>CM077156.1:118545657-119119598 GCA_039583875.1 Platanthera guangdongensis | reverse complement strand
CACACGGCCAGTGTACCTACCTCATTGGTATCTTCCAAGTTAGACTGATTCTCAATTCCCCCACAAAGTGCAGTCCAATTTCTGAACTCTCAGAGACTCAAGTCAAACTCCCTCCTGTGTCAAAACACCACACTAGGGGCCTATACCGAGTCGGGGACTCTTTACACTACAGGTCTAGTGCCATAACTATATACTCACTCTCGGTTATGGTGCTATAGCCACACACGGGCTTGGGGTGGTACACACTCGCGGACTTGGAGCCAGTAGTATGGAGGTAGGCGGGGTCAAATTGATAAGTGTGAAGGCTACGCATTTGCGGCCAAGCATATTGATAATAACCCACACGACGCACTTCATTTAGCCAAAACACATGGGCTTGACTTACTAACCTTTCTCGGGAAACTATAACTTTTTGGTGGTCGTCCCATTTGTGGCAGTCAATCTAATTTTCCATTCCCTTAAGCCAGTCCCTAAAGACTTGAGAATTCCCATAACCGTCATAAGAGAGTGCCACTCTTCTAATGTGGGGACGGTTGGTATTCCTCTGGTATGTAGGCAAGGCTGGGGTGTGCTTAGCCATAACTCTAGCATACAAATAGTCTAATCCGGATGCATAAACATCATGGGCCATATCTAGTGGGAACATGATAGAAAAACCTACCGGGATCTTGTGCGCAAAATCTTAAAAAAACAGTTTTGTAGGCAAAATTTGCCCTTACCAGATTAAATTTATACTTAATTATTTTTTTCTAATAATAACCAAGTAAAATAAAATATATTTTTTTGATTTTCTTGATGAAAATAATATGGAGATTATTAAATTTTTAAATTTTTTTGCAGAAAAATAAAAGTTTTAGGCCGATATTTGCAGACCAAAAATTAAAAATTTATTTTATTGTTTTGGACAATGGATAGTGCAAGTGCGTGTCGGCGTTCTAAGAAAAAGGGGAGGGTGACAATTAGGAAATTGACACGAACCTCCCTCTGATACCAAATTGATGCAAGCCAATGGGCCTGGCGGGATTAATACTACGTGCTCTTTGGTCCGGACAATTATACTAGATACTTAGCATGCAATATCTCTCTAATACGCTACCGTTGAACTCATCCAAGTAGCGGCACAAACTTTAACAACACACTCGCAAAGGGACGCTACCCCTTTTATAGATTGAACAAGGGCTATAGGGTAATGTTCGCTAAAGCGAATATGACCTACACGATCCTTACAATTAGCTATTCAGATTATTATTATCCACAAGCATACACAAACCCAATAAGAGAATTTTCAGACTAAAATTAGCGATTTCAACAAAGTATAAACCAATTCCAAAATTAATTAATATGGAGGTATGCCAAAATCACTTGAACTCAATGAAAAATCAAGGGTAATGAATCCGATTTCTTCGAGCGTTCACGAGATCTACCCGGTCCAATTTATACGAAAATATTTGGAGAAATAAATGCTTGAAATTAATATTTTATTAACGCACTAATTTCAATATAAATCTGGAGTAATTACTAGCCTTCTAATCCATCAAATCTCACAAATATTATAATAGAAATCACACAAGAGGAGGTTTAGAATTCGTTACCCAATCCCAAGAAATCCGTCCACAAAGATGAGGGGAGGAGACACACGACGACGGTGGTTGGTTTTATTTCCACGCAAATCCGCGGAGCCGCATCGGATGACGAAGACGCAAACCGTTTTCCTCTACAAAATTCTAGGAGAGGGTGACAACTTGATGGCCAAATATATTCAAGGAGGATAGAGGAAAGGTGGTGGAATATTATCAAGGTGGAAGGAGGGGTGGATGGACGTTTTTTTTGATGTGCAAGGAGGAGGGATTCTAGGGTTGGGTGGTGGAGGAGGGTGGCCGAGATATTGAACGGGGGAGAGAGGGTCGCCGAGATATTGAACGGGGGAGAGAGGGTGGCGACATGGAGGATGTTCGAACCCTAAGGGGGAGTTGGGGTGGCTGCTCGGTTTTTGTTGGAAAAGAGGGGGCCGATTTCATTAGGGAAGAAGAGGAGAGGGGGATCTTGAGGAGGGAGAGGAGGAGTTGGTTGTGGCTGAATTTTGAGAAGGGGAATATAGGGTGGCCGGCTGCTGGGGTGAAAGGGAGAGAGCAAGAGAGGGGGCCAAATATTGAAAGGAGGAGGATGAGGGAAATTCTCAAATGAATTTAGGGTTTTAATATTTTTTCATCAACTTAGTAAATTGTTCATAAGCATGACATTTTATAGGCTACACCACTCAATCTCCACCATTCATGAAATAGAAATACAAAGATGATTATACGCACCCATCATAACATGAAATAAAAATACAATAGGATAATGCATGAAAATAAAATGCTTAAAATAAAAATGCTTAAAATATATAATAATAAATATTTAATTTATTATTATATATTTTATATAAGGGTAACGACGACGGCACACGGCCTGCATAACATGTAGCGACGTTGGCGATGAATGTCGCGGTAGCATCCCATCTTTAAGCTTGCGGCAACGATCGTCCCTATCAACAAACTCTCTATGTCGGGGATCAAAGGCCGCCTCAGCAACGCCATCATGAACCAGTGGAGTTACAACATCACCATCAACCCACTTGAGCATGTGCTTAATCATTAGCGCATCATGAGTGTGTTGGGTCCATTGTTCCCAATGCCCCTGATTTGTGAGAAGTCAAACTGGTCAATGTCACACACATCAACTGTATTTAATGTGTATTTGAGGTCTTGAGTGCAGGTTGGCCATATCACATTGATTGGACATGTGGACACAATAAGTGGTTGTTGGACATAGCAAAAATCGACTAAGTCCACAGGCGTTGAGTGGACCCAGCTCACTCAACGCCAGAGGTATGGATTCAATATTGTGTAGTAGAAATTTGCCAAAGTCCACAGGCGTTGAGTGAGGATAGCTCACTCAACGCCATATAACATATAGCATTGAGTCTATCTCAGCCTAACTAAAGATAGCCAAAAATTTGTCTCAGTACAAAAGCGTTGAGTGTAGTCTACTCAACGCCATACGACAAAAATATTGTGAGTCAGGCTGAGTCAGTCTAAGTCTTGAGAAATTGGCTGAAAATGTGGCCAAGTCCTCAGGCGTTGAGTGTGATCTACTCACTCAACGCCATACAGCTTTTAGCATTGAGTGTTACTGTGTCAGTCAAACTCTACAGAAAAGTTGGGCAAAATCTTCACCAAGTCCACAGGCATTGAGTGTAGCTTACTCACGCAACACCAGATAACAAAAAAGTTCTGTTAAGAAGTTTGGTATTAAGTGGAGCTTACTCTCTCAACGCCAAGGCGCAGAATTATTTGCTAAGGCAAATAGCGTTGAGTGAGGCAAGCTCACTCAACGCTCCGATGCTCTCAATGCTCTCAATGCTCTCAACGCCTTGGCGCAAAAAATTTGGCTAAGTCTAAATGCGTGGATATCTTGGATTTTGTCGAGCTCAGCTTCGTCGAACTGAGATAGCTTTCATCGAACTGAGTTTGGAGTTTCCCGAACTAAATCCACTCTTTTGTCGAACTGAGTTTAGCTTTCGTCTAATTGAGTTTAGATTTCGTCGAACTGAGTTCGTCGAACTGATTTACGCTTTCGTCGAACTGAGCTTGTCATTCGTCGAACGGAGCTCAACGTTCGTCGAGCTGAACGCCTAGGTAGATAAAATTTTGTCTAAGTGTTGTGGCGTTGAGTGATGCTTACTCGCTTAACGCCTTTGCTTCTAATGATTGAATTTTGTCTAAGTCCAGAGATGCTGTGTCATGATGACATCAATAAAGTCAAAAAGCCAACCAAAATTCAAATGTTGTGAAAATACTGCCATAGACGTTGGCAACCAGCTGTTATCATATTCTACACTTTCCAAGAAATATTTTCATCATTAAGTGATGGGGCCAACACACAACAAAGAGCCGTTGAATCAAGAGTAAATGGAAAGCATGTACTGAATGGCTAAATCTCATCCATTAATCTTGGTGGTGGGCCCATTGCTTGATTGGCATTCAGAGAATAAAAAGAAGCAAATTGGCTAGAGCAAATCAGTCAATAATCCTTGTCTAGGTTTTCTAAAAACGAAAGTGCGGCCGAACTTCATCTTCTTCCTCGCCATTTTTTGTCGAGCCTGAAGAAGCTGTTCTGCATAGATAACCTAGCTGAGGAAAGAGATAGCTGAAGCAATCACCATCTGCAACAGCAGGTTCAGAAGTGATTCTGAGGAAGTGGATCAATAAGTTCTGCAGAAAAATGAAAGATGTTTGAAGGAAGATTCAACTACAGATTTTATTGCCTTCAATAGCAAAAGCTTATGCTGATATCTGCTCAGTCCAGGGAGAAGTAGACACAGAGTTCTTGCTCTAGTGTCTATACAAATCACCTTCTAATTCTTCTGTAAAGATTCTTAGTAAGTCTGAAGTTGTAAGCCTGTTTTATAAAGGCTAAGGTCTTTGTGACCTGGGTTTGGCTTAGTTCCGGGTGAAAGGTCTTTGTGACATGTGGTTTGGCTTAGTGCCTAAGTGGTAGGTCTGTGTGACCTGTGTGGTCCTGCGGGATCTGTGCAGTAAGTTCTTAAGGAGCAAAGTTCTGGAGGGAGAGCTGAATCTAACACACTATTTGATAGGCGCAGAGGGACAGTGGATGTACCCAATGATTGGGGAACCACTGTTTGCAGAAACTGCTGAAGCCACTGTCAAAGCTCAAGTCCAACCTGGCAAAGGCATAGTTATCAAAGAACCAGACCAGAAATAGATTAGGAATTGACTTGAAGATTGTTGAAATCTTTTGAATGTAAAACATTTTTGTAAACCATTGAAAATGTATAAGGAACAATGTTAGAACAATATATGATAAATATATTTCATGATTGTTCTGTAAATGTGTCTATTTCTTGATTGTTCTGAAATGATGAATGTGTATACATGTGTGAATTTCTACATGTTTATATTTACCCTGCTGAATATAATCTGCTGTACATCATTTTGTAATTTTAATTATGGATGGTGTATATCATTGACTAAGGGTTATGACTTCTCCAAATAAGAGGAGATTGTTAGGTACATTGGTCAAATGTACCTGATTTGAAGAAGCCTCACCCAACTCAATGATATACATCATAATGTATTTGATGTATGTTGAGTTTACTTGTGCAGGTTAAGAAATCACTGGACTGAAGCAAAAAGTTTCTAAGTCCATGTGTCGACACCCAGAGGGAAAGTGTCGACACTTGAGAAAGCTTGTGTCGACACCCAGACAAGGAGTGTCGACACTTGGAGTCATTGTGTCGACACCTGGGATGCAGAGTCGACACCAGACAGAAAGTGTCGACACTTGGAGCTGTGTCGACACTCAGTGAAGAAAAGTGCAGACAGAAAGTGTCGACACAAGGAGCTGTGTCGACACCCAGTGAAGCTGAGTCTACACCAGAAAGTGTCGACACTTGGAGCTGTGTCGACACTCAGCAAAAGTCTGCAGAGACTAAGTACAAGTGTCGACACTCAACACAATGTGTCGACACTAAGCAGAAGAGTCAGCACATGAAGTAAGTGTCGACACTCAACACAATGTGTCGACACTCAACAGAAGAGTCAGTACATGAAGTAAGTGTCGACACTCAACACAATGTGTCGACACTCAACAGAAGAGTCAGCACTTGAAGTATGTGTCGACACCCAGCACAATGTGTCGACACACAACCAGTAAAGTCAACACTTGAAGTAAGTGTCGACACCCAGCACAATGTGTCGACACTTAGCTAAAGACTCAACACTTGAAGAAAGTGTCGACACAAGGAGCTGTGTCGACACTTAGCAAAGAAAAGAATTATCAACAAAATATTCTAAGTACAAGTGTCGACACTAAGGGAATGTGTCGACACTCAGCTGAAGTCTCAACAACAAGAAGGTGTGTCGGCACAAGGAGCTGTGTCGACACTCAGCAAGATTCAACATAGAAGACTATGTGTCGACACCAAGAAGCAGTGTCGACACTTGACAGATTCAACACAAGAAGATGTGTCGACACAAAAGAGATGTGTCGACACATAGAAGAATTCAGCAAAAGCTAGAAGAACAAGTACTTGTGTCGACACTCAATTTCAGTGTCGACACATGCAGAAGAATCTGTGTCGAGACATACAAGGAGTTGTGTCGACACCTTGTAGACTTGTGTCGACACTTACACAACATGTGTCGACACTTGGACTATAAGTGTCGACACTTAAAGACAGAAAGTCTCGACACTTACAGACAGTTAGAGATTTTCAAGAAGTAACTGGATGACTTGACAGCTGCCGTTCCAGCCGGTCTACAGCAACTATCAGAGATGTCAGAAGTCAGTTATGAACCGGAACAGACGGTTACCATGAAGAAGGCCTATAAATAGGCACCCACAGTTTACAGAAACTGTTGTTGAAGTTGTTGATCATATTATTGTTAAGGTTGATCACCTTGTTGAAGTAATTATTAAAGTGGTACAAAAAGTATCAACACAAGAAGATCTAGCAGTTCAAGTGCAGATCTAAGAAGTTGGAGAGAGAGGGCTCCATCCAAGAAATCAGCCTCTGGAACTAGGCTGAGAAGAAGGATTCAGATTCAATTCTGGATCTTAAGTGGCAGAGGTCAAGGAACAACTGCAGAGGATTCAGTCTTATTCAGTTCTACTCAAGAAGCTTTGAAGAAAGCTAAGTCAGGGTGAATCCAGCTGAGTTCTTCCAAGAACTCATCAAGAATCTCTCAACTCCCCTCCTTAATTATGAGTTGTAAAGTTATTATTTGTATTACATTTTAACTTGTAGGATCCTTTGGATCTGAGTGATTTGTAAGCCTGTATTTATAAAGGCTGAGGGTAGGGCTTGTTAGCCTGAGTGTAGGAGATTGAGATCTCTGAGTGTAGGCCTTGTTGGCTGAGTGTAGGCCTTGGTTGGCTGAGTGTAGGCCTTGATTGGCTGAGTGTAGGCTTTGAGATAAAGCTGAGTTGTAAGGCTTTGGGCCTGAGGTGTAGGAACCAATTTGGGTTCTGAGACAGTGGAGAAGTTTGGCCGAATCTAGTACACTGCTAGATAGGCGAAGGGGGAAAGTGGATGTACCCATATCTTGGGGAACCACTATAAAACACTGTGTGCTGTGCTGTGATTGTGCTGTGGATTAGCTGTGTATGTTTTGTTATTGCTATTTGCTGTGCAAAAGTAGTTAGAAATCTGTGATATAACTGTTTGGCTGCCAACAAAGTTAGAAAAGGATTAGGTCACCTATTCACCCCCCCCCCTCTAGGTGTTTAGGTACCATATCTTTCAAGTGGTATCAAAGCGAGGTTCCTCAAAACAAGGACTAACAGTCTGAGGAGATCCTGTTTGGCAGATTCAGTGTAAGGGAAAACACAGATTCAAGAAATTCAAGAAAATCAAGAAACATGGGTTCCTATGAGAATCACAAGGAATTGGGTTCCATGAAATTACCCATATGCAGGAAGGAGATCTTTGGGATCTGGAAAGAAAGGGTAAGGCTATTTATGGAGGCCTCAGACCCTAGAATCTACATCACAGTAAAGGAAGGGCCTTATGTGCCTATGAAGATTTCAGTTCTAGATGCAAATCAGAGAACTCCAAAGGATTTCTCTGAGATGACTAAGGATGAAATTGTCCTGGCCACCATGGACAAGAGGGCACAGAACATAATAGTGAGTGCCATTGATGATGCAACTTTTCAGAACTTAATTCACTGTAAAACAGCAAAAGAGATGTGGGATACTCTCATTGTTTATATGGAAGGTTCTGAAGAAGTTAGGCAAGATAGGAAGTCCTTGCTAAATCAGGAGTATGAAAGCTTTAGGCAAGGAAAGGGTGATAGCATCACTGAGTGCTATAAGAAATTTTACAGAATAGTTAATGAACTCATGTCTTATGGAAGAGAGTTCAGTAACTATGAACTAAATGACAAGTTCCTAAGGTCCCTAACCAAAGATTGGGACACCAAGATCTGTGCCATAAGAGAAATGGCTAAGTTGGGGGAAATTCCTCCTCCCACACTGTTTGGCAAGCTATTGTCTTATGAAATGCAGTTAACAGTGAGAAAAGAGGAGGAGAAATCAACAAGGACTGAGCACAAAGAAAGAACTGTTGCTTTCAAGACAGAAGTTCCCAGAAAGTGCAGGAATAAGTCTTTAACTCCACCTCCAGAGGTAGTTGAATCAGAGTCTGATGAGTCTGTCAGCACAAAGTCTAAGAGCAGTGAAAGTGATGAAGACTTTGCTGCTTTCACTAGACACTTTCAGAAGTTTTTGAAAAAGAAACAGTGGAGGTCAAGGCCTTCTACATCACAAGGAAAGGAAGACTCTTATCAGAAAAAGAGGTTTCAAAGAATGACA
This sequence comes from Platanthera guangdongensis, assembly GCA_039583875.1. Lineage (NCBI taxonomy): Eukaryota > Viridiplantae > Streptophyta > Magnoliopsida > Asparagales > Orchidaceae > Platanthera > Platanthera guangdongensis. The sequence continues at coordinate 119,111,222 of CM077156.1, read as the reverse complement.
AGAAAAGGACAAAATCAAGCAAGGTCAACTGGTTCAAAGATTGTTTGCTATTGCTGCAATAGACAGGGCCATGTTATTGCAGATTGTCCAGAGAAGAGAAAGGAATCTGGTGACAGGAAAAAGACTCACTTCAAAGGGAAGAAAGAAAAGTCTTTTGTTGCTAAGAAGGAGAAGACTCTATCAGATATCTCTTCTTCAAAAACTGAGTCTGAGGCTGAAGCCTACATAGGGCTGTTTGCTGAAGAAGAAGAGGAAGAATTCATGCAGATCTTGGAGTCAATTTATGAACAAGAAGACAGTCATTGCCAAGGGCTAATGGCTTTGACAGAAAGTGCCAAAATCCTGGAGCAGCCAGGACCCAGTCAGGTACAAAGTTCAAGTTTAAATTCAGTTTCTTGTTCTAGTTCAGATTCAGATTCTTCTTCATCAAGTGATGAGAATGTATCTGAGTCTGAGGATGATATTCATCAACTTATAGATGAATATAGAGTGCTGTTGCAAGCTTACAAGAAAAGCAAGTCCCTTGCCAAAAGTCAGGCAAAGGAAATTGCTGATCTTAAAGCTGCTGCAACAGATTTTGAGAAGCAATTTGATCAAAAACTGAATGAGATAGCCAGGCTGAAACACATAACAGTGATTCAGATGGGAACTATCACTTTTAAGAATGATCAAATTAAGTGTCTGGAGAACAATCTTCAGAAGGAGAAGGACTTGGTTGCTAGGTTTTCTAAACCTAAGTCAGTGTTACCCATAATTGATGAATTTGTTCATCACAAGGGTAAAGCTGGACTGGGCTTTATTAGACCTGCAGGGACTGAGCAGTCCAAGTATAAGTCCAAGGGCAAAGCCCCAACATTCAACAAGCCTGCTGTAGTCAAGACAGCCAAGGCAGTACCTAAGCAAAGGTACAATAAATTTGAATGTTGGTGCTGTGGCAAAGTTGGCCATTTTGCAGTAGACTGTTGGCACAATGTGAGTGCCAAAGTGAGTTCCAAACTACCTGTTGGAAAGCCAGTAGGTAGGTTTGTCAAATTGCAAACTAACAATCACCAAGGACCCAAGAATACTTTGGGTTCTAAGGTTCATTAATTTGTTTTGCAGGTGAGTCCAAGTGGCCATACCCCTACATGGTACTTGGACAGTGGATGTTCCAGACATATGACTGGAACTAGGGGACTACTGAAGGACTACATTCCAATCAAAAATGGTCCTAAAGTGACCTTTGGTGGTTCTGAAAAAGGAATCATCAAAGGGTTTGGTAACATTTCTTCAAACTTAGTTACCATTACTCAAGTGGCTTATGTTAAAGGGTTGAAACACAACCTAATAAGTATAAGTCAATTAAGTGATGTAGGGTATGACATCTCATTTGTTAAAAATGGTTGTCATATCAAGAGGTCAAGTGATCAAGAGATCATTTTGACAGGTTATAGGAAGAGGAATGTCTACTGCCTAGACATTATGATTGAGAACAATGGTTCTCCAGTTTGTCTTGTAGCTGATGAGACAGTCTCTCATTGTGTCAAATGGCACAAGAGGCTAGCCCATCTTAACTACAAGACTATTAGCAAACTCTTTAGCAAAGAGTTAGTGAGGAATGGTCCTCAAGTTAAGTGTGTCAAAGATGGTATTTGCTCAGCTTGTCAAAAGGGCAAGCAGACTAAATCCACCTTTAAAAGCATAGAAAACAAAGATGCTGTGAGGTGTTTGTACCTCTTGCATTTGGATCTCTTTGGTCCAATGCCAGTTCACAGCTTAGGTAGGAAGGTCTATACCCTTGTAGTTGTAGATGACTACTCAAGGTTTTCCTGGGTGTTCTTCTTAAGACAGAAATCTGAAACACCTAGTGTCTTCTACAGCTTTGTCAAGCAAATTCAGAATGAACTAAATAGTACTGTGGTCAAAATTAGAAGTGACCATGGTACTGAGTTTCAGTCTGAAAGCATGACAAAACTATGTGAAGACTTTGGGATATTTCAAGAATTCTCTTCACCTAGAACACCTCAGCAAAATGGCATTGCTGAGAGGAAAAATAGGACCTTGATAGAGGCTGGTAGAACCCTATTAAGTGATACATCACTGCCAGAGTATTTCTGGGCTGAAGCAGTTAACACTGCATGCCATGTTATAAATAGGGCTACCATCACTAAAGGGCTAAACAAGACCCCCTATGAAGTTGTGAAAGGCAGGAAACCAAACCTATCCTACTTCAGGATCTTTGGTTGCAAATGCTTCATACTTAACAATGGGAAGTCTTACTTAACTAAGTTTGCTGCCAAGTCCCAAGAGGGAATTTTTGTTGGGTACAACAATAATAGTAAGGCTTATAGAGTCTACAACTTGACTACACAAGTTGTAGAAGAATCTGTGCATGTAGTTTTTGATGAGACTAAACTTATTAATAATGAGTTATCTAGCAGTGTATGCAGCCCCACAGGTTTATCAAAGAAAATGGACAAGCTTACTATAGAAGAAGTGCCTGCTGCAAGACAGCAAGGAGAAGAGAGTAGCTGTTGTCTAGGGGGAGAACTACATGTGCCAATTGCTGAAGAAATCCAAGGTATACAGCATGATGCAGATGCTGAAGTGGTTCAACCAGAAGTGAGGATGCCTCCAGCCCACAGGCATCTTAGAGATCATCCAGTAGAGCTGATTATTGGAGATCCAAGACAAGGAGTTCAAACAAGGAGCAGAAATCAGAATGCTGCAATCTATTCCAGTTTTCTGTCACAAGTTGAACCTAAGAAATTTGAAGAAGCAATACAAGATCCACAATGGACTGAAGCAATGCAAGAAGAGCTTAATCAGTTCAAGAGGTGCAAGGTTTGGGAACTTGTTCCTAAACCTAAAGACCACAATGTAATAGGAGTTAAGTGGATCTACAGGAATAAGATGGATGAACAAGGGGTCATCATTAAGAATAAAGCTAGACTGGTTGCTAAAGGATATAGGCAAGAAGAAGGTATTGATTTTGATCAAACCTTTGCTCCAGTAGCCAGACTGGAAGCCATAAGGATGTTCTTGGCCTATGCAACCTATCAAGGATTCAAGGTATACCAAATGGATGTCAAGTCAGCATTCCTAAATGGTAATTTGAAAGAAGAAGTCTATGTGGAGCAGCCTTCAGGTTTTGTTGATCCAACTCTACCTCATTATGTCTATAGACTTAGGAAAGCTTTATATGGGTTAAAGCAAGCCCCTAGGGCTTGGTATGAAACCCTATCTAGTTTCCTCATTGAGAACAAATTCTCAAGGGGGAAAATAGATAAGACTCTATTCCTTAGGGAATCTAGAGGCAAAGTCATACTAGTCCAAATATATGTAGATGACATTATATTTGGGTCTACTGAAAGCAGCCTTTGCAAAAAGTTTGCAAAACTTATGCAAGGTCAGTTTGAAATGAGTAGTATGGGAGAGCTGAAGTTTTTCTTGGGTCTCCAAGTTAAACAGACTGAAAATGGTTTATCCATATGTCAGTTCAAGTTCACCCTAGAACTCATAAGGAAGTATGTTATGGATTCATCCAGCACCATGAAGACTCCTATGGGGTCAAGTATGTCTCTTAGCAAGGATGATGCAGGCAAACCTGTAGATGAAACCTTGTATAGAGGGATAGTTGGCTCCCTATTATACTTGACTGCTAGTAGACCAGACATCATGTATGCTACATGTGTTTGTGCAAGGTATCAAGCCTGCCCTAAAGAGTCTCATTTGACTGCAGTCAAAAGAATATTGAGATATCTAAAGGGCACTCCCTATCTAGGCCTCTGGTACCCTAGGAATGGAGATTTTGATCTAACAGGTTATTCAGATGCAGACTTTGCAGGATGCAAAGAGGATAGAAAGAGCACTTCTGGAACCTGTCAATTCCTAGGTGGGAGACTAATTTCATGGAGTAGCAAGAAGCAAACCAGTGTGGCTATCTCCACAGCTGAGTCAGAGTATGTGGCTGCAGGAAGTTGATGTGCTCAACTTCTGTGGATTCAACATCAGCTAGAGGACTATGGATTTCAGGTAAGTAGAACTCCACTTTTCTGTGATTCTACAAGTGCTATTTCAATAGCTAATAACCCTGTATCCCATAGTAGGACAAAACATATTGAGATTAAATATCATTTTCTTAGGGAGCATGTAGAAAGAGAAGATATTTTATTAGAATATGTTAAAACAGATGAACAAGTAGCTGATATGTTTACTAAGCCACTAGAAAAGCTAAGTTCAATAGATTCAAAATTGAACTAGGAATGATAAACTTAGAGTAAGTTTACAGATTTGAAAATGACTGTCAAAAGGTGTCGACACATAGACAAGTCTATGTCGACACAGAATAGTGGTGTCGACACTTCAGGAAAAAGGTGTCGACACATCCAGGATGTTGGTGTCGACACTTCAGAATGTTAGTGTCGACACATGTCCAGTAGGTGTCGACACATCCTATGTGGTGTCGACACTTATGTTTTACTCAGAATTTTCTAAGTAAAGTCTCGACAATGTGTCGAGTTATGTTGTGTCGACACATACCCAAGTGTCGACACATAATATCTGTTGACTAAACTTGTGTCGACACATGTGTGTCGAGACATTATAAGTCAGTGTCGACACTTATTACCAGTGTCGACACATCCTAAGATAGCTGTCCCGCCTGTTCATCTTCAAAATTAGACAGGTATAAATAGGGTTCTGTCTTTGTTTGTCGACACGCTTTCAAAGTTTCGAGACCAAAACTATTGTGTCGACACTTCTCTTTTCTAAAGACAAATTCTCCAAACCCTAATGGCTCCTAAGCTTGAGGAGAACGTTAACGAGGGCTATGAGCTAGTGCGTGGCGCGTTCGACGATGCAGATGTAGAAATTCAGGCGGTAGTAACCCTAGTCGCCGATTCTGGACTAGAATTTCTCTTGTCTGAACCTACAAAGATTTGGAAGAAGGAAGTTCTCGAATTCCTTAATGGAGCTGCAGTCAATGAATCTGGATCAGAATCAAATCCAGAGTTCATGGAACTAAGATCAAGATTTCACCTAAGAGTCCGAGGAAGGTACTCCAGCTACCCAAAATTCAAGATGAAGAAGAAGTTACTGCTTCAAAGACCAGGGAAGCTTTAACCTGGTGTGGTCTTGATCCTAAGATGAAGATAGGATCTGTATTCAACAGAAAAGGCATGAATAACCAAGGAAAGTTCATGTCTGAAATTGTGGGAAAAGTCTTACTCAGCAAGACTGGAGGGCATGACAGAGTGTCTGCCTACATGTTTGAAATCATGACAAGAATCATCTTCACTATTAAAATGATTGGTCAATGATAGTGTTTGACAAGATCAAGGAGAGTCTGAAGAAGCCCAACCTGGGCAGAATACTTAGTCTCTACCTAGCTGGTACCATACCAGAGGTAATGAATACAGCTGCAGGAAGTAAGATCAACCACATGAGGAAGATGGATCAAAGGATATTTTCCAGATGGGACAGGGTGTTGTCCAAGGAAATGCCTACCCTAGAGAAGACAGTTACTAAGAAAGATTCTCCTCCAAGGAAGAAAAGGAAGACAGCTCCTGTGGCACAGGAGTCCTCCAGCAGTTCAGGGAGTGAAGAACAAGTTGTTTTCACTCCTGATGACCAAGAGGAAGTGGCTGCAGAGAAGACCCCTGCTGCTGAAGATATTGCTGAGATCCAGGGGGAGCTACCACAGGCTAGCCCCATCCACAGGGATCAAAGCCAGGGGGAGCTTCCAGGTGTAGAAGAACCCTCTGCACTGGAGAGTGAACAAGCCACTAACATCATACAAGAGGTACTCATTGACCTAAATACATTGAATTTTTCTATAGTAGATTCTGATTTGTCTGATGTACATCAGCAAACTCAGCTAGACAGTCAAGTTCCAGATGTTGTTTTAGAAGACACATCTGCTGTAGTTCAAAATGATACTTCTCAAGTGGTTGAAGAACTAAGAACATCTCCTGCACAGTCTCCACCTGAATATACAATGGAAGATTTGTTTCTAAATCTAGATCAAGAAGATTTTAACATGGACAAGGATGCTGCTGCTGAAGATAAGAGTGCTGCTGCTGAGGGGGAGCAACTGACAGTTCTGGAAGAGCCTTTAAGGCCAGAAAGTGAGAAAGCACCTGATGTGCAAGCTGACAAACCTCCAAGCCCTAAGGAAAGGGTTGAAATAGCCAGCACTTCAGAATCTGAAGAAGATGAGGCTGCAAAGGCTAAGAAGAAGAAACTCTATGTCTTCAAGAGGAGAAGCCAGAGTTATAAGAAGGCTTTGCAATCCATAGCCCCACAGCCTATAGTCCAACAAGCTCCAACTGTTGACTATAGTGCTTTACTGATTGCACTGCAGATAAAAATGGATGAACAAAGGAAAGCCATAGAGGCTTATGTTGATGCAGGGCACAGATCATTACAGTTTGATCTTGCCCAAGATATAAAATCTATAAGGTTTGAGATGAATCTCAACAAGAAGGAGATGATAGACTGTTTCCACAAGGGTGGAAATGCAGTGGTGTATTTGGCAACACACCAAGAAAAGATCAAGGCACAGGTAGATGATATAGCACTGAAGCAAGGGTATGTTCTTGAAAATCAATTAAGAATGAATGACAATTTGACTGCTTCACACAATGCTATTGTCACTGAATTAAAGAATAAGGCTGCTGAACCTTCTACTTCTACTGATGCTATTAAAGCTGACTTTGATAAAGTATTTCAAGAGGAAATTTCTGCTGTCAAGACTGCTATCCAAGCCTCCCAAAAGGTCATATCTGAACAACTTCAAAAGCTAAAACCTTACTTTAAAGATGGAATCAGGTACTTGGATAGTCAGATCAGATTTCAAAAGGATGATGTCAGAGACCATATGGCCAGAGAAGTCATAAAGGGGGAGAGAGTGTTAGTCAAAGCAAGTTCTGAGCATGCCAAATGGATATCAAATTCAATCAGGGCTACACTTGGATACCCTCCTCTGTGTGATGACCAAGAAGTTGCTGAATCAGGCATTAACCCTGCTTATTTTGGAGGTGAGCAACCAGAAGTAGCTCAGGTCATTTATCCACCTCCAGACTTTGAAATGATTCAAGCAGATGTGAGCACAATGTATAGCCCACTTGAGGGCAAGGACAATGTCCACATTGACAAGGTTGTTCAACCTATTACTGAAGCCATGCAAGAGGCTCTACAGAAAGAGGAAGAGACAAGGTTGTCCAAGAAGAGGTTTAGGGAACAAGCAGAACAAAAACCAGATTTTGAACAGTGGAGCCCTACCTCTAGGAATATAATTTTAACTGCCTGGAAAGCTACCAAGGACAATGCTCATGAAAGGAACAAGTGGTTCTCTGAAGCAGAATGGAGGAAACATGAAATAAGACAAGAGGCCATTGTTCAATATAGAAGAAAGGCAAAGATGGGAAAGCTACCTCCTACTGCAGTGGAGCCTAGCAAGTACTTCCCCAAGCCATATCACTACTTTGAGAGGCAGAAAATCAAAGCAGAAGAGCTGAAGAAGAAGGACTTAAAAGGCAAGAAGCCTGCTGTTGCTGAAACTGCTGAAGCCACTGTCAAAGCTCAAGTCCAACCTGGCAAAGGCATAGTTATCAAAGAACCAGACCAGAAATAGATTAGGAATTGACTTGAAGATTGTTGAAATCTTTTGAATGTAAAACATTTTTGTAAACCATTGAAAATGTATAAGGAACAATGTTAGAACAATATATGATAAATATATTTCATGATTGTTCTGTAAATGTGTCTATTTCTTGATTGTTCTGAAATGATGAATGTGTATACATGTGTGAATTTCTACATGTTTATGTTTACCCTGCTGAATATAATCTGCTGTACATCATTTTGTAATTTTAATTATGGATGGTGTATATCATTGACTAAGGGTTATGACTTCTCCAAATAGGGGGAGATTGTTGGGTACATTGGTCAAATGTACCTGATTTGAAGAAGCCTCACCCAACTCAATGATATACATCATAATGTATTTGATGTATGTTGAGTTTACTTGTGCAGGTTAAGAAATCACTGGACTGAAGCAAAAAGTTTCTAAGTCCATGTGTCGACACCCAGAGGGAAAGTGTCGACACTTGAGAAAGCTTGTGTCGACACCCAGACAAGCAGTGTCGACACTTGGAGTCATTGTGTCGACACCTGGGATGCAGAGTCGACACCAGACAGAAAGTGTCGACACTTGGAGCTGTGTCGACACTCAGTGAAGAAAAGTGCAGACAGAAAGTGTCGACACAAGGAGCTGTGTCGACACCCAGTGAAGCTGAGTCTACACCAGAAAGTGTCGACACTTGGAGCTGTGTCGACACTCAGCAAAAGTCTGCAGAGACTAAGTACAAGTGTCGACACTCAACACAATGTGTCGACACTAAGCAGAAGAGTCAGCACATGAAGTAAGTGTCGACACTCAACACAATGTGTCGACACTCAATAGAAGAGTCAGCACATGAAGTAAGTGTCGACACTCAACACAATGTGTCGACACTCAACAGAAGAGTCAGCACTTGAAGTATGTGTCGACACCCAGCACAATGTGTCGACACACAACCAGTAAAGTTAACACTTGAAGTAAGTGTCGACACCCAGCACAATGTGTCGACACTTAGCTAAAGACTCAACACTTGAAGAAAGTGTCGACACAAGGAGCTGTGTCGACACTTAGCAAAGAAAAGAATTATCAACAAAATATTCTAAGTACAAGTGTCGACACTAAGGGAATGTGTCGACACTCAGCTGAAGTCTCAACAACAAGAAGGTGTGTCGACACAAGGAGCTGTGTCGACACTCAGCAAGATTCAACATAGAAGACTATGTGTCGACACCAAGAAGCAGTGTCGACACTTGACAGATTCAACACAAGAAGATGTGTCGACACAAAGGAGATGTGTCGACACATAGAAGAATTCAGCAAAAGCTAGAAGAACAAGTACTTGTGTCGACACTCAATTTCAGTGTCGACACATGCAGAAGAATCTGTGTCGAGACATACAAGGAGTTGTGTTGACACCTTGTAGACTTGTGTCGACACTTACACAACATGTGTCGACACTTGGACTATAAGTGTCGACACTTAAAGACAGAAAGTCTCGACACTTACAGACAGTTAGAGATTTTCAAGAAGTAACTGGATGACTTGACAGCTGCCGTTCCAGCCGGTCTACAACAACTGTCAGAGATGTCAGAAGTCAGTTATGAACCGGACCAGCCGGTTACCATGAAGAAGGCCTATAAATAGGCACCCACAGTTTACAGAAACTGTTGTTGAAGTTGTTGATCAGATTATTGTTAAGGTTGATCACCTTGTTGAAGTAATTATTAAAGTGGTACAAAGAGTATCAACACAAGAAGATCTAGCAGTTTAAGTGCAGATCTAAGAAGTTGGAGAGAGAGGGCTCCATCCAAGAAATCAGCCTCTGGAACTAGGCTGAGAAGAAGGATTCAGATTCAATTCTGGATCTTAAGTGGCAGAGGTCAAGGAACAACTGCAGAGGATTCAGTCTTATTCAGTTCTACTCAAGAAGCTTTGAAGAAAGCTAAGTCAGGGTGAATCCAGCTGAGTTCTTCCAAGAACTCATCAAGAATCTCTCAACTCCCCTCCTTTAATTCTGAGTTGTAGAGTTATTATTTGTATTACATTTTAACTTGTAGGATCCTTTGGATCTGAGTGATTTGTAAGCCTGTATTTATAAAGGCTGAGGGTAGGGCTTGTTAGCCTGAGTGTAGGAGATTGAGATCTCTGAGTGTTGGCCTTGTTGGCTGAGTGTAGGCCTTGGTTGGCTGAGTGTAGGCCTTGATTGACTGAGTGTAGGCTTTGGGATAAAGCTGAGTTGTAAGGCTTTGGGCCTGAGGTGTAGGAACCAATTTGGGTTCTGAGACAGTGGAGAAGTTTGGCCGAATCTAGTACACTGCTAGATAGGCGAAGGGGGAAAGTGGATGTACCCATATCTTGGGGAACCACTATAAAACACTGTGTGCTGTGCTGTGGATTAGCTGTGTATGTTTTGTTATTGCTGTTTGCTGTGCAAAAGTAGTTAGAAATCTGTGATATAATTGTTTGGCTGCCAACAAAGTTAGAAAAGGATTAGGTCACCTATTCACCCCCCCCTCTAGGTGTTTAGGTACCATATCTTTCAACTTGTGATCAACATGGAGGGGACATATGAAGTTCGAGATGATAGGAAGTCCATGCTCAACCAAGAGTGTGAGGCTTTCAGGCAATCTAATGGGGACAATATAACCATGTGTTATGAAAAGTTCTTTAGGAATGTGAATGAACTGAAGACTTATGGAAGGGTATTCAGACACTATGAACGGAATGATAAGTTCCTTAGATCTCTCACTAGAGAGTGGGACCCAAAGATCGGTGCCATCAGAGAAGAGGCAAAGCTAGGTGATACTGTTCCACACAGCCTATTTGGGAAGCTGCTATCATATGAGATGCAGCTGGCTGATAGGAACGAAGAGGAGAACCACAACAAGTCTTAGGAAAGAGACAAGACTATAGCATTCAAAGCTGAAGGATACAATAAAAGCAGAAGAAAGTCTCCCTCTACACCAAGGAGAGATGCTGAATCTGATTCTAGAAGATCAAAGAAAAGCACATCAGACTACCAATGGTCTGATGAAGATTTTACTGGCTTCACCAGGAAATTCCAGAAGTTATTGAAGAAGAAGCACTGGAGAGGTCAGCCTTCATCCTCCTTTCATCCCAAGGATGACTACTATAAGGGCAGGGGAAAATCTTCTAAGGAGGACAGGTATGGTTCCAAAACTTGTAAACATGTTTCATCTAACATGACTTGTTATCATTGCAGAAAACCAGGGCATTTAATAGCCGACTGCCCAGTCAAAAGAAGAGAACTTAATGAGAAAAAGGACCACCAACAAAAAGACAAGAAGGATAAATCCCTCATTGCTAAGAAACAAAGAAGCTGGACTGACTCCTCTTCATCAGAGTCAGAAGACGACGAAAAAGAAGCCTACATTGGGTTGTACTCTTCTGATGATGGAGCTGCAAAAGCAGACAACATTAAAAGGCTGGCTGCTTTAGAAGAAGAAGCTGAGAAGGTACTTCCTACTGTCAGGTTTGAAGACAGGCTCCTCTATCACTATTTGATGATGATTTAGAGGTGGATTATGAAGAAGACAGCTGCTGCCTTGGGCTGATGTCTAGGTCTGATGAAGAAATTAGCCAGGATAAGCCTGGTCCAAGAAAGGTAATCTCTATTACTAGATCTTCTTATTCAGATTATGAATCAGTTCCAGATTCTTGTGCTTCTGCATCAAATGATGATGATGGATCAGAATCTAAAGGAGACATTAATCAATTGAATGATAACTATGGTGCACTTCTGTAGGCTCTAAAGAAAAGCAAGCTCCTGGCCAAACAACAGGCTCAGGAAATTGCTTCTCTACAGCTTGCTACTTCAGAATCAGCAAAATTGCAGGATCTGAAGATGCAAGAAGTCAGCAAACTGAAGAATGTAACGATCCTTCAGATGAGCACCATAACCTTCAAGAACAACCATATCAGGAATCTTGAAGGAAAGCTCCAAAAAGAGAGGGAACTAGTGGCAAGATACTCCAAGACTAGCACAGTGTTGCCCTTGGTAGACTCCTTCTCCTCCCAAAAGGGAAAACAAGGGTTGGGATTCAAGATAAGGACAAGAGATGTTAATCCCAAGGGAAATGGAAAAGCTCAAGTAGAGCCACTAGCCTCTAAGCCTCTTGTTAAATTTAATAAAGCGCAACTACCCTCTAACAGCCATGACCATGAGAGTATTTATGGTCATTGGAATAATGATAGACACTCTTGTGTGAACAAATATGTTCTACAATGTGGTGATAGATATAGCAAGTGTGCAAGTGCCTATGAGAAAATACAAATGGCCCATCCTGGACCATTTGTGTTTGGTGCAACAACCCCTTCAGTCAAGGGTAAAGCTACCGGCTGTTCTCCAGTTCCTCCAGCCCACTCTAAGACAAAGGGCAAGGTTGTCAGTAGACCAGACCTGGATCAACAAGTTCTGCAGAAAAACAAAAGCTGTTTGAAGGAAGATTCAACTACAAATTTCATTGTCTTCAACAACAAAAGCTTGGGCTGAAATCTGCTCAATCTAGGGAGAAGTAGACACAGAGTTCTTGCTCTGGTGTCTAATCAAATCACCTTCTAATTCTTCTGTTAAGATTCTTAGTGAGTCTGGATGCTAAAGATCACGGCAGTGAACCGATCGCACAAGTAATATAAAATGGGCAAGTTTTCCCAAGTATCAATCTCTCAAGGAACACAGTAAGGTGGAGTTAATTTCGAGGAGGAGTTGAGATTAAAGTCCTTAGGACGGCGGTAATGATGGGGGTTTTGATATTTACGATAAAAAGAAAATAAAAATCTAACAACTACTCCTATGTAACGCCGCTATGCGGTGCTTTGCCAGGCGGGATGGAAGACTAGTCGGGCCGCTATGCACCGAATTGCTGGGCGGATGGACGAGTAGGCTTGCAGATGAGGTGGTTTGAACGGCGGAATGAGGGTCGTGAGCACCTCTTTGCTATGCACGCCACTAGCAATTGCTAGTGCGGCAAGGGCGGATGGACAAATAGGAGCCCCTCAAGTAAATAACGAAAACATACAATCACATAGACATGATTACACATAAATGTATATTACACTAAGCATAACTTCATCAAATACAAAGAGTTCAACTAAACCATCAACAACAAGAGAAGAAAAGTGTGCGAAATCGACTGAATCCAAAGTCTTGCTGAGGATTCACGGTTGGAATCGTCGGGTTGTCAATCTGCGTCCAAGCCCGGTCCTCAACTGCGTCCGGGGTAGAGAAGGGCTGTCACCACCTTCCAATGGCCCGTCTTCTTTGTGTCACGATCCGGTAGAGGATGGAACAACTTCTCCTAGCTTGGTGGAGAAAGTTATGTCAAGCTCTTCTTGAAGCTCAAAGATGAAGGAGGAGGCCGAGAGGAAGCTCTGGCTTGGATTTGGCGGTGAAAGCTTGCCCGGAGCACCTCCCTATGATGGAAGATGAAGGGGAACGACAGAACCCTTCCACAGAGACGAAAATGGTGGAGAAATGTCGAGCGATCTCCGAAGATTTTCTCCTTTTTTTGACTTAGGGCGAGACCTGCGATATTTATAGAAAGCAGAATTAAACAATGCGCACGATCATGGGCGCACAACCAGTGGTCGTGCACACTATGTCCAGTGATCGTGCGCACTGGCATGGAAGATTAGGAAGAAGAACTAGGATAACGCGCATGAGCAGTAGCGCACGACCAGTGGTCGTGCACACTAAGTTCAATGGTCGTGCGATTGCCCCAGACAGGACTCCAGGAAAAGAGGAATCAATGCACACGATTAGTGTCGCACGACCGTTGGTCGTGCGCACTATGTCCAGTGGTCGTGCGACTACCCCAGACAGATTTTGGAAATCAGGGTACATTGTGCACGATCATCGACGCACAACCAGTGGTCGTGCGTACTATATTCGATGATCGTGCGCAGTATTCCTTCTTCTAAATGTCCCCGGAACACGCACACGACCCCTAAACCCAGCACTGATATGTGCAGACATTCCAGACGAGCACAAAAATGGAGTACAAATATTAAAAGTACAAAAATACACAACCACGGGCCTAAGTGTGCACTTCCTATGGAAATAAAGATAAGATGAAATATATACGATAACGAACTAAAAGTGAAGTGCAAACGCGAGAAAACTATCCCAGATGAATCCGAAAAACCCTATATAAATTGGACTCATCACACTCCCAGACTTAACCGTTTGCGTGTCCCGAGCAAACAAAATCTAAGCAGATAAGAAAAATTACTAGCTAACAAAGAAATTGAAAAATAAAGTACCATGCAAAGTCACATACTCGCGTGCGTAAAAATACAATAGAGAAAATTTCTAAGTATGCAGAATAGTTTATATTTTTCACAATGCGTATCAAAATTTTATTACTACTCAAAAATAGAATCACGGTGAATCAACCGGTCACGCATAGGAAGAAAGTAGGCAGGCCACTAAGGTGAGCTTTGCCAAAGATCGGGGCTCAGGATCACCTCCAAAGGAATCCACCAATGTCGGGGACCATACGCTTGCCCGTTCACACTCTCTCCACGACACTAGTTAGACTCAAGCGCAAATCCGTAGGACTTTAGGATAATCACGGGGCTTGGGTTACGGTGAGGTAAACAATGATAAAAATAAAGGCTATGCACCTAACCCAAATGAGCTAGCCTAAAAAGAATCCAACCGCTAACCACAATATATGCAGGTACACCACACCTCCATACTTAACTTTTAACATATGGGTGTGTGCACCTCCTACTCCAAATATAATCACATTTCCAAAAAGATTTTCAATTTAAACTTTTCTTTTCACCTTTTTTTCTTTACAAATATTTTTCTTTTTTTCTTTTTCTTCATTTTATTTGCACAATTCAGCAGATATAGACTTGTGAGCACTTCCACATTTTCACAAATAATAACACCACATCACATCCCAACATGAAAATATAAAACGCTAAACTTGACTTGGGTGTGCGACTAGGATAGGCTATGGGGCTTTGGTGAATGAAGGTGGAGCTGAATCAAAAGATGGGTAGGCACAACGGGGCTAGCGAGGATATGACGTTAGGAACAGTACAAAGCTCAACCGGGCCAAAATGATGGCCTACATCATGCTTACGCTAGACTAACCAAGTACCCATGCTTCGAGATTAGCTTGGGGAAAGTTCTTAGTCATCGAAAAAGATGATCCTTCCTCCCGACTCGAGCAAAACGAGTCTAGTGACGGCTACACACATTCCTATACTACTGTTTGATTCACACCAGATTCACCAACTTTTGAGTAGAATAAAAAGATCTTTATGCAAATAAAAAAAGTATAAAAATATATGCATACAGAAAAATTAAATCTACTCGAATTTATGCACGAGACGAGAGCAGTTGACTAGAAACACAACAAGGTCAACATTTTACTCTGTCTCACAATCCTAAGCCAACACCATAATTTTCCCAAATCTAACGAAGAAATGAGTTTAACTCGCGGCACACTAACAGCTAAGCACGCGCTCAAGTGGGTGCAGTGGTGTGTGTTGCAATGAACTAATCATAATAAATCTATAAAAGCTTCTAGTATGCACATGAAATGTGTACATACAAAAGTTAACAAAATTGGCTCTCCCCCAGACTTAAACTGAACTACACAGCATATGATAGAGAAATTAAAATCATAAAGAGCTAAGGGAAGAGGTTACCCAATGCTCATCCTATGAGCATACCAGAAGTCACGTGGAAACCTGAAGCAGGCCCGCCATACAAAGAATCACAACCTCGCCAACACAAAGTTATCAAGAATACCTGCAGGGGTGAGCTCCGCAAAAACAAAAGAAAAATATACAAAAAGAAATGCTAAAACTAAAATAGATATGAAAAATAAAAATGCAGGAAATATAAGATAACTACTGGGGTTATTGTCATCCTAGCATGACTTATTCAGCTACGAAAAGGTTCTAGCGAATGGGCCTATGAAATAAAAAGTGCACAAGTAACTGTTCAATTATCCGTTGCGGTAACGGGTACCAATACGGCGATAGAACTGTTACCCCTCTGCCTAAATAATCATACCTGCTCCTCCCAGGCAGAGGAAATAAGAAGTAGGATGAGGAGGAGGCCTGGTCCTCACTCATCTCACCATAAAACAAATCCTTGCCTAGCAAGGTTTCGTCCACCACAAGTTCGCTGGGGGCGAAGGTGACGGCAGGGGCTTCCACTGTGAAGGAGGTAGGAACCTCCTCACACAAGAGGATGCACTCATCGACATCCTGAGCGCAAGGCTCAGCATCAACCCAACTTACCCATGGAGATTCAACCTGCACAGGCTCAGATAAGGAAGGGGGGGTCAATAAATAAAAGAGACGAAGAACATAAAGAAATAATCAGAGGAGTGATCCCGGTTTCACTCCCCAAAGGCTGAGGTAGAAAAATATCATCAGCAATGTCGACAATGCTACAAGGCTCGGCCGGATCCATAGAGGCCTCCACAAAGACTTGGACTTCCTTCTTTGGTATCGAGGGAGAAACCTCGACACCAGGGAGGTTGTCCTCCTCCATGGGAGTGGAAACAATCCATGTATCACAAGCCTCAACTTGTGTTGCATCGTCGAAAATGTCGTCAGAGATGACTGAAGTAGAATGCACAAAAGGCGGAAGAACTTTGCTTGGATAAAAGTCAAGCGCAGGTTCCTCACAAAGAATCGGCTCCACGCTTGGAGATGTATGCACAGGAGAGATGGGCTCAGCCACGTCGAAGCCTAGATCAGCCACATATCTGGCGGTTGTGTCCACATCATTCCCTTCAACAAATGAAGGTGACAAGGATACATAACCAGATGATGAAGGTGTTCCACCACGGGTAGGAGTCGGGATGATCCGGATGTCCGGCTCATCATACTCTTCCATAACACGGAGGTACTCGGCACAATCCTTCAGGACATGATCTGTTCTAAGACAATACAAACACTTTCTCCCATTACACTGCGGTCCTTGTGGGGCCAGAGAGGAATAAGAGAATGGTATATGTGGCGAGGACGATTGACCATAAGCTCAGGGCACAGTGTTTGAAGGGCTGTACGAATACAGCATCCCATGCATTGTGCGCTGAGGCTTATGCTCAATATCTCTCGTAGGGCATTCATGACTAGCGTGGGAAGGATTTCCACACCAACGACATTGGGCATACGAATATCCCCACATAGTGTCGAAACAGCAGATTCAAAATAAATTGTGCAAATTACTAAATCCAACAATATATTACTACAATTGCATAAAGAAATAAGAAAAAGGCAGGCAAAACAGAAATAGAACAAAACAAAAGCAATTTACAAAGGAAAAGGAAAGCAATCTCATTTCTCCCTCTCCAGAAACTCACATGACTGTGTTCCCCGGCAACGGCGCCAAACACTTGATGCTAAAGATCACGGCAGTGAACCGGTCGCACAAGTAATATAAAATGGGCGAGTTTTCCCAAGTATCGATCTCTCAAGGAACACAGTAAGGTGGAGTTAATTTCAAGGAGGACTTGAGATTGAAGTCCTTAGGTCGGCGGTAACGATGGGGGTTTTGATATTTGCGATAAAAAGAAAATAAAAATCTAACAACTACTCTTATGCAACACCGCTATGCGGTGCTTTGCCAGGCAGGATGGAAGACTAGTCGGGCCGCTACGCACCGAATCGCTGGGCGGATGGATGAGTAGGCTTGCGGATGAGGTGGTTAGAACGGCGGAATGAGGGTCGTGAGCACCTCTTCGCTACGCTCGCCACTAACAATTGCTAGTGCGGCAAGGGCGGATGGATGGTGGATGGACAAATAGGCTCACCTCAAGTAAATAACAAAAACATACAATCACATAGACATGATTACACATAAATGTATATTACACTAAGCATAACTTCATCAAATAAAAAGAGTTCAACTAAACCATAAACAACAAGAGAAGAAAAGTGTGCGAAATCGACCGAATCCGAAGTCTTGCTGAGGATTCACGGTTGGAATCATCGGGTTGTCAATCTGCGTCCAAGCTCGGTCCTCAACTGCGTCCGGGGTAGAGAAGGGCTGTCACCACCTTCCAATGGCCCGTCTTCTTCGTGACACAATCCGGTGGAGGATGGCACAACTTCTCCTAGCTTGGTGGAGAAAGCTAGGTCAAGCTCTTCTTGAAGATCAAAGATGAAGGAGGAGGCCGACAGGAAGCTCCGGCTTGGATTTGGCGGTGAAAGCTTGCCCGGAGCACCTCCATATGATGGAAGATGAAGGGGAACGGCGGAACCCTTCCTCAGAGACGAAAACGGCGGAGAAATGTCGAGCGATCTCAGAAGATTTTCTCCTTTTTTGACTTAGGGCGAGACCTGCGATATTTATAGAAAGCAGAATTAAACAATGCGCACGATCACGGGCGCACGACCAGTGGTCGTGCGCACTATGTACAGTGATCATGCGCACTGGCATGGCAGATTAGGAAGAAGAACTGGGATAACGCACACGAGCAGTGGTGCACGACCAGTGGTCGTGCACACTAAGTTCAATGGTCGTGCGATTGCCCCAGACAGGACTCCAGGAAAAGAGGAATCAATGCACACGATCAGTGTCGCACGACCGTTGGTTGTGCGCACTATGTCTAGTGGTCGTGCGATTACCCCAAGCAGATTTTGGAAATCAGGGTACATTGCACACGATCATTGATGCACGACCAGTGGTCGTGCGCACTATATCTCATGATCGTGCGCAGTATTCCTGCTTCTAAACGTCCCCGGAACACGCACACGACCCCTAAACCCAGCACTGATATGTGTAGACATTCCAGACAAGCACAAAAAGGGAGTACAAATATTAAAAGTATAAAAATACACAACCACGGGCCTAAGTGTGCACTTCCTATGGAAATAAAGATAAGATGAAATATATACGATAACGAACTAAAAGTGAAGTGCAAACGCGTGAAAACTATCCCAGATGAGTCCGAAAAACCTTATATAAATCGGACTCATCAAGTCTGAAGTTGTAAGCCTGTTTTATAAAGACTAAGGTCTTTGTGACCTGGGTTTGGCTTAATGTTGGGTGAAAGGTCTTTGTGACCTGTGGTTTGGCTTAGTGCCTAAGTGGTAGGTCTGTGTGACCTGTGTGGTCCTGCGGGATCTGTGTTGTAAGCTCTTAAGGAGCTTAGTTCTTTAGGGAGAGGCGAATATAACACACTGTTAAATAGGCATAGAGGGACAGTGGATGTACCGAAGATTGTGGAACCACTATAAAAGTGCTGTGTCGTCTGTGATTATTCTTGAAAGCAAAAAACTAACCTAATCACCAAGCACAGAAATCTGCTAACTAGCTAGAAAATTTAAATAGAGACAAAAACGTATTCACCCCGCCTCTAGGTGTTTAGCTAGCTTTGAAAACAAGACTTTCATAGTGTAACTTATTATTTTTATGTGATTAGGAAAATAACTATGATTGCTTATGATTGAGGGTTTGAGAAAAATGTTGACTCTTATAGTGCTCCTAGTCGAGTGCTCGTGTCTCGCGTAGAAATACAAGTAGGATTAATTTCTTTTAATGCTTTTAGTTTATATATTTTTCTTCTAGCGAAAATATTATTTTTTCAAATAAAAAATTGGGGAATCCGGTGTAAATCTAACAATTGCATAGGGATGTGTGTAGACAATCGTTAGTCTCATATTGCTCGAGTCGGGAGGAATGGTGATCTTTCTCGGTAGAAATGAACTTGCCCTAAGCGACTCTCAAAGTATGAGTATATAGTTAGTCCATGTTCACTAGTGTGATGTAGGCCATCATTTTGGACCGACTGAGCATGTGTACCCATTCCTATCATCTATCCTCGCTATTCCATTTATGCATACCACATCATTTGATTCGCTCTACCAATATCGAACCAAATCCAAAACTCCAATCCTACTTGCACACCCAAATTTGGGCTTTAGTTGCATTCATTCTAGTAAGTTTGGGTGTTTTGAAGTTGTGTTTTATTGTGGATATGTGGATGTGCTCCAAAGGAAATCTTTGCTGAAAAATTGTTGACAAAAATGAGAAAATGAAAATGAAAAAAAGTTAAATGAGAAAGCCTAAATTGAAAATCTCTCTAAGGAAATGTGAATTGGGAATAGGCGGTGCACACACTCATATTATCAAGTCCAAGTCTGGGGGTGGGGTGCACCCATTTGTGTTGTTGGTGCGTAGATAGTCTATTTGTGCTAGCTCATTTGAGTTATATGTGTAGCCTTCATGTTTATCCTTGTCAAACCCACTTTAACTTATGCCCCATCTATATTTTAAGTCCCAATGATTCGTGTGTTAAACCAAGATAGTGTCATGAAGAGAGTGTGGAAGGGTGAGCTTATGGTCATCGACATTGATAAATTTCTTTGGAGGTTGTCCCGAGCCCCGATATTTGGCAATACTGTTGGATCCCTTATTGGATTTGCGCTAGGTTCACTAAACTAGGATGTTTGACCCAACATGTATAGCTAGGGTCATGTGTGTGTCCTAGAGTCTAGGCCATGTCCTTAGAGTAAGCACTACATGGACCAGCCATCAACAGACTGCAAAAGACTCAAGACTTAGAGAAATTTCAAAGACTCAGAAAATGAGTTCGACGTTCGTCGAACTCAGGTCGACGAAAGTCGTTCATAGCTCGACGAAATCAAAGACAATTCTCTGAGCTGAGCTCGACGAACTTAGTTTTCAGGTCGATGATCTCTGGGTATTCTACTTCAACATCTTCTTCCAGAAACATCTAAGTATTCAAAGTCCAAGATCACACTCCAATCGACGAACTCACCTTCTCAGCTCGACGAACTTAGACCACAGTCTTGGCAAGATTTATCAAGTAAAAGTTAGAAGCTCTCAGCTCGACGAAACTAGATCTCAGGTTGACGAACCCAGTTATGAGGTCGACGATTTCTGGACACGTTACTTCAACATTCTTAAGTCAAAGAAACATGGAATTCTGAACTCCAATCGACGAAGTTACACTCTTAGCTCGACGATCTTGATGCACAGAGTTGGCAAAGGTTCTAGAGAAAGCATTTCTATCCTCAGGTCGACGATCTTGATCTCAGCTCGATGAACAACTATTATCTGGTCTACGAACTTAGATTCTCAGCTCGACGAACTCTGGATCCAGGTCGATGAATTCTGCTCAACGATTTCTGTGAAGTTCCACATTTAGATATTTTCCTCCTTCTGTCCTTATTCTATTGCAAGAATCCCTGAGTAATCAATGCTAAAATATTCTCTAAATATTACCATTAGACGGAGCATTAATTATGTACTTCATCAAGATTATTGCTTGCCGTTTTTCCATGGGACAGTTGGGGAAACCAATCAATGCAAATATTCTTCATGCCGTCAGAAATCAAAGCAGAACGGAATTCAAATTTCAAAAGGAAATTTATATGGAAAATATAAAAGGAATTTTCTTTCTCTTCCTGTGTAATAGTTAGAAAAATACAGTGAATAAGGATCTTGTTCTTCCCTCTCGACAGTACACAGAGAAATAAGAGAGAGAGGTACTTATAGAGAAGACAGAATACAGTGATATAGAGAAACAAGCCCTAGACCAGAGAAAGAACATCAAGCTGAAGAAGAAGAACAATCATTCAAATTAAGAGTCTTCTTGTTGAAACCGGAACCCGGCTTCCTGTGGAGCTCGCCCTTGGGGAAGGGGGTGGTCTCACGCCTACTTCGCTCCTGCAAGAAAAACAACAAAGCAAGGAGAAACAAACCCAAGGGCTCGACAGGGAGGTCCCACCACAAACCCGGAAGATATCAGAGCGCTTCCCCTCCTTAGCCTGAAGCCGAGCTAAGGTACCCTCAGAAAGCACTTGAAGATTTTGTGGAGAATAGCACAGGGAAGAACCTGCCTTCTGGGGTACCCCTTGGGTCCTATTTATAGCTTTTGAAATCTGGACTGCCAAAAACTAAAAGAACTGATCTGAAATTACCAGAAAACCCTTGGTTGGGTCTGCCAACATCCAAACTCCGCTGTTTTGAAGGGCTATGGGCAGACCAGCAGGGGCAAAACAGTAAAAAGTACCTCACACGTCCAGGCGAGCTGGGGAGTTCTGGCCACCTCGGCATGTGCTGCTCGCCTACCGCTGCCGAGCTCCACTGCGAGGACGCGAGTTGCGTGTCGCTCGGCGAATGCCGAGCTCGGGGTCACCGACCGTCGATCTCTGGTCGACGGATGCCGAGCTCGGGCTCGCCCTCTTTTCTGCCGAGCTCGCCTATTGTCCTCAGCCCGGTTTGTCTGGCCCCTGGTGACCTTGCTCGCCGGACACGGGGTTGTACACAATCCCCGCTCTTTTCGAGCTTGCGAAAGCTCGGAAAGAAACATCCAACCCCAAGTGTGCGGCGAGCACTGGTTGGCGAGTTCGAGGGAATCTTCTGGTGGGGGCCACCTGCGGCTATATATATGTGCACCTGCCCAGCTGCCTGGCTCTTGTCATTCCTGCTGCTTTGCCAAGATGCCTCTTCCTAAAGAGATCCAAGAGCGCATAGACCGAGCTCGCCAGGCTTCTGCGGCTCGCGTTGCCGCGCTACGGCGGTCCCCGCGAAAGCTCCCCAAATTGATTCTGCCGAGCCGAGCTCCAAGAGGACAAAGCCATTCCCCGAGGCGGCCGAGCCCATTTTCCACGACCTGAGGGCCACCCTGGCTCGCGAGACCGGCTCTTCTACCCGAACTGTTCTGGAGAAGGATAGGGAGGTCGTCGTAGTCGGCGACGATCAGGACGGCCAACCAGATGGCGAGGGCACCGTGCCGCGGGTCCCCACTCCGCGAGGCGAGGTCACGCTCGCCACTTCGCGATTCTCGGCACCGGACAGCCATCCCCGGGATCCGCCGCCCCTCTTCGGGATCCTGCCTGTGAGCTCGCAGAGGCCAACTTCACCACCGGGCTCCCCTCGGCAAATTGACGCGGCCGCCGGGGAAGGTCTGGGGTCCATTCCCACCCCGTGCTTCGAGCTCATCTTGCCGGGGGCTCGCGGCCCAGGTCGCGGGAAGGACCTGAGGTTCATCCCTCCCCGCATCTCCTTTGAAACACCGAGCTCTTCAGGTCAACCTCGCTCAACCCTGTGCTTCATAAGTTTTTGCTCTGCTGATATCTGCCTTTACAGCTCTTCCCAGTCAATCGGCTGCTGAGGAGTCCTCGCGGGCAGCCCACCACTCTCCCCTCTCGTCTTCGAGCTCGCTGGACTCTTACCTGGGTCCGGAGGTGGATCAAGGCGAGCTGACGAGGAGGGAGGTCAAGCTCCTCAAGAAGCTGGTGTGCGGACTGCGCGAGGTGCAGGGGGTCAACGAGACGCTGCAGCGCGACTACGCACGTCTTGCTGAGGAGGTGCGCCTCGGCCAAGCTGGCGAGTTGATGTCCCCCTCCCGACTCCTGGACGAGATAGACGACGGTCTCTTGGTTGCGCAAAGGAATTCTGGAAGGATCCACGAGCTACTCCGCGTGCGGCAGCCTGGGGGGCGGGGGTCGCGAGGCCGGGGTAGGTAAGTCTGCGGGTTCCTCTGCCGAGCCGACTGGCGCTCGCATCCCAGTGCCCTCCCTGCTCGCGCGCCCCGTTCTCAATTCTGAACTTTTTTACTTCTGTGATGAATAATTCTTAGAACATTCTTAATTATGTTACTTAAGTAAAAAGCTGCAATGTGACTTAGCCTTGGTTGGGATGCGTCGGAAGTCGGCGAGCTGGGGTGGCGAGCTGGGGAGGCGAGCTGGGGCAGCGAGCTGCGCCGATGTGACAGCCTGCCTCAGATTTCTTTTCCTATAAATAGCCCCCCCTCACCTACCCCCGTACTGCCTTTATTGCTTTGCTTTCCTTTCTTTGCTTTCTTCTTTCCCTGCTCGTGTCGTGCTTTTCCTCTGCGATTATGGGTAAGACCAATCCGGACGTCGACGGCCGCTCCAAGTGCACGCAACACTTCGCAGACTATTGCTTCTTCGACGGCCACACCAGCGAGGAGGAGCTCGCAGAATTCAAGGCCGCGTATGTGCCGCCGGGCTTTGAGGAACGCAGGCCGGGGCCGGGCGAGGCCATCAACACGTTCTACGAGAACGAGCTCGCCTTCCCCATCTCGCACTTCGAGGTGGGGCTGCGACTTCCCTTGTGGCCGGAGATCCGGTAGATCCTGAAGTACTACGGGGCCGTCCCCGCGCAGCTGAACTCCAACTCCATCGCAATGATGGTGGAGTTCGCGAGCTACCTCCGGCGGGAGAGGATCGAGTTCAACCTGACGGTGTTCAGGAAGCTCTTCTCCTACAAGGCGACGACGGACGGGGTCGCCTACTTTGGCGGCTCCTTGATCAAAGTTCGCGAGATCGCGAACAAGCACCATACCTGGATGACCAAGATCGCCTTCGTCAAGGGCGATCTCGACAACATCCCCTACTCGCCGCAACAAAAAGGCGAGGAGGTGTACCGCCCGCCGGCCGTGTCCGACAACGACGCCGAGCTCCACAAATTCTTCCTCCACAAAGATTTCGAGGTCGCCTTCCTGCGGAGGGGCCTTGACGCGCTCCCCCCGGTTCTGCCCGGCGAAGGAATTCTCTCCTCATCTTGCCGAGCTCGCCTACTCGCCGAACTCGGCACATCATCATATCTGAATTCCTAACCTTTCCAAGTGTTTTCCTACAAGGGAGCGAATAATCCCCGCTAACCCGCCGTTCGCGGACCCGGGGCTCGATACTGACCCTCTTGCTCGTGAGAGGGCGGCGGCGGCGGCCTGCCGAGATGAGGCGGCCCTCTCGCAGCCCTCTTCCAGCAAGAGGCGATCTGAGGACGCGGGGTCGAACCCGCCATCCGGCCACCGTCAGATGAAAAAGATGCGGAGAGCCCTGCTGGCTCCGCGGGGGCAACAACAACAACAACATCAGCCCAGCCCTAAGTATATCAGCTCGTCGGAGACTCCTCCCGACACGTCACCGGAGAGCCCGCTGAAAGAGACAACCAGCAAGGGCCGAAAGAGTGACAAGGGCCCTTCTTCCTCGGCTGCGATCTCCCCTCCTCCTTCGACGAAGAGGGCTGCCCGCGAGCGCGCGCCGCCGAAGCAGCACCCCCTCTTCAACTTCAGCGCGCGCTGGAAGGATTCCGCGGGCGAGCCCATGCTGTAGTGGGATGAGCTCGGTCATCGAGTCTCCGTCTCCACTCTGCACCCATCCTGACACGATCGCGAGCCTGCCACCGGTCACGCCTATGCCCTCGGCTTCGGCCTTTATGGCCGGGAGGATGTCGAGTCCTACAAGAGGACGACCCTCCGACAGCTCGTCCATGAGGGCCTGCAGTCCCACCTGCGGACTCTGGAGCTGCACCACATGCTGGCGCGCCGCAGCTTTGCCCTCAGCCACCAGCTCGAAAAGGCCGAGCAGGCTCGCGACCTCGCCAAGGACAAGGTCACCGACCAGGCGAGGCGGCTCGGCATAGCGGAGGGTCTACTCGCCCAAGCCGCCGGCGGGTTGGTAAGTTTCAAGCGCTGCTCTCTTTTACTTAGAAAGCTTTGTGCTGCTGCTAAATGGGCTTTTTTCCAGGATGCCAAGGCGGCGGGCGAGCTTCAGGCTCGCAACACTGAGCTGGGGGAGGATGTCAGGCAGCTGCGCGTGCGCAACTGGCCGCGGATGCCGACGCTGCTGGGGAGCTCCAGGCTCGCAAAGCCGAGCAAGGGGAGGAGATCGTCCGACTGCGCGCACGCCTTGGCGAGCTGGAGGGCGCGAACGCGAAGCTGAAGGGGGAGAACCAGCACCTTCTCAGCGAGGTGCGTCGCCAGGCGGAGATCTTCTTCCCGTCGCACGACATCTATCCCACACTCCCCTACAAGAGCCCGCGTATCTTTGGCGAGGCCGACCTCATCGAGAGACTGCAGATCAACTCAATCCAGACCGCCGAGTGCACCCTCTGAATGATGAAGGACTCCGGGGTGCTGGTGGAAGGGTGCGGGGGGATCTCTGCTCGGGACCTGATGCCTAGTCTGTTTCCGGCGACGCCGCCCAGCGAGAAGGAAGACAGCCTGGATGCAATGTTCGGGAAGAGCTTCCAGGATCCTTCGGGCGACGGCGAGGACCAGCCCGGCAGAGGGGGCGAGGCCAGCGGATAGCCTTGTATTTTCTTTTTTGATTACTCGCCGAGGCGAGCTCCCTGTAACTTTGTAAATAATTAATGAAAGTTTTTTGATCATACCGGTGTCATTTCCTTTCTTTACTATGCTTGTTGTGCTCTGAATGTACGTGAGTGCTTCCTCCAGCGACCTCGCAGAGACAGGTTCCGCGAGTAGAGTGATTGTGAGAGCATACACGCGAGCGAGTCGCGTTTTGAGTGTTCGCCGAGCCCCAAACGATTCCGGGGCGAGTTGCTCTCCGCCCTTATCACGCCACTATTACTCGCACGCGAGCCATCCAGGTTAGGCCCGTCAAAGAAGAAATTTTTTGAAGTGTAATGGGACAAGGGGGCGAGATGCCCCGGTCTGGCTTGTCTTTCTTTGGCGAGGCCTGGGCTTGCGGCCTACTCGCCAATGCCGAGCCGGGAATGTCGAGCCCGAACTCGCCCATGCAGAGCCCTCCAGCCCGGCTTGCCTTCTTGATTATGCCGAGCTGAGTTTGCCGAGCCCGAGCTCGCCCTGACAGAACCCTTTTCCCTTTGCTCCCTAGCACTGAGACTTTGGCCCGTATCAGACGACTTTAAGGCCGATACCATCGAGTGACTTCCAGCCCTGTCAGCTAGGTGAGAGCCTGACAGCGGGATCTGCTCGAGCCTAAGGATGACACCGAGTGACTTCCAGCCCTGCCAGATAGGTGAGAGCCTGACAAGCGCGATCTGCTCGGGGTCCACTACTAACACCATCGAGTGACTTCCAGCCCTGCCAGCTAGGTGAGAGCCTGACAGCGGGATCTGCTCGAGGCCCACGGATGACACCGAGTGACTTCCAGCCCTGCCAGCTAGGTGAGAGCCTGACAGCGGGATCTGCTCGGGGTCCAAAACTACTACCACCATCGAGTGACTTCCAGCCCTGCCAGCTAGGCGAGAGCCTGACAGCGAGATCTGCTCGAGGCCCACGGATGACACCGAGTGACTTCCAGCCCTGCCAGCTAGGTGAGAGCCTGACAGCGGGATCTGCTCGGGGTCCAAAACTACTAACACCATCGAGTGACTTCCAGCCCTGCCAGCTAGGTGAGAGCCTGACAGCGGGATCTGCTCGAGGCCCACGGATGACACCGAGTGACTTCCAGCCCTGCCAGCTAGGTGAGAGCCTGACAGCGGGATCTGCTCGGGGTCCAAAACTACTACCACCATCGAGTGACTTCCAGCCCTGCCAGCTAGGTGAGAGCCTGACAGCGGGATCTGCTCGAGGCCCACGGATTACACCGAGTGACTTCCAGCCCTGCCAGCTAGGTGAGAGCCTGACAGCGGGATCTGCTCGGGGTCCAAAACTACTACCACCATCGAGTGACTTCCAGCCCTGCCAGCTAGGTGAGAGTCTGACAGTGGGATCTGCTCGAGGCCCACGGATGACACCGAGTGACTTCCAGCCCTGCCAGCTAGGTGAGAGCCTAACAATGGGATCTGCTCGGGGTCCAAAACTACTACCACCATCGAGTGACTTCCAGCCCTGCCAGCTAGGTGAGAGCCTGACAGCGGGATCTGCTCGAGGCCTACGGATGACACCGAGTGACTTCCAGCCCTGCCAGCTTGGTGAGAGCCTGACAGCGGGATCTGCTCGGGGTCCAACATACATCACATTCCACCATGCAGGCTAGTTACGACAATATCAGAGAGCTTGAAGGGATTTATTATAATCAAAGTGCTGCTTACATGTTTTAGGGGAAAAATCGTTTGAGGTCGTCACCACTCCAGGTGAGACTCAGGGTCTCGCCTTCTACATTTTGGAGTCGATAGCCCCCGGACCCCAAGGCTACCTTTACAATGAATGGTCCCTCCCAGCTGGGATTGAGCTTTCCTACGGATGCTGACCTCCCTGCCGCATCTACTTTCTTCAGCACCAAGTCCCCCTCCACGAACTGCTTGACTCTGACATGCTTGTCAAAGTACTTGGCCATTCTTCTTTTCACCTCCTCCATCCGGATAGCGAAAAGGTCTCTTACCTCTTCCACCATGTCCAGGGAGAGCCTCAGTTCCTCCTCATTCTCCACTTGCCATTCCTCACGGCCTTCTTTTACTGTCACGACTCGCAGTGTTTGGACTTCGAATTCTATGGGGAGCACTGCCTCACATCCGTGGGAGAGTTTGAAGGGGGTCTCTCCCATAGCTGTGTTGGGGGTGGTTCTTAGGGCCCAAAGAACCGCAGGAAGCTGCTCCACCCAGCTCCCTTTCAAGTTCTCCACCTTCTTTTTGAGGAGGTTGACGATGATCTTATTTGCGGCCTCCACCTGCCCGTTACTCCTGGGGTGATGGACCGAGGCGAACCTGAGATCGATCCCAAGCTGTTCGCAGAAGCTGGTGATCTCGGCACTGGCGAACTGGGGCCCGTTGTCCGTGACGATGGCCTGCGGCAGCCCATGGCTACAGATGATCTCCCCCCAAACAAAATTCCTGATCACCTGGGAGGTCACCTTGGCCAACGCCTTCACCTCCATCCATTTTGAGAAGTAGTCAATCATCACTAGGAGGAACCTTCTCTGGCCGCTGGCTTGGGGGAACGACCCAACCAAATCCATTCCCCAAATTGCGAAGGGCCATGGGGCCGTGATACTTCGGAGCCGCTGGGCCGGCTGCAGCTGGAGAGGGGCAAACAGCTGGCACTTGTGACATCTTCTTGTGAACTCTGCAGCGTCTCGGCCTAGGGTGGGCCAGAAATAACCTTGCCTGACTATCCTCCCTTCCAGGGTCCGACTCCCGGAGTGACTCCCACATTCCCCGGAGTGGACTTCCTCCAAGATCCTTCGCGCTTCTCCCTCGGTTACGCAGCGGGCTAGCATCCCTGAGAGGGTCTTCCTGTATAGCTGCCCGTCCTGGAGGAGGTAGTATGCTGACTTGTGCCTCAGTTTCTTCTTATCTACCCCCTCCGTATATTCTCCCGTGGAGAGGAAAACCACCACTGGATCCATCCATGAAGCTTGTTGATCGATTTCCATGAGCTCTCCTTCTTCGATGGAGGGGCGGAACAGGTCGGTGATGGTGCCCCCCACCTGGGGACCATGCTTAGCCAGCTGATCGGCTTGTTCATTCTCTTCCCTTGGTACGTGTCGGATGGAGAAGGTTTGAAAAGTGCCAATGACCCCCTTCACCTTAGCCAAGTAGGATCACAGGGTGGACTCCCTTGCCTCGAACTCCCCGTTGATTTGGGAAGCTACTACCATGGAGTCAGTGAGGACCTCCACATCCGACACCCCCAGCTCCCTGTCCAGGCGAAGCCCTGCTATCACGGCCTCGTATTCGGCCTGGTTGTTGGTAATGGGAAAGTGCACCACCACAGTCTGTCCGATTCTGGTCCCTTGAGGGCTTTCTAGGATCACCCCCACCCCAAGGGAATGCCTCCCTGAGGCTCCGTCCACCCTCACTTTCCAAGGGGCCGGGCGAGTGAGCTATTCCTCCGCCACTTCAACCACGTAGTCAGCAAGAAAGTCGGCCATCACCTCAGCTTTGATTGAGAGCCGCGGAACGAAGGAGACGTCGAACTCGCTCATCTCTACCGACCACTTAGCCAACCTGCCTAAATGCTCCACCCCCTCGAAGATGTTGCGGAGGGGGTGGTCGGTCACCACTCGGATTGAGTGTGCCTGGAAGTAAGGTCGCAGCCTCCGAGCCGAGATGATTAATGCGAAGGCTAGCTTCTCCAAAATCGGATATCGGAGCTCGACCTTCCTCAGGACCCGGCTCACGTAATATATAGGGAGTTGCCTCTTTCCTTCTTCACGAACCAAGACGGATCTCAAGGCCTCCGCCCCGACCCCAAGATACAAGAACAGGTCCTCCCCTTCCTTCGGCCCTTGGAGTAGCGGGTCCTGTGTCAACTGCACTTTGAGGGCCTGGAAAGCCTCCTCACACTCCTTGGACCATTCAAACCTCTGGCCGCCCCTTAACGTTTTGAAGAAGGGGGAGCACTTCTCCCCTGACCGAGAAAGGAAACGACTTAGCCCCGCTAGCTTCCCTGTTAGCCGTTGGACCTCCTTAGCGTTCCGCGGGGATCCCAATTCCAAGATTGCCCGGACCTTATCTGGATTCGGCTCGACCCCCGCGGGGGTGAGGAGGTGCCCCAAGAACTTCCCCCTGCTGGCCCCAAAGACACATTTTAGAGGGTTCAATCGCATCTTGTATTTGCGCAGGGTGGCGAAGGTCTCCTCCAAGTCCCGGAGGTGGGAGTCCACATCCCGGCTTTTGATCATGAGGTCATCTACATACACCTCCAAATTCCTCCCCCTTTGCTCCTTAAAGACCCTATCCATCATTTTCTGGTAGGTTGCCCCAGCATTCTTCAGCCCGAAGGGCATCATCTTGTAGCAGTAGCATCCATCCCCTGTGATGAACGAGACATCTTTGATGTCTGGGGGGTGCATCCTGATCTGATGATAACCTGAAAAAGCATCTAAAAAACTCATTACAGAAAAACCGACGGCTGAGTCAACCAGCGCGTCGATTCGAGGCAAAGGATAATAGTCCTTAGGACAAGCTTTATTAAGTAAGGAAAAGTCGATACACATCCTCCACCGGCCATCTCCTTTTTTTACCATAACACGTTGGAGACCCAGCCAGGGTACTGAATCTCAGACACGAAGCCGGCCTTGAGGAGTTTTGCCACCTCCTCCCTGATGGGCTCTGCCAGCCTGTCAGCAGTGGACCTCTTCTTCTGCTGAACGGGGCTTGTTCCCGGGTCCAGGTTGAGGCGGTGGCAAGCCAAATCCGCGTCAACCCACGGCATCTCCGCGGCGTTTCAGGCGAAGATGTCCACGTTCTTCTGGATGCACTCCAGCATCCTGCCCTGGTCCTCCGGGGTCAGCCCCCCGCTGATGCGGATCTTCTCCATCCTTCCTCCTCGGGTGAGCACCTCCAGCTCCACCACCTCCTCTGCTGCCTCCAGCCTGGATTGCTCCCCCCATCCCTCGGGATCCCCTTCCTCCGAAACGGGGACCTCTACCTCCATCTCTCCTCCCACGACCCTCACTTCGGCCACCTCCTCCAGATCTCCTCCTGCCGCCTTCTCTGCGCAGTCCTTCACTCCCAGCTCCTCCCCTCCTGCTTCCTGCTCGACCTCCTCCATCCTCCGCCCCATCTCCTCGGCTCCCTCCTGCCAGGAGATGGTGTTCACCGCGGTGACATAACATTCCCGCGCCACCTTTGGGTCCCCCTAACCCTAACCTGCACCCCCTCAGCGTTGAACTTCAAGCACTGATGGAAAGATGAGGGGACGCAGCGGAAGGCGCTGATCAGGGGCCTCCCGAAGATGGTGTTGTAGCTGCTGGGGGCGTGCACAATGACGAACTTGCAGTTTCGGGACTGCCCCCCCAAGGTGACATGGAGTCCAACTCCTTCAACTTCCTTCCTCTCTCCCGAAAACCCGAACAGGGGGCCATCTGAGGCCAGCACCCTTTTTGCCTCCACCTTCATCGCGTCGAACGCCTTTTTGAAGATGACGTTGACGGAACTCCCGTTGTCCACGAGGATCCGAGAGACGGTGAAGTTCTCGATGGCCGCATTGATGACCAGCGCATCACAGAATGGATCCTCGTGGTCTGGCATATCACTCCTGGAGAAGGTGATCCTTTCCTCCGGTGGCGGGGTTTGGGATGTAGAGGCGACGCTCTGCCGGTACATGGTGTGGAGATTGGCCTTACGGGAGGCCTCGATTCCTACTCCTCCGTGGATCACCGCGATCCCCCCTCGGGTCCCCACATCCACCCGGTCTTCGCAACGATCCTCCTCCGCCCGAGGCAGGACCTCCTCAATCCTTACTTCCTGTCTCCCTTGCTGTTGCTGCTGCTCCCTATTCCCCCTCATCTCGAGGAACTCCGGACAGGTGGCCGTTGCATGCCCCTCTTCCTGATGGAAGTCACAATAGGGCAGCTCCACCCTGACCTCTCTTCTCCTCCTCCTCCACACTCCTCTCCTGGCCCCCAAGGCTATGGCCATGGCCTCTTCTTGACCGGGGAGCCGGGGCCTCTGGCCCTGCCTCCAGCCTGTGGGGTGGAATTGGTCTTGCCTCCCCTGAAAGTGACCCCTTACGAAGTTCCCTCTCTGTGGCCCCTGCCCCTACCACTCAGGCCTCCAGCCCAACCGACGGTCGGGCTCCTGACGCCCCCACCCCGGCTGTTGCGGCCCTTGGAGCTGCCTCTGCTCCCTCTGCCTGGACTCCCCTCTTCACTCCTCCTGTCCTCTTCCTCCATTCGACTCCCTCTCTTCCTCTGTGGCCCACCTGGCCAACTTCCTTGCAAACTCCGGGTTCGACGCCTCCCCGTCGACCTCTCTCGCCGCCCTTTCCATCAACTCCTCATAGGAGAGGGGGGGGGAACTCTTTTCAGCTCCATTCGGAAGAAACCCTGCTGCAGGCCCAGGGTAAAGGCCATCATCAGACTATGGCCCGGCATTTCCTGGACCTGAGTAACCTCCTCCTGAAATCGGTCCACGTAGCTCCCCAACGTCTTGTTCACCCCCTGCTTAATGTGAAACAAAGACTCGGACTCCTTCTTCCTCTTCTTCGAGGTGGTGAATCTCAGCATGAATCCTCGGCGCATGTCCTCGAAGCAGTAGATGGAGCTGGCCGGTAGCTGGTGGAACCACTCTCTCGCCTTTTCCCGGAGGGTGATGGCGAAGAGCCGGCACTTGAATCCGTCCGACATCTGACGGATGGAGACCACGTCCTCGAACCATTGGACATGCTAGACCGGGTCTCCCTTCCCAGTGTAATAGGACATCTCGGGCTCCCTGAACCCATCTGGAACTGGAGCTGAAGAGACCAGCTCGCTGAAAGGGCTCTCTCCCCCACTGGGCGAGCTGGCGAGTCTCACGAGCCCAGCTCGTCGAAGTGACCTCGGCCTGCCGAGCCGGGGAAGAGCTCGCGCCCGGGGAGCTCGCACCCTCGGCCTTCCTCGGCCACTTCCTTCCCAGCTCGCCTGCCGGGAGCGTCCTCGCCCAAGGATGGGGCGGCCGCGATCTGGATTGCCGGAGTCGAGCACTCGGCCCGCGTGCCGAGTGCGAACTTGACCAGAGTCAGCACCTCGTTTCTGAAGTCTTCAAACATTCCCACCGTTGCGAGAGGCGGGGGGGGGGGGGGGGGCGGCGAGCTCGGCCTGTCGGATCCTTGTCCCGTCATTGAGCTCGCGGGCGCTTTTCTGCACTGACCACTCTCCACGCTCACCGCACCAAAATGTTGAAACCGGAACCCGGCTTCCTGTGGAGCTCGCCCTTGGGGAAGGGGGTGGTCTCGCGCCTACTTCGCTCCTGCAATAAAAAACAACAAAGCAAGGAGAAACAGACCCAAGGGCTCGGCAGGGAGGTCCCACCACAAACCCGGAAGATCTCAGAGCGCTTCCCCTCCTTAGCCTGAAGCCGAGCTAAGGTACCCTCAGAAAGCACTTGAAGATTTTGGGGAGAAGAGCATAGGGAAGAACCTACCTTCTGGGGTACCCCTTGGGTCCTATTTATAGCTTTTGAAATCTGTACTGCCAATAACTAAAAGAACTAATCTGAAATTACTAGAAAACACTTGGTTGGGTCTGCCAACAGCCAAACTCCGTTGTTTTGAAGGACTATGGGCAGACCAGCAGGGGCAAAACAGTAAAAAGTACCTCACACGTACGGGCGAGCTGGGGAGTTCAGGCCACCTCGGCATGTGCTGCTCGCCTACCGCTACCGAGCTCCACTGCGAGGACGCGAGTTGCGTGTCGCTCGGCGAATGCCGTGCTCGGGGTCGCCGACCGTCGATCTCTGGTCGACGGATGCCGAGCTCGGGCTCGCCCTCTTTTCTGCCGAGCTCGCCTATTGTCCTCAGCCCGGTTTGTCTGGCCCCTGGTGACCTTGCTCGCCGGACACGGGGTTATACCCTTCTTTTGTCTTCATTACAGGATTCTTCAAAGGACAACAAACTTTCTATCTGTCAAGAAGTTCCTGGAGTTCTTCTGGTCAAAGCAAAAGTTTGAAGACCTATTACCCTGCAGCAAGGCTCCAATTTTCTGAACCATTCCTTATCTTAGGGGGAACCCTTGCTAACATCAAAATCCAATTGAGTCTTCTCAGTTGTATTTGAGAAAGGGAAGACATAATCACTCTCTCATCCCCCACTGTATAAAGGGTTCTTAACTCCCTTCAAAAGTTATTCCTGGTTGCAAGTCACCTGATCAAAAGACTTGAGGATTGGTTTTTGAGCACCTGATCAAAAGCTCATTGGTGACAGTCACCTGATCAAAAACATGAGTGGATTCCTACCAGGGTGGTAGAAGAGTGGATGTACCCAAGTTTAGGGGAACCACTATAAAATTCTTGTGTTGTCTGGTTGATCTTGTTCTTTTGTTCTTGCTGTGGTTGTGCTAGCTAGGTTGTTGTGTTTGTGATTGCTGTGCTGGATTACTTTATCTTAGGTTTGTTTTTATTTACAGCAAAAAGTTTTAAGATTTCAAGATACTCTATTCACACCCTCTAGAGTATTTCAGATCTAACACTTACTTTCAATTGGTATTAGAGCAAGGTTCCTTTGGTTGTACAAGCTAACCCTTGAACCAAAAGATCCTGAGTTAGATCTGAGTTTTATTTCTATTAGATTTATATTCACAGCATGACACAGAACAAGGACTATGGAAGCACCAGACCTCCAGTATGCAACCTAAATAGGTTTGCCATCTAGAAGGCAAGAGTAAAATTATATATGAATTCTATTGATGATGATATCTACAATTCCATATTGACAGGTCCTCCTCAAGCTACTGCCTCTACATCTATAGCAGCTTCAAGCACAAATACAGTTCCACCACCTGAGTGGACTGAAGCCCAGAAGAAAGCTAAAGTTGTTGATGCCAAAGCCATGAATATTCTTGCCCAAACAATGTCAGATGACATCTTCCAAAAGGTGGCTGAATGCACATCAGCCAAGGCCATTTGGGATTCCCTTAATCAAATGGTGGCCGGATCTGCTGATGAAAGAAAAGACAGAAGATCCAATCTCATATCACAATATGAAAACTTCAAGAAGGAGGATGCAGAATCTGTAGCAGATATGTACAACAAGCTGAGCTCAATCATCAATGAGCTGAAAACTTTAGACAAGGACATCACCCTCACTGAGGTGAATGATAAAATCCTTATGTGATTCCCAAGC
Source organism: Platanthera guangdongensis (assembly GCA_039583875.1). Taxonomy (NCBI): domain Eukaryota; kingdom Viridiplantae; phylum Streptophyta; class Magnoliopsida; order Asparagales; family Orchidaceae; genus Platanthera; species Platanthera guangdongensis. The sequence goes on along the minus strand of CM077156.1, from coordinate 119,076,368 downwards.
TCATGGGATTCAAGGATCTGGCCAATCAAGGAGGCCAGAAGCCTAAATGAGATTTCCACATAATCTCTTTTAGGAAAGCTCAAATCTTATGAGCAGCTCATTAAATCCAGAGAAGCAGCTGAGTAGAGAACACCTTCACCAGCAAGGAAGGAGCACAACATAGCTTTTAAAGCTGTTGAAGAAATTGAAGCCTCAAATGTGAATGAAGAGCTGATGAGTCTCTTTGCCAAGAAATTCTATAAAATGGCAACGAAGGATTTCAGAAGAAAGTCATCCAGGCAGGATGACAAGCCAAGGTATGACAAAACCCCCACTAAAGAAGTGGTTTGCTTTGGCTGCAGGAATCCTGAACACTTCATCTTAGAGTGTCCAGAAAATCAAAAGAAGGAAAAGAGAAGAGAGAAGGATTCTAGAAGACAGCAAAGCAGCAGGCCTTCTTCCAGCAAATACAAGAAGAAGGAGAAAGGCTTTGTAGCTGAATCCTGGAGTGAAACTGAGAATGAATCCACATCCTCCAGCTCCAGTGAAGATGAAGAAGAGGCAAGGGCCAAGGAAGTATGCCTTATGGCAATTGATGCCTCCAGAAGTCAATCAAAAGAAGAAGGATCTGACAATGAAGAAGCTTCAGAGACAGAAGCTGATTAGGTACTTTTATCTTTTGACTATAATTTTGATGCTTTTAAAATTGAATTTAAAACTATGTGCATTGATTTAATAAATTCTGAAAAAGAAATCAAAGTACTTAGGAAAAAACTAACTAGTCAAGAGACACTGAACTCTGAAAACACCAAGCTAAAAGGTGAACTTACATTAGCTAATAAACAAATTATTCTGTTAAAAACTGAGTTATATGAGGCCAAACAACTTGAGGAATCTCTCAATGGGAGAAGCCTTAAGCTGATGGACATTACAAGAATAGTCAATGACAGACTAAATGGCAAACTGGGATTGGGTGCTTCATCAAGTTTACCCCCCATTCTCACGAAAAACATATTAACAACCAAAATAAAATTTTTAGCTGCTAAGGGTAAAACAAATAGATAGTAACAATCCCAATCAACTTGAAATTAAACTCAAGAATAAGGAAAGAAGAAAGGACAAGAAAATTAATATGCAGAATAATGTTCAGCAGCTTTCGTCGAACTCAGATCGACGAAATGTGGCAAGTTCGTCGAACTCAAGTCGACGAACGCTGAGCGCAAATCTATGCAATAATCATTCGTCTTACTGCGATCGACGAACTGTGTATGGTTCGGCGAGCAGAGATCGACGAACTTGGGGCACAGAAAATTACTATGTTCATTCTCTGAGCGGAGATCGACGATCTCATCCCATTTCGTCGAACTCTGGTCGACGAAATCACAACATTTTGTCGAACCTAGGAAGACTTAATAAAAACTATAACTATAACGGCAACTCTAATCAAATCAGAAAACCCTTTAACCCTCTTGCTGATTGGATAATACCACCTAGAAGATATCACTCATTAGGATATAAATCACAACCTGAATATTCTGTGATTTCATGTTTTTCCTATCAGCAAAACAAAGGACCCAAGGTAACTTGGGTCAAGAACAATTAATTATTTTCTCTGCAGGTGAAGAGTTGTCCAGTTGTAAATCAACTATGATATCTGGACAGTGGTTGCTCCAAGCACATGACTGGCAACAAGGACAACTTACACAATTACAAGTCCAAGTTGAGACCAAAGGTTATCTTTGGTGATTAAAAGTGTGGACAGTTTGAAGGCTATGGAGAAGTAAGGATTGGAGCATTCACATTCAAGAAGGTGACTTATGTAAAAGGACTCAAGCATAACCTCATCTCTATCAGCCAATAATGTGATGAAGTTTATCAGGTACACTTTAACTCTACATCTTGTATTATCTCTAATAAAGAAAGACAAAATGTTTTAATTGGAAATAGACAAGGTAACATATACATAGTAGATTTTCTTTCTGCCAATTCAAATGTTTGTCTGCTTAATTTAATTAGCAATCAAAATGAATTATGACATAAAAGACTAGGACATGTAAACATGAAAAATATTGCTAGGCTATCTAAAGACAATCTTATAAGAGGCTTACCTTCTGGTCCCTACAAGAACGAAGGCCTTTGCAGGGCTTGTCAACTAGGCAATCAAACTAAATCTAGTTTTAAATCAATTAATAAAAGTGATTCACCTAGGATCTTGTACTTGCTACACATGGATCTCTTTGGACCCATTGCTGTACAAAGCCTAGGAGGGAAATCCTATACTCTAGTCATTGTAGATGACTTCTCAAGATTCACTTGGGTGTTCTTTCTGAGATCTAAGTCAGATACCTTTAAGGTTCTTACAGTATTTCTCAGGACCATTCAGATTGAGTACTCTACTCATGTTGCATCGATCAGAAGTGATCATGGTACAGAGTTTGAGTCTCCTCTTATGCATGAGTTCTGTGAGAAGGAAGGTCTTAGACACTGCTTCTCAGCTCCTAGAACTCCCCAACAAAATGTTGTAGCTGAAAGGAAGAATAGAACCCTGATTGAAGCTGCAGGAACATTACTTGCAGATGCTTAAATGCCACTATCATTTTGGGCAGAGGCTGTAAGCACAACAAATTATGTACTGAACAGAAGTTTGATACATAAACTTAAGAATAGGACTCCCTATGAATTACCTAAAGGGAAGAAACCTAAAATCACCTATTTTAAAGTATTTGGATGTGTATGCTATATACATAATAATAACAAGAAATACATTAGAAAGTTTGAAGCTAAGGCTGAAGAGGGAATTTTTCTAGGATATTCCCAAGTAAGCAAAGCTTATAGGGTATTTAATAAATCCTCTTTGAAATTTGAAGAATCTATACATGCAACCTTTGATGAAACTAACATGTCTTATAAGGAGAAAGAGATCTCTACAAGTAACACTTTGCAGGTACCTCACTTATGTGAGAAAATGGGTGAGTTGAACCTTCCACAAGAAGTTATATCACCTCCTACTCCACAAGTTGATGAAGACAGTGAAGATGAATCTTTGGAAGAGGCTGAACCACATTCAACAGCAAACATAATTCCACAAGAGTAATTAAATCCAAATGTTATTGTTGAACCAACTCCACCCACTGATCTTGTCATACTAAGGATCACCCTAGATCCCAAGTGATTGGAGACATAACAGTAGGTGTACAGACAAGGCATCAACTCAACCAAGATGTGATGCATGCCTGTTTTCTCTCTCAAGTTGAAACTCAAGCCATAATAGATGCTGAGCAAGATCCCCACTGGATCATTGCAATGCAAGAGGAACTCAATCAGTTTGAGATATGTAGAGTTTGGGATTTGGTTCCAAGACCCAAAGATTACCCATTCATTGGAACCAAATGGGTATATAGAAACAAACTAGATGCCCTAGGTGCAATTATGAGGAACAAGACTAGGCTTGTTGCTCAAGGATATATGCAAGAAGAAGGTATAGACTATGATCAAACCTTTGCACCAGTTGCAAGGTTAGGAGCAATTAAAATCTTTCTTGCCTATGCTGCCTACAAAAAGTTTAAAGTCTACCAGATGGATGTAAAAAGTTCCTTTCTAAATGGAGTACTAAAAGAAGAGGTTTATGTTGAACAACCTCCAGGTTTTGTCTCTCCAACCCATCCTTCTTATGTATTAAGATTGCATAAAGCCCTCTATGGTTTAATGCAAGCTCCAAAAGCTTGGTATGAGACCTTAGCTAGCTTTCTGATAGAGCATGAATTCACTAGAGGCATAGTAGATAAAACATTATTCACTAGGCACCATAAGGATAAAATCTTGTTAGTACAAATTTATGTGGATGACATCATATTTGGGTCTACTGACTCTGAACTATGCAAGAGGTTTTCTGATCTCATGTATTCTAAGCTTGAGATGAGTAGCATGAGTGAGCTCTCATACTTCCTTAGTCTCTAAGTGAAGCAGCTACCTGATGACATCTTCATCTCCCAGACAAAGTATGTTAAAGAGCTTCTTAAGAAGTTTGGGATGGCTGATTCCTCAGTAAATAAAACACCTATGACTACTAATGTTGTAATAGATTCTGATCCACATGGGAAATCTGTTGACCAGAAGTTATATAGAGGCATTGTTGGGTCCCTATTATATTTTACAGCTAGCAGACCTGATATAATGTTTGCCACATGTCTTTGTGCTAGGTTCCAAGTAAACCTTAAAGAATCTCACCTAATTTTTCTAAAAAGAATTTGGAGATATATAAAGAGTTGTCCTAGTCTAGGCCTTTGGTATCCTATTGAGTCTGAATTTGATTTAACTGGATATTCAGATGCTTATTTTGCTGGATGCAGGGTTGACAGGAAAAGTACCTCAGGAACTTGCCAGTTCCTTGGTATGAGACTAGTATCTTGGTTCTATAAGAAACAATCATCTGTGTCCACATTAACTGCTGAAGCAGAATACATTGCAGCTGGCAGTTGATGTTCACAGATGTTGTGGATTCAAAATCAACTCCTAGACTATGGTTTCAACTTAAATAATTCAACACTACTATGTGATAACACAAATGCTATATCCATAGCACAGAATCCAGTACATCACAGTAGGACTAAGCATATAGACATTAGGCATCATTTCATTAGAGAGTCTGTAGACAAAAACAAAATCAAACTTGTCTATATCTACACTGATTTGCAAAGAGCTGATATTTTCACCAAATACTTGGATGAAAGAAATCACTTGTTCTTTATAAATCAGCCAGGCATGATCAATTGAGAAGCTTTGAATTAACTTCTGTATGCACTCGACGAATTCTTAAAAGTTCGTCGAATAGAGCTCGATGAATTGGGAAAAGTTCTTGAGATATTCGTTGAACGGAGATCGACGAACTCTCTGTGAGTGAAGTTATTTTCGTCGAACGGAGATCGACGAATCTACTTCAGAAAACTTTCGTCGAACGGAGCTCTACAAAATGTCTTCAAATCTTCAGACTGAGCTCGACGAATTATTTACCTCCAAATTATTTCATCGACCTCAGATCGAAGAATTAGTTTATTTTTTGTGAAACGGAGTTTGTCGATTCATATTCTGGAAAACCTTATATCTAGGTTTTCTTCGACCTCCATCCCACGCTTTCAGTTCCTTTGCACTTGATCGTCATTTTTCTCTTGTAGGTGCTCTAATGGCGATTCCAGCAGGAAATCTTGCGGCAATGAAATTCGACACCGACTTTGATGTCAATTTTGATTCTTTACAGCATTGAGACCCAATCTTCCTAGAAATCCTGCAACTACTTGAAGAACAATAGTTAAAGACTTTGATGTCAACCAGGATCCAACTCGCCAGCGCTGAAATCAGGGAGTGGGTCTATACTTCCTCCACCACAGATGAGAACACTCTAACAGGGACAGTATCGGGTAATGCTATTTCTCTTACTCCTGTCGAATTTTGTGAAGTGGAAGTGGTTGATGGGGCAGGCAGGGCGGCCTGAGCGAACAGTGTCGGCGGACGAGGCAGATTGGGCGGACTGCTGTGTTGCGACCTGGTGATAAGTCTAGTGGAAGCTAGCTGTTCTTCTAAGCGGGGTGTGCGGACTAAGTCTGCGGCCTGGGCGGACTGATATCTGCGGTTAGGGCGGTGGCTATTGGTTTTACCAAGGAGCGGCCAGAGCGGATATAGGTCGCGGACTGGTGCACTTTGCTTAGTAGCCGCGTTGCAAGCTTGCGCTTACCGGCGGATTGGGTGCTATCCGCGGGAGGCTTGCGGACTGGAGTGTCCGCGGTATTCGCTGTTGCGGACTGGCCTTAGGAGTTTGGCTGTGGCCTTGCCGAGCTCTAGTTGTACAACGGATGTTGTGGAGGTCTGGCGGACTGGTGTGTGGAGTCCGCCAGATGGTCTTGAGTTGGACAGTTATGCGAGGATCTTGCGGACTCTGCCTTAACTCAGGAGGAGTGTGGCGACCTGCTTGGATGGTTGGCGGACGGGGTCTTGTCCGCCGTACTCACAGTAGGCCTTTGGTGCTTTACTGGACTTGGTCACATTCTGTGACAAGTCCAGTGTGTCTGCTGTATCCGCCAAGTCTACTGTTGACCGGGCGGACTGTTGCTAATGCCGCTTTTGGTCATGGACTTGTGGCGGATGGGGGCTTGGGTCTTGTACTATACAGACTGCCTTTGGTATGTGCAGACATTCACTGAAGGGGGATGATGTCCTGCGGTGTTGCAGGCTTTGCGGGCTAATGCCTTGTCCGCATAGCTTGGGCGGACTGGTGCCTTGCTCCTGGCAGGTTTTCCTTGGTATCCGGCTAAGTCCTTGTGGACTCAGCGGACGGTGGTTTACTAGCGCGCGGGCTGGGGCGGTGTCTCTATCCACTAGGGAGGTGACCATACTCCTCACCTCGCCTATAAATAGGACCACCCGACACATTTACAGTAACAGAGTGAACAATAAGTGAGGCTCGGTGAGGTGCTGCGGTCTCGGTTTTCTATCCACGCGGATTGATTCAGAGTTAACTGTGTGCTATGTGCAGGTCGCGCGGGTAGCTTCAAGGAGCCAGGAGTTTGGCTTTGACTTCGGTCGTGCTTGGAAGTGTGCAGTCTCTGGGGTCTCAGCAGGTCGCTCTGCGGCTTGTCAGTTCTCTGCTTCAACTTTACCAAGTTCCAATAACCTGTCCGCCAGTCTCAGGCGGGCAGGCGGTCTGTTCCTCAGTTCATTAGTAGGAGGCGAATAACGGTGCGTCTGCGTGGTCTCGCGACTTCGGCGGACTCTGTGTCTATTCGGCGTGTTGCAGCAGAGTGGGCGGATTCAGTTGTCTTGGCGACTTGGCAGTCTCGGCGGTTTCCAGTGCTGTCCGCCCGGCTTGTTTTTGTGCTTTCTGTTTCAGCTGTTTATACTAGTGAAATCATGTCTCGCTACGTATACCTCGCCTTGTAAAGAAGTTTAATGAATATAAGATCTGCTTGTTCTTCCATGTGCTTGGTGTGTTGAGCTTGCTCCCTATTTTTCCGCTAGATCAAAGTGTGAACTGGGTAGTGCGAGGTTCAGTTGCTTGAGCGGTCTTCAACCAGTGTTGTGCTCTGTGTTTGAGTGGTAATCAACCTGTGTTGGTGTTCTGTGCTTCTGAAGGCTTTTCCAAGCAGTTGTTGCAATGGAAGGGAGTTATGCAAGAGGTCTTGGCATTGAACTCTTAATGCCGACTAACTTCAAGAAGTGGAAGTCGTGCATGAAGAGTTATCTTCTTGGCGAGGAGCTGTGGGAGGTCGTCGGTGGTGACGACAGACAGGAAGTCACTGCTGCGTTTGGTACTGCTGAGCAAGTGAGGCTCTGGATAAAAATAAATGCAAAAGCGGAGTTTATTCTCAAGAGGGCCGTGTCACTAGAACTGTTTGATCACATCATTGGATATCGTGGACTCTGGGTGTGGTCATCACCTCACCAGAGATAAGCCGAAGTTCTCCTCCATGCAAGCATACTCAGGTAACGAAGCTATTATCACTTCTGATAATACTGTTTATGCAGTAGAGAAAGAGGGGGTTGTGTCTTTGGGTAGTGATCAGGGGCCACTCACATTAAGGAGTGTGTATCACGTACCGGGCATGAAGAAGAACCTCTTCTCCGTGACCAATGCGGTGGACGCTGGGTATCACGTTCTGTTTGGGCCAACAGACATGAGGTTCCTTCGCAACGTATCAGCGGTTAAGGCTGATGTTGCTCATGTAGGAAGGAGGGTTAAGAACTTGTTTGTTCTTGCCACAAATTCTTTTGTTGATCGAATGAGAGCCAACGATAGCGCTGCAAGCTTGCATGAGAGGCTGGGGAATGTAGGCATGGACAAGCTGAAGGCTATGGCTAGTAGAAGTTTGGTGAGAGGTCTGCCTAAGTTATCCTACTTTGGTGACGGGCATGTTTGCGCGGGGTGTCAATACGGTAAGGCGCATCGCCTTCCGTTTGATAAATCACAAACAAGGAGCAAGCAACCATTGGAGTGCATTCATGGCGACCTGATGGGAGCAACGGTCACTGCCAGCCTTGGTGGAAGCAGATACATACTTGTCTTGATTGATGACTACTCAAGGTATACTTGGGTTTACTTCTTGAAGGAGAAGTCTGAATCCTTCCGTTTGTTTATGGAGTTCAAGGAGTTGGTGGAAGGCCGGCTTGGCTTGCAGATCAAGAAGCTTAGAACAGATAACGGGGGTGAGTTTGTTTCCTCCGAGTTTTCTAACTTCTGCAGGAAGCACAGGATCCAGCGAGAGCTCACTTGTGCTCACACTCCACAATAAAATGGAGTAGCGGAGCGGAAGATCCGTCACTTGACGGAGACTTGCAAATGCTGGCTTCATGTAAAAGACATCCCAAGGTCCTTTTGGGCGGAGGGGATGTCTTGTGCTTCTTATGTCATCAACAGGATGCCGCTCAGCCCGATCAACATGAAGACTCCTATAGAGTTGTTGCTAAAGGAGAAGCCAAGTGTGGGACATCTACGAGTGTTCGGTTCAACTTGCTATGTGCATGTCCCGGATGCTTCACGGACTAAGCTGGATGCAAAGGCAAGGAAGCTTGTCTTTGTTGGCTACGATGAACGAAAGAAGGGATGGAAATGCATTGACCCTGCGATGAAGAAGTTCGTTGTGTCAAGAGACGTTGTCTTTGACAAGCTGACGTCATATGGAGGTGGCTCGATTGAGCTAACCGGTAGCAAGGTTGATGAATAACCCTTGGTGGTTGCTGAAGGCCTGGAGGAGGAGCTTGATGTTTCACCAGCAGCTCCTGTTGCTTCAAACTCTGAGGCTGAGCCTTCTGGCTCAGGAAGCAGGGGGAGCACTCCTCAATGCTTGTCCCAAGTAGGAGTTGAGCCCGAAGAAGCAACAGAGGTAGTAAGCAAGGAGCCGACCCTTCAGAGATCGAAGAGGGCTATTAAGCCACCGGCTCGGTACTGTGATGGGAATGCAGTGAGCTTTGTCTCCTACTTCTTTCCAGATCCTCTAGATGAGCGAGAGCCTGCAAGCTTCAATGAGGCCACTGGAGTTAAGGAGTGGTAAGATGCCATGAAGGAAGAGATTGCTCCTCTGAAGAAGAATGAAACCTGGGACCTTGTGCCCAAGGTTGATGTCATTACTCCAGTTACTTGCAAGTGGGTGTATAAGTTGAAGAAGAAGGCTGATGGGAGCATTGATAGATATAAAGCTCGTCTGGTTGCTCGAGGATTCTCACAACCATATGGAGAAGACCATGAGGAGACATTTAGTCCGGTTGCAAAGATGACTTCAGTTAGAGTGGAGATTGCCTTGGCTGCAAGCAAGGGATGAAGGATGTGGCAGCTTGATGTCAAGAATGCCTTTCTTTACGGAGAAATTGATAAGGACATCTTCATGGATCAGCCACTTGGATATATTTCTGAAGATCATTCGGACTATGTCTGCAAGCTCAGGAAGGCTCTCTATGGGTTGAAGCAAGCTCCTAGAGCTTGGTATGGAAAGATAGCAGAGTACTTGCAGTTCTGCAGTTATCTTGCTTCTAACTCAGATTCCAGCTTGTTCATCAAGAAGAAGGGGGAGCTTCAAGTCTTGGTCCTACTGTAAGTGGATGATATGATCATCATAGGAAATTCGGAGGAGGAAGTAGCAAGGCTCAGGGTTGAGCTTGCTATACGCTTCGAAATGAAGGACTTGGGAGAGCTTTATCACTTTCTCGGTCTTGAAGTGGAGAGGAAGAAGAGGATATGCTGATCGCGTTGTGAAGCGGTTCGGCATGGGCGAAGGAAAGAGTTTCTCTACTCCACTGGAACATGTGCTGAAGCTTCGACGAGATGAGGGAAGGATTCTTCCTGACCCCTTGGTGTTCAGAGCTCTTGTTGGGAGCCTGATCTACCTGACGATTATAAGGCCAGGCATTGCTTACGCTGTTGGCCGAGTAAGTTGGTTTATGGCTGAACCAAGGAAGTCTCATCTAGTGGCGGCTAAGAGCATCTTGAAGTATGTCAAGTCAACCTCTGATATGGGACTTCGCTATAGAAGGGACTCGGATTTTGCCTTGCTTGGGTACACGGATGCTGACTATGGCGGTGATTCGGATGATCGAAGGTCGACTTCAGGTTATATGTTCACTTGCGGTTCAGCTAGCATCTCATGGTGTAGCAAGAAGCAAGACTCGGTATCAGTCTCAACTACGGAGGCACGGTATAAGGCTTCGGCCTTAGCTGCTCGGGAAGCCATCTAGTTGAGGAGGCTTATAGAGGATGTTCATGAAGAAGTGCAAGGGCCAACTTTACTCCGGGGTGACAATGAGAGTGCTCTCAAGCTGGTAAACAATCCAGTGTGTCACGCTAGGACCAAGCATATTAAGATCGATCACCACTTCATAAGGGAGAAGGTGTTGGAGGGATCTCTTTTGGTCATGCATGAACGGAGTGAAGATAATCTTGCTGACATCTTCACGAAGCCACTATCGAAGGGGCCCTTTGAGAGGTTGCGTAGCTTGCTGGGCTTGATCACCACTTCTCACTTCAAGGGGGAGTGTTGAATTTTGTGAAGTGGAAGTGGTTGATGGGGCAGGCCGGGAGGCCTGAGCGAACAGTGTCGGCGGACTGGGCGGACTGTTGTGTTGCGACCTGGTGATAAGTTTAGTGGAAGCTGGCTGTTCTTCTGAGCGGGTTATGCGGACTAAGTCTGCGACCTGGGTGGACTGATATCTGTGGTTAGGGCGGTGGCTATTGGTTTTACCAAGAAGCGGCCTGAGCGGATATAGGTCGCGGACTGGTGCACTTTGCTCAGTAGCCGCGTTGCAAGCTTGCACTTACCAGCGGATTGGGTGCTATCCGCGGGAGGCTTGCGTACTAGAGTGTCCGCGGTATTCGCTGTTGCGGACTGGACTTAGGAGTTTGGCTGTGTCCTTGGCGAGATCTGGTTGTACAACGGATGCTGTGGAGGTCTAGCGGACTGGTGTGTGGAGTCCGCCAGATGGTCTTGCGTTGGACAATTGTGCGAGGATCTTGCGGACTCTGCCTTAACTCAGGAGGAGTGTGGCGACCTGCTTGGATGGTTGGCGGACGGGGTCTTGTCCGTCGTACTCGCAGTAGGACTCTGGTGCTTTACTGGACTTGGTCACATTCTGTGACAAGTCCAGTGTGTCTGCTGTATCCGCCAAGTCCGCTGTTGACCGGGCGGACTGTTGCTAATGCCGCTTTTGGTTATGGACTTATGGCGGATGGAGGCTTGGGTCTTGTACTATACAGACTGCCTTTGGTATATGCGGACAGTCACTGAAGGGGGATGCTGTCCTGCGGTGTTGCAGGCTTTACAGGCTGATGCCTTGTCCGCATAGCTTGGGCGGACTGGTGCCTTGCTCATGGCGGGTTTTCCTTGGTATCCGGCTAAGTCCTTGCGGACTCAGCGGACGGTGGTTTACTAGCACGCGGGCTGGGGCGGTGTATCTATCCACTATGGCGGTGACCACACTCCTCACCTCGCCTATAAATAGGACCCCCCGGCACATCTACAGCAACGGAGTGAACAGTAAGTGAGGCTCGGTGAGGTGCTGCGGTCTTGGTTTTCTGTCCACGCGGATTGAATCAGAGTTAACTGTGTGCTGGGTGCAGGTCTCGCGGGTAGCTTCAAGGAGCCAGGAATTTGGCTTTGACTTCGGTCGTGCTTGGAAGTGTGCGGTCTCTGCGGTCTCAGCAGGTCACTCTGTGGCTTGTCAATTCTTTGATTCAACTTTACCAAGTTCCAATAACCTGTCCGCCGGTCTCAGGCGGGTAGGCGGTCTGTTCCACGGTTCATCAGCAGGAGGCGAATAACGGTGCGTCCGCACGATCTCGCGGCTTCGGCGGACTCCATGTCTATTCGGCGTGCTGCAGCAGCGCGAGCGGATTCGTCGGTCTTGGCGACTTGGCGGTCTCGGCGGTTTCCAGTGCTGTCCGCCCGGCTTGTTTTTGTGCCTTCTGTTTCAGCTGTTTATACTAGCGAAATCATGTCTCGCTACGTATACCTTGCCTTGTAAAGAAGTTTAATGAATATACGATCTGCTTGTTCTTCCATGTGCTTGGTGTGTTGAGCTTGCTCCCTGTTTTTCCGCTAGATCAAAGTGTGAACTGGGTAGTGCCGAAGATATTAATTTGGAGTTTGGGCTATCTTGCTGACCACCTTGAGAAATTTTAACAACTCCCGCTGTCCTAACAGAAATTTTTGGGTTAAGTAATGGTGAAGAAGAGTTGGAAATTGATACTGATGAATATGATGTGATGCTGGGTATGATGGGTTATTCTGGAGAAACCCCAAATAAGTTGTTGAAGAAACACATGTCTGCTGAATTTAAATTCCTAGCAGACATTGTGGGCAAAGTGTTGCTGGGAAAGCACACTGCACATGACTACATAACCAGGCACCAATTCCTGGTTATGTGTGCTGTGGTTAACAAGAAAAAGGTAAACTGGGCTCAGTTCATGTTTGATCTGATTAAGAAGAAGAATATAAAGAAAGAGGTCTATTTTGGAAGGATCTTAGGGATCTTCCTAAAAGAAAAGGCTGCTGAATCCCTGATCTCCCAGACCATATTCATCAATGCCTCCAAGAGGCTCACCTGTGCTCTCTTTGGCAGGTGGGAGGGGACTATCACCAAGCCCTCCAAGGCCTCTTCCTCCTCCACCAGGCTTTCTGAGAGTACTGGGGCTGCTCCAGCCACTTCCCTCCCTACTGAAGAGATCCCTCCTCCACCTCCATCACCTCCAGCCATCCCACCTCATTCTGAAGTGGAACACCAACTTCCCTCCACAGTCCATACCACAGTTCACCCTCCCACACCTCCATCATGCCCACTACATCCATCCCCCACTCATATTCACTTTCATGCATCCCTTTCCACCCAAACTGATATATAAATTCCATCCCCCACTCCTACTCCCTCTCTCCATGACACACCCATTACATCCCCAACTTCATCTTCCTTACCCCACCATCTGGACAACATCCCATTCTTCCATCTGCCTTCATCCCCCCTCAATACATCTTCTCCACAAGATGAACCAATGCAAGATGCTCTCCATCCTACTCCACCAACTACTACCATCCCCACTTCTGTTTCCATTCAAACACCTTCTACCACACCCTCTACCACTCCACTATTGGATCCGTCCATCATACCACCCCTCATTGCACTTCTAACTCCCCATCTTAAAACCATCATAGCAGATGCCATTTCACCTCTTGCTTCTTCCATTTCCTCCCTAGCTACCCAAATATCTGCTCTCTCTGTTCCTTCCTCTTCAGTTATGGGCCTGGCTCCAGTGTACACTAAAACCAGGCAGGGGGAGATACTTGATGACGAAGCAGCAGTAATAGCAGCAGCAGAACCAACAACTGTAGCAGCAGATGCAGCAGCAGTAGAAAAAAAAAGAAGCAGAAGCAGCAGCAGATGCTGATAAAGATTTAATTGATTTAATTCATTTTGTTGAATCTGATATGAAAGTAGACGAGATAGTATCAGAGAGTATAGATACTGCTGGTGATTTTATTATAAATCACATAGTAGATTTGTTAAATTTATTGAGAACTTTTGCTATAGTTCATTTGAACTTTCTGCCAGAAGACAGCACTAAGCAATCCATGGCTATAACTCCTTACACCACACCAATAAGCCCTAAAGTTACCAAGCAACTAAAGGCTAGTTTTGCAGTAACAGAGACTCCAGCCATTCCATCTCAACCACAAGCTGTTTCCCCCATTGTCTCATCTCCTGCTGCCCCAGTTTTTATTATGTGAAAGTCCACCTAGTGTCAACTATGTTCACCTATGGGGGGGGGGGAATAGGTGACGTGAAGCGTATTTGTGGAATTTAAGACGGTACCTGCACAATAAAAACAAACAACACAGCACACAGAATACACAGGCAATTTATAGTGGTTCCCCGACTTGGGTACATCCACTTTCCCCCTTCGACCTATCTCCCAACAAGGGACGACTCGGTCACTTCTCCAACATGATTGAAATCCAATCCTTGCACTATTGGAAGGAGCCCTTCCACACGTAGGAGTCAACACTCCCACAACCCGGGTTGCACCCAACCCTTACAACACGGAACAATCGTCCCTTTACAATAAAAGTAAAATAGAATGTACACGAGATACAAACTTAGTTTGGAGACTACGGTGTTCCTCTTCGTTCGACGACGTGTTCGTGAAGTCAACGAAGAGTATACAACCTTGGTCTCTCTTGGAAAGGATCTCCCCGGAACCGGCGGCGACAAGACGAGCGGCGGCTTGCTTCGGGATCGGCGGCTATGATGATGAGCGGCTGCTGAACATAGAGATCCAATCTTCGTAGCGAAGCTAGCTTGGTCTTCCAACGGTCACACGAGGATCGGTCGTCTCGATCGATTCGGACGGGGAAGTTCTTCTTGATCAACAAATCGAGAGACAAGAGATCTCTTGATAGACGCGTGAGACTCTAAGCTTGGCTAAGCTTCTGTCGCCGGAGATCGGGAAGAAAAGCGATCAGTAGCGGCGACTGACTAGCGCGAGCGGCGATGGATGCGGCGGAGCGATTTCGCGATTTTAGGGTTTGCTCTTGCTCGGCTTCTTTCTGTCTAGGTATTCCGTTCAAAATACCCGTATATATATACTGTAGACGCTTTCAAAAATGACTGTTGTGGGACCCACAAGCAGAATCCCTAAGTCCCGGTCCAGAACCTTAACAGCGGCAGAATCCGGTTCAGGAAGTTCCAGAAAAACGCCCAAGTCAAAATCGGTGAGAATCGAAAGTGATTCTCGCCGAGTCGCCGAGAATCAAAGGTGATTCTCGACGATTCGGCGAGAATCAAAGATGATTCTCGTCGAATTTGCCTTGGTTGCACGCACTGCTTTAGGCCAGGTCGAGACGGTGAGAATCAACCAGTGATTCTCGACGATTAGACGAGAATCACTAGTGATTCTCGCCGAATCGGCGAGAATCACTTGGTGATTCTCGTCGATTCTTACTTAGAAGCAGAGGTGCTCGCTTAGAAGAGGCTGGAACGAGTTCGGCGAGAATCAACCACTGATTCTCGACGAATCGGCGAGAATCCCATGTGATTCTCGCCGAATCGGCGAGAATCACTTGGTGATTCTCGTCGATTTACACTTAGACGAATTTTCGTCTTTCCACCCAAGAGCTGCTCCTCGACCCATCCGTGCTCCTTGTCTTCTCTTGCATAAACACGACCCTGTACTTGAAAGTAAGTGCACTCCAATAGAGAGAGTACACGTAGGCCAACACACTGATCTGCTCAACGAGGGATTACGTCGTGCAGACCCGTGTATATTGACCTACTGCACCCTGACATTGGTGTGCACTTAGCGTGGAAGAACTGCAAGCACAACTTAAAAGATTTTATCAAATACATTGTCTATTGACCTTAGCTTGTCCAGGGGCTTCTTCAAATCAGGTACATTGTGGATACAATACCCAACAATCTCCCCCTATTTGAAGAAGCCTAAACCCTACAAGCTAAGGTGAATAGAGCAAATGGGAATGAAAACCATAAACTTAAAAGTGAGTTGAGTGGGTTATTCATTACCAATACCAATTTCTTGGAAGCAAGCTTGGAGCCACCTTAGCCTTAGCCGAGAGGGTAATCTCCCCCTTTTCGGCTTCTGCAAATCGGGGTCGGTAGCATTTGACCCCTTGCTCCCCCTTAGTTCTTGCGTCTGTGCTCACACTTGAGTTCCTTGCTCCCCCTCAGATCGTGCACGAGCCTGGAGCTTCTGTAGTCTTCATTCCTCATAATTGAGCATCCCCAATTCAGTCTTGAAAAGATTGAACTTGGCCTCGTCTAAGGGCTTTGTGAATATATCAGCAATCTGCTTGTCCGTGGGGACATAACAGAGAGAGATGCCCTTGTTCTCCACGTGCTCCCGAATGAAGTGGTAGCGCACTTCAATATGCTTCGTTCTGCTGTGCGATACAAGATTGTTGGCAATGGCAATTGCACTGGAGGAGTCGCAGTACATTAGAAATTCCTTGAACTGAAGGTCGTAGTCGGCTAACTGGTTTCTGATCCATAGTAGTTGTGCGCAACAACTTCCTGCTGAAATGTACTCAGACTCTGCTGTGGAGGTAGCTACACAATTCTGCTTCTTGCTGTTCCATGAGATAAGCCTTCTTCCGAGGAATTGACACGTCCCGGAAGTGCTTTTCCTGTCATCCCTACTCCCTGCAAAATCAGCATCTGAAAAACCTATTAGCTCGACATCATTGTTTCTCGGGTACCACAAGCCAAGATTGGGAGTACCTTTAAGGTATCTTAGAATTCGCTTTGCAGCGACATAGTGAGATTCCTTAGTGTTCACCTGATATCTGGCACAGACACATGTGGAGAACATAATATCCGGTCTACTGGCAGTAAGGTAGAGCAGGGATCCAATGATGCTTCTGTATTTGGTTTCATCGAAAGGTTTACCTTTCTCATCCTTATCCAGAGACATAGTGGATCCCATTGGAGTCCTCATAGAGGTTGCATTCTCCATACCGAATTTCTTAAGGAGTTCATTTGTGAACTTCGTCTGAGAGATGAAGATTCCATCCTCAGACTGTTTCACTTGAAGTCCCAAGAAATACTTGAGCTCTCCCATACTGCTCATTTCAAACTTTCCTTGCATAAGTTTAGAAAACTTTTTGCAAAGATTGTTGTCCGTTGAACCGAAGATTATGTCATCGACATAGATTTGTACCAGCAAAATCTTGCCTTTGACTTCCCGGAGAAACAATGTTTTATCTATTTTACCTCTACAGAACTTGTTCTCAAGAAGAAAACTAGATAAAGTCTCATACCAAGCTCGTGGAGCTTGTTTTAACCCATATAATGCTTTATTAAGAAAATAGACATGATTGGGAAAGGTAGGGTCGACAAAACCTGGGGGTTGAGCGACGTATACTTCCTCTTTCAGATCTCCGTTCAGGAATGCTGATTTCACGTCCATTTGATAAACTGTGAATCCTTTGTGCGAAGCGTACGCCAGGAACAATCTGATTGCCTCGAGCCTTGCTACTGGTGCGAAAGTCTGGTCGAAGTCAATCCCCTCCTCCTGTCTGTAACCTTGAGCCACCAGCCTTGCCTTGTTCTTTATGATGACACCATGTTCATCCAGCTTGTTTCTGAAGATCCACTTGGTGCCAATCACATTCTGCTTGTATGGTCTGGGAACAAGCGTCCAAACGTTGCAGCGTTCGAATTGATGGAGTTCATCTTGCATGGCCAGAATCCATGCCGCATCCTTGTTCGCCTCGTCGAACTTCTTTGGCTCAACCTGTGACAAGAAGCTAAGATGCAATACTTCGTTAATAGTACCTCTTCGAGTCCTGACACCGACACGAGGATCTCCGATGATCTGATCTCTAGGATGATCCCTCACGTGCCGGAGCTCTACAAGTCTGGCGTCTGGGGCTTCGACTACTTCTTGGGCTTCTCCTTCTTCTAAGTGATTTGTTCCATTTTGATCTTCAACATTTTCACAAGACGTGGAAGTGGAAACTTTGACGTACTTCAGAGTGTCATCTTTAGCGGTCTCATCCAGACTTAGTTGCTCAAGTCGTGCACCTGCATCTTCAAGAAGACCACTAGAAGAATTGCTGTTAAGCAAACTTCCTTCATCAAATACAACATTTATTGATTCTTCTACCACTAGGGTTTTCTTATTGAAAACCCTATATGCCCGACTGTGGGAACTATAGCCCATGAATATGCCTTCAAAGCATTTTTCACCAAATTTAGTACGTGGGTACTTCCCATTATTCAGTACATAGCATCTGCAACCAAAAATCCTTAAGTAGAACATGGTTGGCTTCTTGCCTTTCAGTAGCTCGTAAGGCGTCTTATGATGATGCTTGTTGATCAATGCTCGGTTTTGTACATGACAAGCTGTATTGACAGCCTCTGCCCAGAAGTATTCCGGGAGAGAAGCGTCTTTCAACATTGTCGTGCAGGCTTCAATGAGGGTTCTGTTTCTCCTCTCCGCAACTCCATTTTGCTGAGGAGTGCGCGGGGAGGAAAACTCATGAAAGATACCTTGTTCTTCACAAAATTCTGTCATAGCACCAGATTCGAATTCTGTTCCATGGTCACTTCTGATTTTGACCACTGAGCAGTTAAATTCGTTCTGAACCTGCTTGACAAAACTAGTGAAGATGTCAAACGTATCTGACTTTCGTTTCAAAAAGAACACCCAAGTAAACCGAGAATGATCATCAACTATCACTAGCGTATAGGACTTGCCTCCCAAGCTATGAACTTGCATTGGACCAAACAAGTCCATATATAAGAGGTAGAGACATCGGGAAGAGTCTTTGTCTGCGATGCTCTTAAAGGTAGCCCGAGTCTGTTTGCCCATCTGGCATGCAGGACAGGGGCTATCTTTGATGCACTTGATACTGGGAGCATCCCTTACTAAGTTCTTAGAAAACATCATACTAATTGTCTTGAAATTAATATGTGCCAATCTCTTGTGCCATTGATCACAAAGAGATGCACTGCCTGTTGCCACTAGGCATACGGGGGTAGAAGAATCTAAACTGAGAAAATCTAAGCAGAAGATGTTTCTGCTCCTAATGCCTGATAATACCGTCTCAGAAGAGGTACGTGAAGTTATTAGACATTTATCCTTGCAGAACTTAACGTTATAACCTTTGTCACATAACTGACTTACACTGATCAGGTTATGGTTTAGCCCTTCAACATAAGCCACGTCGGTGATAGAGATTATACCGTTGGAAATCATACCGTAACCTCTGGTGACTCCTCGATCTGACCCTCTAAAGATGACTTTGGGTCCATTCTCGACTGGAGTGTAATCACGCAGCAGGCTTCTTGTCCCCGTCATATGCCGGGAGCATCCACTGTCCAAGTACCAGATCGGCGTTTTGGTGGCCTTTGGACATTCCTGCAAAACAAAATTAATTTGCCTTAGGAACCCAATCGAACTTGGGTCCTAGATTCCTGGTTAGCATACTCCCCCTCGGTTGGTTAACCCTACGAGTGGTCGGCCTCGCATTGCTAACATGAGTAGTCTCGTAATACCTTGGATTAAACCAACAATCCACGGCAAAGTGACCGACTTTGCCACAACACCAACAGTCGAATCTGTTGTACCTCTTCCTAGGCTCCTGCCTTACCCTGGGAACGGTGGGTACAGCTGGGGCCTTGGATATGGAGGTGGAGGCCTCATGATGACAGCAGTCACATGACTTCGTCACCTTCTGTATAACAGGCTTGGCTTTTGGTGCCTGCTTTCCATTATGGCCGCTAGAGAACGGACCATAATTTCCCATGTGGATTTCCTCATAAGGTGCCTTGAAGGCACTCTCACCGAAGTTCCGGGGAAAGGTCCAACCGTCATATCGGCTCTTTGGCTTTGCAACCGAGGGCCGGAAATGATGGCCAAATGTTGACTCAAAGTCATGTTGGCTGCAAGGAAAGCCAGGCTTTCTGAACGCAACAGGACTAAGCGGAGCCTTTCCCTTTTCATCAGCAGAGGCCTTCTTGGCGGCCTTATTCTTCCTCTGGTTCCTGTTTCTCCTGGAGGAGGAACCAGATACCCCTACATGCCCCAAGCCAGCTCCTTTGGCCTGAGCAGAGAAGGTATCAACAACTGAAAGAACTGTTTTTGGCATAGAGAAGCTCTTGACGATCTTCCTTTCTGCCGCAAGTTGTTCTTCCAACTTGTCGACTTCCTCCTACTTAAGATCAAGGAGCTTCAGAGACTCTGAATGCTTTGAGGTCAGGTCAAGGTGCTCCTGTCGGAGAGAGATCAAACTGGTGACCTCTTCCCTTAGGGAAACACACTCACCCTTAAGGAATTTTACTTCCTTTTTCTCAGCCTTCAATCTCTTTCGGCACTCCTCGAAAGTGTTGAGCAGAAGCTCATACTTCTCGAGGAGCTCAGCTTCACGGGCCGAAAGGCTATCCTCAGGTTCATCATCCTGAGACTCAGGATCAGAGTCGGAGTCGGAGAGAGGGGTGTGAGCTTTTACCTTCCCAGTAAACGAGGGGCATTCTCCTTCTGAGTCATAGCGACCCACCAGCCCGAAGTAGGCTTCCTCATCATCACTGGAGTCTGAGGAATCAGACTCACTCAGTGTCTTTGGCCTTTTGGCGATGTAGCTCTGCTCCTTCTTATCTCTAGAGGATTTGTGCTCCTCTTCTTTCCCTTTTTCTCTCTTGCCTTGATAGCAGTCGGCCACGACGTGTCCTGGCTTATTGCATCCAAAGCAAATAATGTCAGAGGAGCGATGTTTGTTCGGTCTAGATGCATACCTGTCAGAAGAATAATTTTTCTTCTGATGCCTGGAGGAGGAGCCGTCTCTCTTTCTTTGATTCCTCATCTTGAGGAACTTCTTGAATTCTCGAGTGATGAGGGAGAAATCCTCCTCCGACAGCTTTGAGCTGGAGGAGCATGGCTCGGAGTCCTCATCCTCATCCTTTTTCCTGGCACGGTATGAAACCGCACCCTTGCCTTTTCTGGAGTGACTGGCTTTTAGAGCCACAGCCTTTTCTTTGGCTGCCGCCTTCTCTGCTTCTTCTTCTGCTTTTCTGGTGTTCAGCTGAAGCTCATAGGACATCAGCTTCCCAAACAGAATTTGTGGATCAGTTTCTGCTAGTCTGCCAAATTCTCTGATGGCGCAGATCTTTGTGTCCCATTCCTTAGTAAGGGACCTAAGGAATTTGTCATTGAGTTCACCATTAGTGAACACTCTTCCGTAGCCCTTGAGGGCGTTGACAATCTTTAGGAAGTTCTCGTAGGTGACCCCGATCTCTTCCTTAGGCCCTTGTCTGAAGGCCTCATATTTCTGGTTCAGGATGGATCTCCGATCATCCCTCACTTCATCCATGCCCTCCATTAGGATGATCAGGCACTGCCAGATCTCCTGTGCTGTCCTGCAGTTGCTGAAGTTTTGCATCATAGAGTGATCAACTGCGCTGACCAGAATGTTCCGTGCCTTCATGTCAAGTCCCACTAGCACCATCTCGTCCTTGTCCATTTCAGAAAGTGTCTTTGGCACTTTCTTGGTGGGGTCAATGGTGGAGGCCTTAGTGGGGACATAAGGTCCCTCCTGCACGATCATGAAGAGTCGAGGGTCCACTGCTTCCATGTAGAACCGGATCCTTTCCTTCCAGATAAGAAAGTTGAGCCTGGTGCACACTGGGATCTTGCGGGAGAACTTGAGCCCGTCCATAGTAGATGTTTGCTTCCTTCTTGACACTAGTGGCAGGATTCAACTCAAGGTGTTAACCTTTTTGATGAGTAACCTCGTTTTGATACCACTTGAAAGTCCACCTAGTGTCAACTATGTTCACCTATGGGGGGGGGGGGGGGGAATAGGTGACGTGAAGCGTATTTGCGGAATTTAAGACGGTACCTGCACAATAAAAACAAACAGCATAGCACACAGAATACACAGGCAATTTATAGTGGTTCCCCGACTTGGGTACATCCACTTTCCCCCTTTGACCTATCTCCCAACAAGGGACGACTCGGTCACTTCTCCAACAGGATTGAAATCCAATCCTTGCACTATCGGAAGGAGCCCTTCCACACGTAGGAGTCAACACTCCCACAACCCGGGTTGCACCCAACCCTTACAACACGGAACAATCGTTCCTTTACAACAAAAGTAAAATAGAATGTACACGAGATACAAACTTCGTTTGGAGACTACGGTGTTCCTCTTCGTTCGACGACGTGTTCGTGAAGTCAACGAAGAGTATACAACCTTGGTCTCTCTTGGAAAGGATCTCCCCGGAACCGGCGGCGACAAGACGAGCGGCGGCTTGCTTCGGGATCGGCGGCTATGATGATGAGCGGCTGCTGAACTTAGAGATCCAATCTTCATAGCGAAGCTAGCTTGGCCTTCCAACGGTCACACGAGGATCGGTCGTCTCGATCGATTCGGACGGGGAAGTTCTTCCCGATCAACAAATCGAGAGACAAGAGATCTCTTGATAGACGCGTGAGACTCTAAGCTTGGCTAAGCTTCTGTCGCCGGAGATCGGGAAGAAAAGCGATCAGTAGCGGCGACTGACTAGCGCGAGCGGCGACGGATGCGGCGGAGCGATTTCGCGATTTTTGGGTTTGCTCTTGCTTGGCTTCTTTCTGTCTAGGTATTCCGTTCAAAATACCCGTATATATATACTGTAGACGCTTTCAAAAATGACCGTTGTGGGACCCACAAGCAGAATCCCTAAGTCCCGGTCCAGAACCTTAACAGCGGTAGAATCAGGTTCAGGAAGGTCCAGAAAAACGCCCAAGTCAAAATCGGTGAGAATCGAAAGTGATTCTCGCCGAGTCGCCGAGAATCAAAGGTGATTCTCGACGATTCGGCGAGAATCAAAGATGATTCTCGTCGAATTTGCCTTGGTTGCACGCACTGCTTTAGGCCAGGTCGAGACGGTGAGAATCAACCAGTGATTCTCGACGATTCGACGAGAATCACTAGTGATTCTCGCCGAATCGGCGAGAATCACTTGGTGATTCTCGTCGATTCTTACTTAGAAGCAGAGGTGCTCGCTTAGAAGAGGCTGGAACGAGTTCGGCGAGAATCAACCACTGATTCTCGCCGAATCGGCGAGCGATTCTCGCCGAATCGGCGAGAATCATGTGATTCTCGTCGATTTACACTTAGACGAATTTTCGTCTTTCCACCCAAGAGCTGCTCCTCGACCCATCCGTGCTCCTTGTCTTCTCTTGCATAAACACGGCCTTGTACTTGAAAGTAAGTGCACTCCAATAGAGAGAGTACACGTAGGCCAACACACTGATCTGCTCAACGAGGGATTACGTCGTGCAGACCCGTGTATATTGACCTACTGCACCCTGACATTGGTGTGCACTTAGCGTGGAAGAACTGCAAGCACAACTTAAAAGATTTTATCAAATACATTGTCTATTGACCTTAGCTTGTCCAGGGGCTTCTTCAAATCAGGTACATTGTCGATACAATACCCAATATTATGGATGATTCACCACTTCCTGATCTTGATGCACTGATCATGGCAGATATAGAAGAGGAAAATAAGTCAGTTGCTGAAAGCACTGAAGTGTATACTTCTCCAACTCCAGCTCCTGCTCCAGCTCTAGTTCCAGCTCCTCCTCCAGCTCCCTCCCAAATAGAGAAATCATTGATATTTGATGAAGCTCTAAAAGAAATAAATGCAATGTATGATAATCCTCAGGATTCTTCTGATGATGATGATGATAATGACGAGGACTTTGATAATGAGCCCATGAAAAAGAAAGTGTCTAAGAAAAGGAAAGCTCCTCCACCTCCTGCCACAAAACCAAACCCAGAAAATGACACTCCTTATTATATACTCCAGAAGATTACACCTTACATGGGCATGCCAGTATGGATGTGGCTGTCCAAAAACCAGCAAAAAGAAAGGAAGAAAAGTAGAAGATATTCCACACCTCCTCAAAGATACAGAAAGGATCCTCCTCCTCCTCCTCCACCTGCTGCTGGTGCTTCAAGTTCTTCAACTCAAAGGACTACCCAGTTTCAAACCTATCAAAGACATCAGGGTAGGTCCTCCTCTTCTGGAAGTAGTCAGCAAAGGCATTATTTATCTGACAAGCAACAGCATCAACAACATCAACATCAATAATTCACTGAACATCAAAAGGCTGAAAGCCCCAAGAGACCTGCTTCCCCTCCTGTACCCTTTGAAGATCCAGAGTCAGCTACAACTTCTAGGATGGCCAGATTCCAGGAATTGGTTGGCCTATCCATGATCAACAAAGCAAGAGCTAAAGGAAAGGATCCATCTGAATATACTACAATGTCCAAGTACAGAAAGAAAGAACTTAACAGTTTGCCAAGGATAACAAGTTTTTCAATGTTGATGATTATATGAAGCTACATCTGAAGCTGTAGTGCCAAGGGCTACCTCCCTGAATATCATTGGAGCTATAGACATGACAATGACAAAAGCTCAAGCAGCTGATCTTAACAGGGAAATCAAGTTTACATAGCCTAGTGACAAAACTAAGGAGGATAAGCCAAAGGAGCCCAAGAAGAAGAAATGAACTCTAAAATGTCTAAGTCTTTTGATTATTTTAAAACTGTCTGTTTATATTATGAGACAAACCTTACTGTGTATATATATCTACTGCACATTTAAATTTTTCATGCCAGATATATGTTTTATTGCTTTGTTATTAATGTGAGTCTATAATTAGTGATCTTACCCAAATATGGGGAGATTGTTGGATCCCTAGTTGGATTTGTGCTAGGTTCACTAAACTAGGATGTTTGACCCAACATGTATAGCTAGGGTCATGTGTGTGTCCTAGAGTCTAGGCCTTGTCCTTAGAGTCAACACTACATGGACCAACCATCAACAGACTGCAAAAGACTCAAGACATAGAGAAATTTCAAAGACTCAGAAAATGAGTTCGACGTTCATCGAACTCAGGTCGACGAAAGTCGTGCTCAACTCAACGAAATAATAGACAATTCTCTGAGCTGAGCTCGACGAACTTAGTTCTTAGGTCGACGATCTCTAGGTATTCTACTTCAACATCTTATTCCAGAAACATCTAAGTATTCTAAGTCCAAGATCACACTCTAGTCGATGAACTCACCTTCTCAGCTCGACGAACTTAGACCACAGTCTTGCCAAGATTTATCAAGTAACAGTTAGAAGCTCTCAGCTCGGTGAAACTAGATCTCAGGTCGACGAACCTAGTTCTGAGGTCGACGATTTCTGGACACGTTACTTCAACATTCTTAAGTCCAAGAAACATGGAATTCTGAACTCCAGTCGACGAAGTTACACTCTCAGCTCGACGATCTTGATGCACAGAGTTGGCAAAGGTTCCAGAGAAAGCAGTTCTGTCCTCAAGTTGACGATCTTCGATCTCAGCTCGACGAATAACTATTATCTGGTCGACGAACTTAGATTCTCAGCTCGACGAACTCTAGATCCAGGTCGACGAATTCTGCTCAATGATTTCTGTGAAGTTCCAGACTTAGATATTTTCCTCCTTCTATCCTTATTCTATTGCAAGAATCCCTGAGTAATCAATGCTAAAATTTTCTCTGAATATTACCGTTAGACAGAGCATTAATTATGGACTTCATCAGGATTATTGCTTGCCGTTTTTCCATGGGGCAGTTGGGGAAACCAATCAATGCAAATATTCTCTAGGCCGTCAGAAATCAATGCAGAACAAAAATCAAATTTCAAAAGGAAATTTATATGGAAAATATAAAAGGGATTTTCTTTCTCTTCCTGTGTAGTAGTCAGAAAAATACAGTGAATAAGGATCTTCTTCTTCCCTCTCAACAGCACACTGAGAAATAAGAGAGAGAGATCCTTACAGAGAAGATAGAATACAGTGATATAGAGAAACAAGCCCTAGACCAGAGAAAGAACATCAAGCTGAAGAAGAAGAACAACCATTCAAATCAAGAGTCTTCTTCTGTCTTCATTCCAGGAATATTCAAAGGACAACAAATATTCTCTCTGTCAAGAAGTTCCGGGAGTTCTTCTGGTCAAAGGAAAAGTTTGAAGACCTATCACCCTGCAGCAAGGCTCCAATTTTCTGAACCATTCCTTATCTTAGGGGGAGCCCTTGCTAACATCAAAATCCACTAGAGTCTTCTCAGTTGTATTTGGGAACGAGAAGACATAATCATTCTCTCATCCCCCACTGTATAAAGGTTTCTTAACTCCCTTCAAAAGTTATTCTTGGTTGCAAGTCACCTGATCAAAAGACTTGTGGATTGGTTTTTGAGCTCCTGATCAAAATCTCATTGGTGGCAGTCACCTGATCAAAAACCTGAGTTGATTCCTACCAGGTTGGTAGAAGAGTGGATGTACCCAAGTTTAGGAGAACCACTATAAAATTCATGTGTTGTCTGGTTGCTCTTTTCTTTTGTTCTTGCTGTGGCTGTGCTAGCTAGGTTGTTGTGTTTGTGATTGCTGTGCTAGATTACTTTATCTTAGGTTTGTTTTTATTTACAACAAAAAATTTTAAGATTTCAAGATACTCTATTCACCCCCCTAGAGTATTTCAGATCTAACCCTTACTTTCAAATACTCACCTCAGTGATTCGTCTACTTTCTTCCTATGTGTGACCTAAGGATTCACCATAATTCTATTTTTGAGTATAAATAATATATAAATACACTATTAGAAAAATATAAAATATTTTGTATAATTAAGACATTCATCTACTGTATTACTATGTACTCAAGCATGCAAATTCGCATGGTACTTCACCCTTACAATTAATAAGCCAGCTAGTCATTTTTCTCATCCACGTGAGGGATGGTTTGCTCGGGATGAGAAAACACTTACGTCTAGGGGGTGTGAAGAGTCCGATATTTTAAGGATTTTTCAGACTCATCTAGGCTCGATTCCACTCACTTGCACTTCACTTTTATATCTTTATTGCAATTATTACACTTGTTCACATTTTCTCACGAAGTGCACTGTTTTAGCCCATTATAGTGTGTAATTGCACACTTGTTGTTGGTGGTTTTCTTGGTGTTTTGATGTAAAGGTGGGCAGATCCCTAATGCATCCAGATATATTTCCTATATAGATCGCAAGATTGTGTATTTCCTTGACACATGATTGATACAACGTGCAATTCCTACATAGCTCAAATTTGGTGATTTGTCCCGGCCTATGCGCTTTGTTCACGCACAGTTGGTTTCAACCACGCGTGATCAAAATTACATGAGCTTGACTTTTTGTCTAAAGAATTTTATGTAATTATGTTCGTGCATTTTCTTCTGCACGAATGGATTCAACCGTGCATGAAGTAAACATACGATCTATTCAGTTTGACCTGGTTTTTCAGTGGTCTGTCGCTACTCGTGCGTTTTGTTCTCTCACGGGCTGTTTTGCCCGTGTATGATCAAAATCACATGGTCTCCTGTTGTACCAGGCTAGGCGATTTATGCGTGATAAATTTGTACGGCACACTCATGGTCATGCATTCTACTGTGCATGCCTATTTTTTTGACCTTTTACTATTTAACCGCAGGATTTATAATTGAAGCCCTAGTACGGACAAGCATTGACAATCCTACAATTATAGTTGTGAACCTTCAACGACACTTCTTTCTTGGTTGTAGTCTCACCTCATCCTTATTGTAGTATTATTTTCTTGAATGTTTTGTTGCATAAAATGATAATTTCCAAAACCATAATTGCTATTATTCGGTTATTTCAATGTCTATGTGCTTGCGTTGTGGTTTATGCATATGAGGAGTGCCTCCATCCTCATCTTCTCCATCCCACCACTGTGGGAGTGGTCGCACTAGCAATTGCTAGTGTCACATGTTTTGAAGAGGTTCCTTCAAGCCTCAATTCCACCTGTGTGAACCATTCAACCACTTGCCTTCTAGCTCATCCGCCTTCCGAAGCAGAGCATAGAGGTCTACATGGCCTTCATCCATCAAGCGAAGTGGTGATTGCGACCCACATTAGTTTAATTAGTTATTGTTTTTATGTTGTGAAAGTATCTAGCGTCTACCTAAATAACCTAGGGGGTGAATAGGTGATGTTTGTGTCTTTTTGCGGAATACAAATTATCTAAAAATTCAAGCACACAAACACAGAGATTTATAGTCATTTCCCGTATTGGGTACATCCACTATCCCGCCTCGCCTATCTACCATGAATGGATAGATTTGGCTACTTCACCTTTCTCAGATTATCAACAATCTTACAACTCGGAGCAACGCTCCTACACCTTGGAGGAAACCTCTCCTACACCTCGATCCACAACCGGATCTACAACTCGATCCACAAACGGATCTATAAACTTGAACCACGAATGTATATACAAACTCGGAAGAACAAACTTCCTACAATCTCGGAGACAAAGCTCCTACAAAAGTTGAAACAGTTTTTACAATAACAATAAAAGTTTTACTCTTCCAAATCTGAAATCTTCACGGTTGTTCCTTCTTGAAAACTGAAAGTCTCGGTGAAGGTTGAGAAAGAAAACCCGTGAAAGCTTGATCTGAAAACTTAGGATCCGACACGATTAAGTAGATGTTGAAGAATATTTGAATCTTGGATCTGTCGAATCTTTTCTCCTTTTAAATTGCTGGATCGAGAGATGAGCGACAGAGAAGAATGACGATGAAGACGGTACGGCTTCTCCCGAATTTTGGAAATTGCGAATGCGATTCTAATTACTATAATTATTATTCTTATTATTAGGGTTAGTGAATCCCTGAAAAGACTATTTATAGATCATCGTCTAACGGTCATAAGTCATTAAGGAATGATCCACATACACCAATCATGAAGAACTTAGATTTAAATTGAAATCCCATCGAACAGATTTAGAATGAAAAATCTGCAAGTCCATTTCACGAGAAGAAATAGATTTCTTGAGAAATCATTTGCTTTCTCAAGAAAAGACATGGCTTTCTCGAGAAAAGACTTAACGAAATTTCTTTGAAGTGAAAACTTGATTTCTCGAGAAGGATATGATTTCTCGAGAAAAGTACTTGGTGCAAATTTAGAACTAAAGACAGATTTCTCCGGAAGGATACGATTTCTCGAGAAAAGAATTGCTTTCTCGAGAAATGGCGTGACCTTCTTGAGAAATTTACTTGATGAATTTTTTTGAAATCAAATACTTATTTCTCGAGAAAGAACTTTGTTTCTCGAGAAAAAGAATTAGCTTTCTTGAGAAATGATATGGTTTTCTCAAGAATTACTTTGTTTTCTCGATATATGAACTTGGTTTCTCGAGAAATCTTCAGGCCTTTTCTCGATAAAAGGACTTAGAATATTTTCAAATAATTTCCCTAGAAGTCTTATGGTTTCTCGAGAACAACTTGCTTTCTTGAGAAATGTACATAGACTTCTCGAGAAATAGACTTCAATTTCACGAGAAAAACACTTAGAAATTTTTTCAGAAAAATTTTCTTTTCTTCTTTGTTGAACACCAACAGCCCTCCCTTTCTTCAATTGCTCTAGTACTTGAAAATGAAGTGCATCCCAATAGAGAGGTTACACATGAATCAACACCATGGATCACACAATGAGAGATTACATTGCATGGTCCTGTGTTTAGAGACTCATTGTAAAATGACATTGGTCTACACTTAGCAATAATGACCTGCAAGCACTCAACTAAAGAATAGCATCAAATACATTCTTAATTCATCTTAGTTTAAGGGTGACTTCACATAAATATAGGTTATTGTGAATATAATACCCAACAATCTCTCCATATTTATAGAAGTCAGAACCCTCTAACCAAGGTGAATTATATCAAGATAATTAAAGAATTAACTAACAAGTAAAATATGTATGTAATGACAAAAGAAATAATAAGATCAACAAAATTCAAAATTTTATATATAGAGAGTTTGTCCATAGAAATATGTTGGTCCACAAAATTCTATAAAACTGACAATCATAAAATTATTTGTATTATTGTTGATGCTATCTTTCCTTCTTCTCTTGCTATCTTTTCTGATAACTGTATGGGTTAGGATAGTACTTTGGACGTCGAGGAGGAGCACTAGGATTATTACGACCATATTCACAATCATAAATACTTCTTTTTGTCAAAGATTTTTCATATAACTCCCACTCCTTGTGACTGTAATGATCATCTTTATTTTAATTAAAATTACAAATAGCTTCAGAGTGTCTAGAATAAGAGGCTTTGAAGTTGGACTCCAAACTTCAGCAAATTCTTGTTCTTTCCTTTTAGCAGCACCTTGACTGGGAATAGATCCGTTGGTAGAAGCACCATCACCATATTTCATTTTCTTTTGCACTTCCACTTCAGGAGGGAGTTCTGAGGAATCTCTTGTTGATCATGAGTCTAGACCCGAGAATAACTTTCAAGAGGAAATTCATACTATTCAGGTCTAGGAGAGAAAGTAGGCCTGCAGATATTTGGGTCAAGATATCGAGGTGGAGGCACAATGGGATCAACTTGAAAATCTGGAAAGATTTGGTTGTGCATCCACATAGCAGTCTCAAAAGTATATATATTTACTCCCTTAATCTGTTTTTCAACACTTGTATTGATCTCTTGCAGTGGTTCACCCAACTGATTTTTCATTTTTTAAACTTTTTTGTCTATATTTTTTTTACTTTATCCTCCCCCTTTCTGACTTCTACAATTAGGGTTTCTATGGCATATTCTTTGAATTTTCCAACTTCTTCACAAGTTTTGAAGTTTTGCGGTTCAGTCGGCTTCAACAAAAGTGACTGCTTGATCAATTACTTCAACACTAGTGATAGTGTGGTCTAAAGTCTTACCACCAAGCTGTAGCAGTCTCTTGAATTCATCTGTATTATTTTAAATTTCAGCAAAACCTCTAGTCATCTCTTTCTCAAGAGTAGTGACTCTTTCAGTTACCTCTTTGAGAGACTGCTCTCTTTGCTTTGTTAGCATAAACTCAATCTTACCTAATAGGGTATCATCAGAAAATATTTCAGCTAGAGGAGGTGGAGGAGGTAGTGTTAGAGCTGTCCAGATTAGTATTTCTTCAATTACAACTGTGCTTTTGCCTTATCGGGCAAAGATCATCTCATCCATTTCCTCACCAAGAATGGTAGACAGAGAGAAATCCAGATTCTTGAGAGGAGGTTCTGCAGGTTCTGGGATAATTTCTTCCTTATTGGAGAGTATAACTTCACTCTCCCCCTCAAATTGTTCCTGGGGCTGAGAATATTCTAGTACCTCTTCAGCAATCACTTCAGGAATCTCTTCATGAATCTTTTTAGGAGAGATGAAAAGGGGATCTTCTGAAGTTAGATTTTATATCATTCTATCAATGTCAGCTATAGTAGTATCCACCTGAGCATCAATAAGATTTTCTTGATCAGAAGAGGAGTCAATGTCCATACTTGATCCACCATCTTACATAGAGGTGCTCTTCTCAACATCAGACTAAGGTAAGTTTTCCTCTTCTACAAGCACATCATCAACAGTAACTTCGTCTATAACCTGATCTGTAGGAATAACTGACTAAACCTCTGTTTCTGGAACCTCAGCTTACTGAACTTCTTCATGAACTGAAGGGGCACGCTCCCCCTCAACAACTGCACCAGATGTGCCAACTATATCAGTATGAGGAGGATATGGGGTCCTTTCCTCATCATCTACTGACCTTGGTATTGTAGGAGCTTGGCTTGGTTTTGGAATTCTAATTTCCGATATGTTTATGGATGAGAGGGTGACTTTCTTTTGGTGGTGAATGGACACACCTTTGGACA
This sequence comes from Platanthera guangdongensis, assembly GCA_039583875.1. Classification (NCBI taxonomy): domain Eukaryota; kingdom Viridiplantae; phylum Streptophyta; class Magnoliopsida; order Asparagales; family Orchidaceae; genus Platanthera; species Platanthera guangdongensis. The sequence continues at coordinate 119,045,155 of CM077156.1, read as the reverse complement.
AGTTAAAAATCTCAGGATGCACTTGATTTAAATAAAGAGAAATAATCCTTGCAAAGTCTGGTGCCATTATACTTTCCTTAATCTTGTCAAAAAGCATGTATCCCCATTGGAATTTCTTGCAACATATCACAACAGTCACAATGTAGATGAAATCAGAGGATATATAACCAATTGAACCTATTTTGTAGAGTAGGACTTTTCCTAGAATGTCGGCCAGATGTTTGATTCCTCATTCATATTCTGTATGCGAATGAAAGTAGGTTATTGAGAGAGTCCACAAAATGACAAAGCTCAGGAATAATCTGGTTCTTCCAGGTAGTCTTCTTCATCTATGGTGGGCAATCTCAGAAACTCCGTTAGAGAAGATGGCTTGATTTTGATTTTCATATCTCTGACTGAAGTTTTCCACAAATTCCCACTCCTCTTAAGCTTCGTATTTCTGAAGAACTCCTCCACGTCTTTTATCAGGACTTTGCACGGATGCTCAAGGATGAAGGTGAGGCCGGCAGATTCAAGAAGTAGAATAACATTCTAGAAATCATCAGAAATTTCTTCGATACCTAAAGGAACGAACTGACTTCCGATGCCAATCTTTGTAGTAGGAGCCATCCATTGAGAAGAATGAAAAATTTCTGACATTCGGAGAAGAATCGGTGGATTTTGCGTGAAGAACAATGGAGGCCTTCAGCGGAACTGAAGAGTCTTTCTCGGGAAAGGGCTTTTTCGAATTCGTGGATTTGGATATTTTATGGACTTGTCTATTTATATAAAATTGAAAATTTTGAAGAATTACATAAAGCGTACCTGGGAATGGCGGTTCGAATTCTTCTGAAATTTATGCTGGCGGATTTGGACATTTCTCGTGAAAGATAAGGCTTCTTGAGAAATCCATTATACGTTCCGAGAAATATAAGGCATTTCTCGAGAAATATAAGTAGTGTTCCGAGAAATCCAGTAGTTTTTCTCGAGAAATTCAGAAGCTTTCGTGAAATCCAGTAATTTCTCGAGAAATATAAGTAGTTTTCCGAGAAATCCCTTTTTGAGCTTGAGAATTTTCTGAGTAAGAATTCTCTTGAAATCTTCTGAGTGGCTGATGCTGAATCTTTTCTAGAGTTCAAATATGAACATTTCAGGATTCCATGTTGAGCATACTAAGATCTGTATTGAAGAAGGAGAACTTGGCCTCATCCAGTGGCTTCATGAAGATATCTGCAACCTGCTTATCTATCGAGCTATGTCCTTATTCTCCACATGATCTCAGATGAAATGGTAGCGCATCTCAATGTGCTTGGTCTGGCTATGGAAAACTGAATTATTTGTGATTGCAATTGCACCGGATGAGTCGCAATACGTTAGAATTTCTCTGAACTTCAAATTATAATCTTCAAGTTGATTTCTTTTCCATAGAAACTGTGCGCAACAACTACTCGCAGAGATATACTCTGACTCGGCAGTAGAAGTTGCCACACAATTCTGCTTCTTACTGCTCCATGAAATAAGCCATCTTTCGAGGAATTGGCATGCCCCAGAAGTGCTTTTCCTATTATCCCTACTTCCTGCAAAATCAGCATCTGAAAAGCCAATTAGCTCGACATCATTACTTCTTGGGTAACATAAGCCAATATTGGGTGTATCCTTAAGGTATCATAAAATCTGCTTTGCAACGACGTAATGAGATTCCTTAGTGTTCACCTGATATCTAGCGCAGACATATGTTGAAAACATTATATCTGGTATACTGGAAGTAACGTAGAGCAAGGATCCAATTATGCTTCTGTACTTTGTTTCATCAAAAGGTTTCCCTTTTTCATCCTTGTCTAGAGACACACTTGAACCAATTGGAGTCCTTATAGAGGATGCGCTCTCCATTCCGAATTTCTTAAGAATCTCTTTGGTGAACTTCGTCCGAGAGATGAAAATTTCATCTTCAGATTGCTTCACCTGAAGTCCTAAGAAATACTTCATCTCTCCCATACTGCTCATTTCAAACTTCCCTTGCTTAAGTTTGGAAATTTTTTTGCAAATGTTATCTTCTGTAGAGCCAAATATGATGTCGTCGACATAGATTTGTACTAATAGAATCTTGCCTTTAACTTCCCTAAGAAATAATGTCTTGTCTATCTTTCCCATTGTGAACTTGTTCTCAAGAAGAAAGCTAGACAACTTCTCGTACCAAGATTGGGGATCTTGCTTTAAATAATATAATGCTTTATTTAAAAAGTAAACATCTTCAGGGAATTAAGAATTTACAAAACCTGGGGGTTGCGCTACGTATACTTCCTCTTTCAGATTCCCATTGAGGAATGCTGACTTCATGTCCATTTGGTAGACGGTGAAGCCTTTGAGGGAAGCATACACAAGAAACAACCTGATCGCCTAGAGCCAAGCCACTGGAGTAAATGTCTGGTCGAAGACGATCCCCTCTTCTTGTCTGTATCCTTGTGCTATAAGTCTAACTTTATTCTTGATAATTACTCTATATTCGTCCAGTTTGTTTCTGAATATTCATTTGGTGTTGATCACATTCTGTCCCTTTGGTCTGGGCACCAGCTCCGAGACATTACATCGTTCAAACTTGTTGATCTCCTCTTGCATTGCCATGATCCAAGAGGCATCTTTGTTCTCTTCCTTGAACTTCTTTGTTTCAACCTGAGATAGAAAACTGAGATGCAAAATTTCATTAGTTACACCTCTTCTGGTTCTAACACCATCGTCTAGCTCTCTAATGATCTGATCAGCTAGGTGATCTCTTAGGTGTCTGAGCCCTAGAATTCGTACTCTTCCTCTAACGGGCTCTGCAACATCCGGTGCCGCCTCTATAGGTTGAGGCCATTCCTCCTCTATGTGTTCTTCATCCACCAAGCCTGGATCGACGAGCTTGACTGAGCTTGGATCTTCTTCCTTAATAGCTTCATCCAAGCTAAGTTCCTCGAACTTGGTACATGCATCTGCATCAATAACACTAGACGAGCTACTGTGAAGCATGCTAGTCTCATCAAATACAACATTTATCGACTTTTCTACCCCGAGAGTTTTCTTATTGAAAATCCTATATGCCTTGCTATGGCTACTATATCCTACAAAAATACCTTCAAAATGCTTTTCACTAAACTTTGTGTTGTAATACTTCCCATTATTAAGTACGAAACATTTACTTCCAAAGATTCTAGTGTAGGACACAGTCGGTTTTTTGTCCTTCAATAGCTCTCATAGGTGGTCTTACAATAGCTTTTGTTGATGACTGCTCTATTTTGCAAGTGACAAGCCGTGTTGACTGATTCAGCGCTGAAGTACTCCGAAAGTGAGGCGTCGTTCAACATGGTTGTACATGCTTCAATTAGTGTTTTATTCCTTCTCTCAGCAACTCCATTTTGTTGTAGAGTGCGTGGGGAGGAAAACTCATGAAAGATACATTGGCTTTCATAGAATTTTGTCATGGCAGCAAACTTAAACTCTATTCCGTGGTAATTTCTGACTTTGACCACTGAGCAGTCCAATTCGTTCTGAATTTGTCGGGCAAAATTAGTGAAAGAGTCGAAGGTGTCTGACTTGTGTTTCAGAAAGAACACCCAAGTGAAACGCGAGTATTCATCAACAATTACTAACGTATAGACCTTACCTCCTCAGTTGTGAATAGGCATAGGACCAAATAAGTCCATATGAAGAAAGTATAAGCTTCGTGAATAATCTTTCTCTACAATACACTTGAAGCTAGACCGTGTTTGTTTACACATTTGATAGGAGTGACATGTACTCTATTTAAGGCACTTAATGTTGGGGGCATCACACACTAAGTTGTGAGAAAATAGCTTATTTGCGGTTTTAGAATAAATATGTGTCAATCTCTTGTGTCATTGGTCCCAGAGAGACGCACTACTTTTTGCCATAAAACACGCTGGGGTAGAATTGTCTAATCAAAGGAAATTTAAACCGAAAATATTTCTGCTCCGAGTGACTATTAAGACCGTCTCCAAATTTGCAGATGAATTTATCAAGCACTTGCCCTTGCAGAACTCAATGATGTAGCCTTTGTCGCATAATTGAGTTATGCTTATGAGATTATGGTGTAATCCTTCAACATAAGCCACCTCTGTGAAAGAGATTATGCCGTTGGAAATCATATCATAACCTTTTGTTGTTCCCCTGTCTGAACCTCCAAAGATCAGTTTGTGTCCATCTTTGACTGGGGAATAGTCACGCAAAAGGCTTCTTATCCCGGTCATGTGCCGAGAGCATCCACTGTCAAAATAGCAGATTGAAGTTCTATTGGCCGTTCGACATACATGCAAAATAGATCATTTTACCTTAGGAATCCAAACGTATTTGGGTCCTTGGTTCCTGGTTAGCAGAACACCACTAGGAATATTAACCTTGCGATTGGTCGGTCTCGCATGTAAGACCCCATTTTTTTCTTTTTGAAACACCGGGGTCTTAGGCCCAGAACCGCCGCTTTGCGGTGACACCTTCATGCCCTGAAGAGTCATCACCACGAAACGCCGATTCTGCCGGCCGATTCGATCACAATTGTAGCAAATAATTAAATGATAAGTCCACAAAAAATCACATCAGATCAATAATATCTCCATGAAGGGAGAATCCACAAAATATATAAATGTACTGAAAATAAGGGCTTAAGCCCGATACACTGATGAGTCCACATTTTACACTGATTTTTGGACTCATCTGGGCTAGTTTTATCGTCTTAGCACTACACTTGAGAGCCTTTATTGCTTACATGTTCTTATGTAACTATTTCACGATTAAGTGCACTGTAGGCCCGTTTCTGTGTGCTTTCTGTGTTTCTATATTGTTGTTATTCTTTAGCCCTATCTCGGGGATGTGGTGTGCACGTTTTGGTGGCCTTTCTCCCTCTTCTACTGGTGCAGGGGTCGTGTGCGTGCTCCGAAACCGCTCGGGAGACACCGACGATGCCGGAATATTGTGCACAACCACTGGACTTATTGCGCACGACCACTGGTCGTGCGCCCCTGATCGTGCGCATTACACTCCCTTTTTCCTAATCCTGTCTAGGTAATCGCACGAGCACTGGACGTAGTGCGCATGACCACTGGTCGTGCACCACTGCTCGTGCGCATATATGCTGATGCTTCTTGTCCAAGTTGCAGGTCTATTTGGAAAAGTCGCACGATCATCGACCGACAGTACGCACAACCACTGGTCGTGCGCCACTGATCGTGCGCACTGCTTCTGCTACCTCCGTATTTAAGGCCCTGATCCGCGATTTAGGTCAACGCCTGTCATTTACTGCAGTCGGAGAGTGCGCGGGAATCACCATTTCACTTCTCCAGCTGCTCCATCACCTCCACCTTCGTCGGGAGGCCATTGCCAACTACTCCGAAGCTTTTCAACTCTCCGGCGAAGCCCTTGGACATTGATGACTTCAACTCCAAGCTTTCCTCTGGAGTGGGTGAAGTAGACAACCTAGAGAATGGACTTAAAGGCCTTCGAGGTGACAACTCGTTGGTACCAGAAGCCTCCTTGGACTGAGCCTGGAAGCGGATTGACAACTCGCTACTCCGGCCACGACCCGCGGTGGATCTTCACTCTCTTTTGGTTTACTCCTCTTCCCCTTCCTCTGTAGTACGAATGTTTTGAGCAGTGTAATGAACAGTTTCATCCATGAATATCAAGTTTATTTTATAGCTAATGGAATGTTAGTATTTTCTTCTGCTTGTGAGTATTGTCTGTGAATGTGCCTGGCTCACCGCACATCCACTCCATTCCCGTGTCTTATCCGATTGCACTCCACACAAGAACACTTCAATCCATTAGCTTCCCTTACACTCTCCCAATTGAAGTTCGGCATCGCGGCCGACAAACCCACTCCACCTTGCGAAGCAGTGCCTTCGACCCGCATAACTTTTACTAGTTCAGTAGATCAAACATCCACAATCTCCCAAGTCCTCTATTTCCTCTTTTTTTATAACTCTTATAATGATATTCTCTATACTGTTGCCATTCTACGCTAATTGCATTCCTCAAGAGACCGACACTCGGGGATTTATTCCCAAAACTTTATTACTTGTGCGACCGGTGCGCTTGCCGATTTACACGCATCAAGTTTTTGGCGCCGTTGCCGGGGAACACAGTCGTGTGAGTTTGTGGAGAGGGAGATAATAGATTGAAGCCCTTTTTCCATTTGTGCATATCATTTTTTTATTTGCCTTGGTTTTTAGAATTTTTATATTGCTTATTTATTTTTTCCCTTTTCTGATTTTTGATTTAGATAGCAGATCCGTGCTATTTTTATTTTAGCTGTGTAACACTTTTTCAGCAATTATTTTTGTTCGTGATGGATCCTGATGCTGAGTGCCCTATCCTTGACACTTTGCGCCGATCCATCGATACCATTGCTGTTATGAATGCCGAGCATTGCATTCAGTGTTTGTTATGTCAAGGTGTGGGCCACATGTTGAAGGATTGCCCTCATTTGTGCAAGCCTTCTCCCTCTGACGGCGTGTGCACAACAACCTCCCGTTCGCGGAAGACTATTGTGAACAGGCCTACCAGGGTGTTGTCTGGCCCATACACTGACATAACGCACTTTGCTCATTCTTTACCCGTTGAGATTACTGAAGAATCTCTGGCCGCATACAGCTCTTTCGTGGGTCCCTCAATCCCTTTTTACGAGCTTTCCTTGAGTGATGATGATCACTCTGGTGTTAGCCAACAAAAAGAGGAGTAGGAACTCATGGACGCTCCTGTATGGGACGATGAGATTGTTCCAGTCGTCGACGGGGTGGCGTCAGCAAATGACTATACGAGGGGACCTGCTCATTCAGTGCTTGATTTTGAGAGCAGCCTTGTCCCTCCGCAATTTTTGCCGGATTGTGCTACTCCATTTTTGTGTGAGTCGTCTGATGATGTCGTACTTGTTGATAATTCGGTGCCCGAGGTTGCGCCGAAGTGGGATGATGATTCCTCTATCTCCGATGGAGAAGGTGGATCTTCGGAACACTTTTACGCACCCCGGTGGGATGAGGAATATTCCCTTTCCGATGCGGAGGTTTGCACCTCCTTATTGGATGAGGCCATTCCTCTTACCACCGCGGACCTCGAGTTCTCGGATTCCCCTCGGTACGACTCGTATGATACCGACGATGATCTCTGCTTGGATCCTGCTGAGAGTGACACCGGGATCACTCTCCCATTTTCTGATTATTTTAGTTCTTCGTCTCCTTTATTTCTTGATCCCCCTTCTTTATCTGAGCCTGTGCAGGCTGAGTCTCCACGGGTATGCTGGGATGATGATGAGCCTGGTGTTCTTGCCGTTGCCATCACACCGTGCACACCTGTGGTTGACAATGCCTTGCTAGGCGAGGATACTTTTTGTGATAAGATGAGTGAGGACCAGGCCTCCTCCTCATCCTATTTCCTATTTCCTCTGCCTGCGAGGAGCAGGTATGATTATTTAGGAAGAGGGGTAACTGCTCTATCACCGTATCGGTACCCATTACCGAAACGGATATTGGAACAGTTACTTGTGCATTTTTCTTTTCATAGGCCCATTAGCTAGAACCTTTTTGTAGCCGAATAAGTCGTGCTGGGATGACAATAACCCCAATACTTATCTTTCATTTTCCTGCATTTTTATTTTTCATGCCTATTTTAGTTTTAGCATTTCTTTTTGTATATTTTTCTTTTGTTTTGCGGAGCTCACCCCTGTAGGTATTCTTGGCAAATTGCATTGGCGGGGTTGTGATTCTTCATATGGCGGGCCTGCTTCAGGTTTTTCACGCATCTTCTGGTATGCTCACTAGCTGAGCATTGGGTAACCTCTTCCCTTAGCTCTTTATGATTTTAATTTCTATATCATCTGCTGTGTAGTTTAGTTTAAGTCTAGGGGAGAGATTTGTTATCTAGTGCACGCACACATTTCTTGTGCATACTAGAAGCCTTTATTGTTTTATTTTGCTTAGTTCATTGCATCACACACCACTGCACCCACATGAGCGCATGCTTAGCTTTTTGCGTGCTGCGAGTTAAACTCATTTCTTTGTTAGATTTGGGAAAATTATGGTGCTGACATAGGATTGTGAGACGGAGTAAAATGTTGACCTTGCCGTGCTCCTAGTCAACTTCTCTCGTCTCGTGTAGAAATTCGAGTAGATTTAATTTTTCTGTATGCTTATAGTTTTATATCTTTCTATTTGCGTAAAAACTTTTATTCAACTCAAAAGTTGGTGAATGCGGTATGAATCCGACGATAGCTTAGGGATGTGTGTAGACGGTCGTTAGGTTCGTATTGCTCGAGTCGGGAGGAGGGATAGTCTTTCTCGTTGGCTAAGAACTTGCCCCAAGCTATTCTTGAAGCATGGGTATAGGTTAGTTCACTCGCATGAGCGTGATGTAGGCCATCATTTTGGCCCTGGTTGAGCTTTGTACCGTTCCTAACGTCATATCCTCGCTAGCCCCATTGTGCCTACCCTTCTTTTGATTCAGCTCCACCTTCATTCACCAAAGCCTCAGAGCCGATCCTAGTCGCACACCCAAGTTGAGCTTTAGTGTTTACATTTTAATGTTGGGGTGTGATGTGGTGTTATTACATGTGAAAATGTGGATGTGCTCCAAAGCTTATATTTGCTGAATTTGTTAAAAGAAAAGTAATTTGAAAAAGAAAAAGGAAAGTTAAAAAAAAATGATGTTAAACTGAAAAAGTGAAAAGTAAAAGTAAAATTGAAAATCCTATTTGAGATGTGAGTATTTTTGGAGTAGGCGGTACACACACCCATATGTTAAAAATTGAGTCTGGGGGTGTGGTGTACCCGCTTGTATTTTGCTTAGTAGAGGGATTCATTTTATACTAGCTCATTTGGGTTTGGTGTATAGCCATTCTTATATATCCTTGTTTACCTCACCAAAACCCAAGCCCCATCTCTTCACCTACAGTCCTACTGATTCGTGTGTGGACCAAACCAATGCCGTGGAGAGAATGCGAAAGGGCAAGCATATGGTCACCGACATTGGTGGATTCCTTTGGAGGTTATCCGGAGCCCCAATCTTTGACAATGCTCGCCTAACGATTAGTCTACTTTCTCCCTACGCGTGACCGGATGATTCGCCGTGATTCCATTTTTGAGTAATAATAAATTTTTGATACACATTGTGAAAAGTATAAACTATTTTGTATACTTAGAAATTTCTTCTATTATATTTTTACGCGCGCGAGCATGCGACTTCGCATTTTACTTCGTATTGCAATTTTTTTGTTAACTAGCATTTTTCCCTATCTGCTTAGATTTTGTTTGCTCGGGACGCGCAAACAGTTAAGTCTTGGGGTGTGATGAGTCCACTTTATATACCTATTTTCGGACTCATCTGGGCTAGTTTTATCGTCTTAGCACTACACTTGAGAGCCTTTATTGCTTATATGTGCTTATGTACCTATTTGTAAACTTGATGCGTGTAAATCGGCAAGCGCACCGGTCGCACAAGTAATAAAGTTTTGGGAATAAATCCCCGAGTGTCGTTCTCTTGAGGAATGCAATTAGCGTAGAATGGCAACAGTACAGAGAATATCGTTATAAGAGTTATAAATAAAAAAAGAGGAAATAGAGGACTTGGGTGATTGTGGATGTTTGATCTACTCAACTAGTAAAAGCTATGCGGGTCGAAGGCACCGCTTCTCAAGGTGGAGTGGGTTTGTCGGCCGCGATGCCGAACTTCAGTTGGGCGAGTGGAAGGGAAGCTAATGGATTGAAGTGTTCTTGTGTGGAGTGCAATCGGATAAGACACGGGAATGGAGTGGATGTGGGGTGAGCGAGGCATATTCACAGACAATACTCACAAGCAGAATAAAATACTAACATTCCATTAGCTATAAAATAAACTTGATGTTCATGGATGGAAGTGTTCATTACACTGCTCAAAACATTCATACTATAGAGGAAGGGGAAGAGGAGTAAACCAAAAGAGAGTGAAGATCCACCGCGGGTCGTGGCCGGAGTAGCGAGTTGTCAATCCGCTTCCGGGCTCAGTCCAAGGAGGCTTCTGGTACCAACGAGCTGTCACCTCAAAGGCCTTTAAGTCCGTTATCTAGGTTGTCTACTTCACCCACTCCGGAGTAAAGCTTGGAGTTGAAGTCATCAATGGCTGAGGGCTTCGCCGGAGAGTTGAAAAGCTTCGGAGTAGTTAGCAATGGCCTCCCGACGAAGGTGGAGGTGATGGAGCAGCTGGAGAAGTGAAATGGCGATTCCCGCGCACTCTCCGATTGCAGCAAATGACAGGCATTGGCCTAAATCGCGGAGAAGGGCCTTAAATACGGAGGCAGCAGAAGCAGTGCGCACGATCAGTGGCGCACGACCAGTGGTCGTGCGCACTGTCAGTCGATGATCGTGCGACTTTTCCAAATAGACCTGCAACCTGGACAAGAAGCATCAACATATATGTGCACGAGCAGTGGCGCACGACCAGTGGTCGTGCGCACTACGGCCAGTGCTCGTACGATTACCTAGACAGGATTAGGAAAAAGGGAGTGTAATTCGCACGATTAGGGGCACACGACCAGTGGTCGTGCGTAATAAGTCCAGTGGTCGTGCGCAGTATTCCAGCATCATCGGTGTCTCCCGAGCGATTCCGGAGCATGCACACGACCCCTTCACCAGCAAAAGAGGCAGAAAGGCCACCAAAACGTGCACACCACATCCCCGAGATAGGGCTAAAGAATAACAACAATATAGAAACACAGAAAGCACACAGAAACGGGCCTACAATGCACTTAATCGTGAAATAGGTACATAAGCACATATAAGAAATAAAGGCTCTCAAGTGTAGTGCTAAGACGATAAAAATAGCCCAGATGAGTCCAAAAATCAGTGTAAAATGTGGACTCATCACACCCCCAGACTTAACCATTTGCACGTCCTGAGCAAATCATCACTCCGTGGACTAGAAAATAGCTAACTGGCTCAAAAATTTCAAAAAGAAGACGAGAAATCAAATACATCATGGGTATAGACGATAAAATAGAAAAACTTTTTAATTATACGGCGTAGTTTAAACTTTTCGACAGACGTAAATAAATATTGTAATTGCTCAAAATTAGAATTCTGGAGGATCTTGCGATCATGTGTAGGAAGAAAGTAGGCAGGCCACTAAGGTGAGCATTGCCAAAGTTCGGGACTCAGGATCACCTCCAAAGGAATCCACCAATGTCGGGGACCATATGCTTGCACGTTCACACTCTCTCCACGGCGCAGGTGAGACTCAAGCGTGAATCAGTAGGACTTGTAGGATACAATGGGGCTTAGGCGAAGGCTGGGTAGTCAAAGATAAATATGAAGGCTCTATGCAACCAAAGCGAGCGAATAAAACCCAAACCAATACAACCACTTAGAAATGAACGGGACACATGCCCCTAGACTTAGCTTGAAAACCGGGTGTGAACACGGCTGAACCCGACCAAAATCAATAAAGAGGATGGGGATCGAAATCTCAAAGCAATTCTTTCATATTTTTCTCTTTTGCGCTTATCGGCTTTTTATTTTTTTTGTTAAATTTTTTTTCTTTTGCTGCGCTAGCAATCCCCAAACGTAGCAATCAAAATGTGAATGAATTCAGCACCCCCAAAATAATGTCCACTTATCGCAACCTCGACAAAACAGTAAATATAAATCAGCTCAAGCATTTGATTGCGAAGGTGGGTTAAGCTTCAGGCCTTGGTGAAAGTGAGTGGAGCTGGATCAAAGGAAGGGTAGGCACAAATTTGGCATGCAACGGTTAACAGGTAGGAAAGGCTAAACAAGGCTCAAACTAGCCAAAATGAAGGCCTACGTCATGCTCACGCTTGACTAACCGTGCACCAATGCTTCGACAGTAGCTTAGGGCAAGTTCTTAGCCACCGAGAAAGATGATCCTTTCTCCTGACTCGAGCAATACTAGTCTAGTGGTGGCTACACACATTCCTACATTATCGTTCGATTACCCCAGATTCAGATTTTGAGCAGTACAAACAATATTTACGTTTGCAGAAAAAGATAAATCTACGAGCATAAAGAAAAATTAATTCTATCCTAAATCTACACAAACCATGAGTATTCGATTAGGAGCACTGCATGAGTTTCGAACTACTCAATTCTAAAATCCTAAGCCAATACAACTATTTTAAAGTTTACACAAAAACAATAAATTTGACTCGGGTTGTGTGCGTGGGTAAGAGCGCACTCGTGTGGGTGAATCAGTGTGTGCAACATAAATCAAGAAATAAGTAAACAAGAAACTGGTATGCAACAAAAAGTGTGGTGTAGTGACCACAGGCATGCTCTCCCCCCCAGACGTCAAGTCAACAGCTAGTAAAAATCAGCATGTCAGATATGATAAAAAGCTAGGGTAGGAAGTACCTATGCTCAAAATTGAGCATACCAGTTGTGCAATGAGATGTCCAAGTGCGGCCAAGTTGTCGCGCCTCAAATATTCATGCACCTGCGATTGAAGGATGCCAGCCAAACAAAATATGGAAACAGAAATATATGAATATATAAAAAGAAATCAAAACACAGTATATGACCAAACGGTCCAACTTGGGTTGTCTCCCGAAAGCCTTTTTGTTTACCGTCCTTAAGGTGGACCAAATACCTGTATTAGCAGTTCAAATAGAGAGTTCTTGGTAGTAGAAAAAGGAAACAAAATTAAAAGTAGAGCAACCAGCATTCAACAAGTAGCGAGAAAGAGGATGGAAAGAGGAATGGGGGTGGTGCAATCAGCTATAAGCAAATTTATGGTAAGTCTCTCCGGTGGGATGCGAGAGAACAGCAGATTTTCTTTTTGCATTCGGGGTAGGCATTGTCCCATTACTGCGAGTGCACTCTTTCTCGCGTCGGAAGGCAGCGTAGCGCTCTCCGCGTAAACGCTTGGCCTCTTTCAGTTTCTCCACCGTGGGAGACTTCCAATGGAGGTAGGCTGTGGGGTTTCTTGGTGTAGTGGTTTGTGGCGGCCTATCCGGCACCGTGACAGCAACCGGATCTGCCCAAGCTACAGATCGCTTAACAAAATTATACAAATTAGTGTCCAGGGATTTCTCCGACACCGTGGCAGCACCGTATTGTTGTAGTATAGTGGTGAGTATTCCCGCCTCCGCGTGACCCGGGTTCGATCCCCGGCAACGGCGCCAAAAACTTGATGCTTAAGATCACGGCAGTGAACCGGTCGCACAAGTAATATAAAATGGGAGCTTTCCCAAGTATCGATCTCACAAGGAACACAGTAAGGTGGAGTTAATTTCGAGGAGGCTTGAGATTGAAGTCCTTAGGTCAGAGCTAACTAAGGGGAGGTTTTTATATTTGCGAAAACAGAAAATAAAACACTATCAACTACTCCTATGCAACGCCGCTATGCGATGCTTCGCCAGGCGGGATGGAATACTAGTCGGGCCGCTATGCACCGAATCACTAGGAGGATGGACGAGAAGGCTAGCGAATGAGGTGGTTAGAATGGCAGAATGAGGGTCGTGAGCACCTCTTCGCTACGCACGCCACTAGCAATTGCTAGTGCGGCAAGAACGGATGGTGGTGGATGGAATATGGCGCAACTCAAGTAAATAACGAAAACATACAAAATCACATAGACATGATTGTATAAAATCGTTTTACAAACTAAGCATACTTCATCAATATAAATAAAGTTAAACACCAATATTCAACAATAAAGCAAGAACAAGTCAAGAGATCGACCGAATCCGAAGTCTTGCTGAGGATTCACGGTTGGAATCGTCGGGTTGTCATTCCGCGTCCAAGCTCGGTCCTCAACTGCGTCCGGGGTAGAGAAGGGCTGTCACCACATTCCAATGGCCCGTCTTCTTCGTCTCACAATAGCAGACGAAGTTTGCTAGCTTTCCTTTGCTTGATGGCTATGGCGTCAAACCCTACTTGAAGCTCACGGATGAAGGAGAAGGCCGAGAGGAAGCTCCGGCTTGGATTTGGCGGTGAAAGCTTGCCCGGAGCACCTCCCTAGGGTGGAAAATGAAGGGGAACGGCGGAGAAGGTGGAAAACGACGGAGAAATGTCGAGCTCCGGATCCTCTCTGAATTAGGGCAAGACCTGCACTATTTATACAAAGTAGAAATGAACAATGCGCAAGATCACAGGCGTACGACCAGTGGTCGTGCGCACTATGTCCGGTGAGCATGCGCACTGGCATGGAAGATCAGGAAGAAGAACTTGGATAACGCGAACGAGCAGTGGCGCACGACCAGTGGTCGTGCGCACTAAGTCCAATGGTCGTGCGATTACCCCAGACAAGACTCCAGAAAAGAGGAATCAATGCAAACGATCAGTGGCGTACGACCGGTGGTCGTGCGCATAATGTCCAGTGGTCGTGCGCTTACCCCAGGCTGATTCTGGAAAATGTAGAGTAGTGCGCACGATCAGGGGCGCACGACCAGTGGTCGTGCGCATTAGATCCCATGATCGTGCGCAGTATTCCTGTTTCACAACCATCCCGGAACACGTACATGACCCCTGTACCGAAAGGAAAAACCAATCACTGATATGTGCAGACATTCCAGGCAATCATAAAAAGGAGTACAAACAATAGAAGTAACAAAATACACAACCACAGGCATAAATGTGCACTTCCTATGGAAATAAAGATAAGATGAAATATGAACGATATAGAACTAAAAGTGAAGTGCAAGCGACGGAAATTAGTCCAAATGAGTCCGAAAATGGGTATATAAAGTGGACTCATCATACACCAAATCCTCACTACATAGTCACTCAAGCGGAAGTAAAATAAAACACTACTAAGGTCAGGGGCTCATAGTCCCAGCTGTCTGAACTCCTGAGCTAGACTGCCCTATCTCCAAATGAGCCGACCTCCGGGGCTGCTCCTCCATGCTGGGCTCCACGATCCCCTAAATGATGTGGTCCAAAAACTGTTAGTCTATAAGACTAAGTCCTATCATCCCCCACCCCTTCCCCCATGGCTCCTAGGCACCGAGCGGAGAGTAAGAAAGGGGAGGACTTGAAGGTGGAGAGTAATCAAGAAACAGATGGCAGCAGACCTATACTAACAATTTTATAGTACATGTGGCAGTAAAGTAAATTATGAAAAGTAACCATAACTTATACGGAAACATATAAGCAAGGGATCTTCTACAGGGCTCCCATCGTATAAAGAGTCCCATACCAATTTATACGTTGGGGTGTCGGTTATTAGCAGCAATATATATATAAAGAATTTAACCTTAACTTATAAACTTGCCCACACAAGCTTATAGACCAAGGGGTCGTTTTGCACGGCCTATTGTATAAGCGTCCCATACAACTTATACAATAGGTGACAGGGGTTTTATGCTATGATTTTGCTATGACATGCTAGTAGGTTATGATGCAATCATGCAAGTGCAACTCACCCACCCGACTCTGTGCACACAGACCTTTAGTTCCCCCTTTCTGGAGCCTCACCTCCCAGTATACCTCCGTAGTGGCAAACGGAAGCGGTGGGTTGGGCCTCGCCCACATCTAAACCATTAAATCACTACCGGTCAAACCTATCGTACGCCTCAACGCTGGTGCACTAAGTGGACTCCTACATACTCTTGCCGGCTGGCGCACCAGACTTCTATTGGCGAAGTGCTAGCCACACTTGGCGAGTCAACGTATTGGCGTTGGTGCATCGACACTCCAATACCGAAGACCCACCACCTTTACTTTATGCACATGTAACCTTATGTATCAGCACTGAGCCAAAGCTCCCCGGACCATCCCGTCCGTCACAAACATCAATCGAGCCAAAGCTCGTCGGGCCATCCCGCCCCTCACAAATATTAACCGAGTCAAAGCTCGACGGGCCATCCTTCCCCTTTCCACAACCACCGAGCCTACCGCCCGAACATGCTTGTAAAACCAACTTGTCGAGACACCGGGGTGTGTGAAAGTGAACCCCTAATTATTCTAGTTGCTCTTTAAGATTTATCAGTCCTACAGTTTACGTTAGCATAAGACTGCCCAAGGTATACCCCGTGAAGGGCTCTCGAAGACACTAGGAACTACGATGGGATTACGCCCAAAGCTCCCTTTCGCAAGGCACTTACTATTATTGGTTGCTACCCGATTTCCCAACCCTTAATTAATTTTACTAAATCTAGCCCTAGTGCATTAAACACTTCCTCCCTACGGGAAGGACGATCTTTCGTCAATCCTGAGCACCACCTAACACTAGTCAACCTCACACTCTATTAATCCTGTCTTCCAATGATGAACTCATTTATTTACCCAAACCAGCAACCTACTGAGGATTCAACTTTTCAAAATTCATTAACCACTCTAGTTCAGTTTCCGCAGTTACTATATGCAGACCATCCTATACTATATGAGATGTATAAAGGAGGTACTCCGGATTTTCTTCCAAATCTCCTATAAAATTTACCAGAGGACTATCATAACAAATTTATTCTAAAATCAGAGATTCTTAATTTTTCTAATTAATATGATATTTATTGAATTTTCCCAAATGTTTGGCCATGGGCAATTTTGAACATGAACTATATGATCTACTCAAGTAATGGCCACCCAAAACTTTTGATCACTAAATAACAGAGATATATTACTAGATACTAATTTCCATAATTTTTCAGAAAATATTTGACCACTAATTAATTTATCCAAAATAATTCCCTTAATCATATGTAAAGAAGGAAGTACCAAAATTATTCATCAGAAAATTATATAAAAATTACAAAATCTTAATATGGTACAGAAAGGGTCATTGTGCAAAAATCATAATTTTACCAGCTTGCTAGACACCAAAATAAATTTATTTATTTTTCATGAGAAACCATACTTAATGAAGCAACCCTTAGAAATAATCTTCCAAAAATCCCATAAAAATTTACAGAGCTTTATAACATAATAACAAGTCCTCTACCTAAAGTTCATCAATTCCCAGCAAGTATTTACTTCATAATAAATTTCTAAGTAAATAATACAAATTACTAAATTGTTAATGAAGTATCTAAAATAATAATCCTAAATTCATAACAAAATCTCCAGAGCTTGTACTAACTTTAAACACTACTCTACCCAAATCTCATCACTGTTCATTGAGTTTTAGTAATATTTTCTATCACTACAATTTGTGCCCTAAACTAGGGTTAGGGTTTCGAGGGACCTATTCACCTTAGAATCTATTTTAAATTTCTTCAAGAGGATTCTACCTACCCTAGAATTCTCTCTCGCAAGTTTCAAATCCTTTCAAGGTCAACTGACACCTTGCCCTTCACAACCCTCAAAAGCCCTCCCTTAGAGTTTGAGTTTGGATAAAAGGGTAAAACAATCCTAAACCTCTCCATATTCCCTAAGAGGGTGATAGTAGTCCTACCAAGTCAGTGGTCAAAGTCACAGCCTCTGTTAAGGTGATTTGACCACTCAAACATCAAAAATAGCTCTTTGACCTAAATAACCCTATAAGGGTATACATAGGGTTGGATCAATACCTAACCAAAACATCTCCAAATGAGATGAAAATTTTATCATAGCCCTAACATGCCCTCTAAGTCGACCAACCCAAATTTTGGGGTGTTTTAAGATGTTTAGGACACCTAATTAATTTATTCATGGATTATAAATGTTTTCTAAAAACAATAGAAAACTTTTCTCTAAAAATTCCCATTTTTGGGCAGGCCCTAGGTATAGCTAGTGTAGACTCCCTGCCCAAATTTCAGATCATTTGGACAAGGGATTAAGGGTGGGCATCCATTTGAATCTCAGGATAGCCCTAGGTGTAGGTCCCACCAAAATGGGTTATGTGGTCAAACCAATTACCCAAACGAGTTGAAATAAATTTTAAAATAATCTATACTTGAAGGGCTACAACTTCTGTGACTGGCCATTTTTCTTAAATCGGCATTTAAGGGCATTATTTATTTAATTTATAGGAGAAGAAAAACTAGTGAAAACAATACACTATATAATATATTTAAAAATATAAAAAAAGGCATGACACTGTTCATCTTCTCAAATCCCGAAACCAGCAACCCTAAAAATGCATAAAACTTGTAGCTTTGCATGAGCCAAAGCCGGCCATTTGGCCACCTCCCTGGCCAGCCACTGCAACCACCACCTCCGTTGAGGTGAGGGCTACCGTCAGGGGGCGGCACGGCCGCCGAAGAGGCGGCTTTCCGGCGAACCCGACCACCATGTTTTTTGGAAAAACCATGGAAATGAAAACTTGGATTGGCTCAATTGAGTCCGATTCTTGTCCTAAATGATTCCTACGATCTACCCACGGAAGGAGTAGAGGAGGACCTTTAACCGAGCTTGTCGGCGAGTGTGGTGGTGGTGCGCCATGGCCGTGGTGGAGCTTTCCGATGCTTGCAACTTCACTACCAAACAGCCCGGTTTCTTTAGGTGAAGGGTGGAAACAATTTCTCTTGGCCTAGGGAAGCTTTTAAAAGCATCAAATGGGGGAGAGGGAGGGTCATGGCTTGAATGCCATTTATGGCCATGAAGGATAATTTCGGCTATGACTTGGGTTCATTGTTTCCAGCCTTGAAAACACCTTGAATTTCTCCTATTTCAGCAAGGGAAATGAATCCATTCTTTGGAAATGAAGGGAGAAGTCCCTTGGCCTCCCTTGTCCATGAATGGCCCTCTTTCTCACTTTCTCTCTCCTCCATTAAAGGTCAAATGGAGCTTTCTCTCTCCTAGTCATCATGAACGAATTTGTTCATCTCCCTAGCCTATTGGCAGCCCATAAAATCATTATTATTAATTAAAATTAGGTTAGCCCAAGTGGGGGGAAATGAGCTTGAGCTTGGGTTAGCCCATTTGGGCTAATTTGACTTAACCTTAAGGTAGAGTTGACCTTGGTCAACATGACCATTTGGGTTGACCCCAATGGGTCCTTGGTGACTCATTGACCTACCCTAAGGTCTATGTAGGGTTGGGTAGGGTTGACTTGGCACCTTGGAGGTCACTTGACCCTTGGTAAGGGCACTTTGACCACTTTGGGGCTAGAGTTGACTTGGGTCAACTTGGCCTCTAGGACTAAACCCAATGTGTCCTTGGTCACCCATTGACACCACTTTAGGTCTAGGAAGACCTGGGCAAGGTTGGTTGGGCACATTAGAGGCCAACTGCCCTTTTTAGGGCACCTTGCCCAATTTAGGCCTATGGTGGTCCTAGGTCAAATTGGCCACTTTGGGTTGACTCTAATAGACCCTTAAGGCTCCAGTGGACCATCTAATAGGTTAGTGATGTTGTGGTCAGGTCATGAAGTCATGGTGAAGCCCTAAGGTCAAACCCTAGGTTTGGTGATGAGGTTGTGCCATCGGCAGACCAAGGTGATTTTCACCCTGGCCTTCGATCACTTGGCCCTTTTTAGCTTCCTAGGGTTTTGTCATGACCTAGTAATGGCCAAAACCACTCTTAGGGGTATAGTTGGAAATGGGATGTTACAAATCCCAATAAACAAAACAAAAGTTTCGTCCCCGAAATCAAGGTTAAGCCTACGGGAATTTCTATCGAAGAAAAAGAAACATGTAACATCCCATAAGAAGTGAAAGAGTACATCACGACGCCATGTTTGCTAAGTGAGGTTTAAAGGGAAACCTAAATCTATGACTAATTCGCCCAATTGGCAAACCAAGACCCCCAATAAAAAAAGATTAGCCTCTACTCTTCCTAGGGCAGTCCTACTAGTTTAAAACAGGAAAGTAAATTGAACATCCTGAGAGGTTATGAGATATACCTGACTGAACAGCTCTGGATACTTTTGTCGCATCTGGTCCTGCGGTTCCCAGGTATGCTCCTCCTGGCCGTGGTTTCTCCACAGAACTTTAACTAACGGAACCTTCTTGCGACGCAAGATCCGTACTCCTCTATCATCGATCAGAACCGGCTCCAAGTGAAATGACCGGTCTGAAGCTACCAGTCCATCTGTGGTCGAAATCTGCTTCTTTGGTTCATGTAAACCTGTTAGTTCCGATGGCAACTCCAGCCTCTAAGCTAGGGGCCCAATCCGCTCCATGATCTTGTAAGGGCACGTATACCTAGGGCTGAGCTTCTTCTTCCGACAACACATCCTTGAAACTCCGTGCATTGGCCAAATCTTCAAGAAAACCCGATCTCCCACCTGAAACTCTACTTGATGGTGTCTGGCATCGTAATACTTAGCCTGTCGGCTCCGTGCTTCTAGCATTTTGTCTCGTATCAGTCTCACCCGAGCCTCGGTGTCTTCGACAAAATCTGATCATAATGCCTTCGGATCCTCATCCTGAATCCATGAAAGCGGAGTCCTACATCTCCTTTCGTACAAGGCTTCATAAGGAGTCATCCCTATGCTGGACTGGTAGCTGTTGTTATAGGAGAACTCGACCAGTGGTAAAAGATTCTCCCAAGGTTCGTTTCGATCCAGAATGCATAGCCTTAAGAGGTCCTCCAATGTCTGGTTGGTGCGTTCCATCTGCCCATCCGTCTGGGGATGAAATGTTGTGCTGAAGGTCAGCTGCGTGCCTAAGTAAGTCTGCACAGATCTCCACTCCTTGGATGTGAACCGACCATCCCGATCTGACACGATCATCCTGGGCACCCCGTGGTAACGAATGAACTGCTCTACGAATCTCCGCACTAGTACCCCAACTGAGTCATCTTTTCTGATTGGAATGAATCTAGCCACCTTCGTCAGCCGATCGACGATGACCCTAATCTAATCGTTTCCCGTCCGTGATCGGGGAAGGCCATGAATGAAATCCGTCGCGATGTCCTCAAATTTCCACTCCAGCACCGGAAGTGGTTGTAGCAATCCTACGGGGTTTCTGCACTCTGCCTTCACCAGCTAGCATGCCTCGCAATGAGTCACGAAGTATGTAATGTCCTTCTTCATCCCCGGCCAGAACATCATCTTCTTCAAGTCTGCCGTCATCTTGGTGATCCCCGGGTGTATAGAATATCTACTACAATGTGCTTCCGCCATGATGTCCTCCCGAATCTGACCTCCTGCGGGTATATAGACCCTACCTATGAAATATAGAAATCCATATCTCAGTGAATATTCTCCCGTCGAACCCTCCTCTAAGGCTTGGAATATCGGCTCTTCCCATGCATCTGTCTTCTGTCCGTCCCAGATGCGGTCCTGAATATCATCTATGGAAACCATCGATGCTAGATACTCCATGTACAGCTCTGGATCATTCTAGGACACTAGGAATATCTACATATCTCTGAAAGACCGGACTAGCTCCATGGACATCAGTTGTGGTCCCTTCCCTGAGGTATCTCCTCTTCGGCTCAGAGCATCTGCCACCACGTTCGCCTTCCCGGGATGGTAGTGCATGGTGTACTGGTAATCCGACAGGAACTCCACCCAACGTCTCTGTTTGATGTTGAGTTCCTTCTGTGTGTCCACGTATTTCAAATTCTTGTGATCTGAGAAGATGTCACAGTGAACCCCGTAGAGGTCGTGTCGCCAAATCTTCAGAGCAAAAATCACTGCACCCATCTCCAGATCATGCACCGGATAGTTCTTCTCATGTATCTTCAGCTATCGGGATGTGTAGGATATTACGCGCCCGTTCTGCATCAGAACAACACCCATCCCCTTGTAGGAGGCGTCCGTGTACACCTGGAATCCCTCCCTTCCCGACGGAAGAGCGAGAATGGGAGCCGAGGTAAGACGACCTTTCAACTCCACAAAGGTCGCCTCGCATTGTGGCGTCCAAATGAAAGGGGATTCCTTCTTCGTCAGGGATGTAAGAGGGAGTGAAATCCGGGAGAATCCTTCGACGAACTTCCGGTAATATCCGACAAGTCCCAGGAAGCTCTGTACATCCGTAGCTGTCTTCAACGGTGGCCAATCCTGAACTGCCCTAATCTTGGCTGGGTCTACTGCCAACCCAGCACCGCTGATGATATGACCTAAGAAGGCCACCTCCTTTAGCCAAAACTGGCATTTGCTGAACTTCGCATACAGCTGGGGTTCCCGTAGCCTCTCTAGAGTCAAAGTCAGGTGTCGTGTATGCTCCTCCTCCGTCCTTGAGTAGATGAGGATGTCGTCAATAAATACGATGATGAATACATCCAAATACTCCTCGAATACCCTGTTCATGAGGCTTGTAAATGCTGATGGCGCATTTGTGAGCCCGAAGGGCATCACTGTAAACTCAAACAGTCCGTACCTACTACTGAAGGAGGTCTTCGGAATGTCCTCCTCTCGAATCCGTAGCTGGTAATAACCTGACCTCAAGTCAAGTTTCGAGAAGAAATGCGCTCCTTCCAGTTGATCGAACAACTCGTCAATCCGTGGTAGCGGGTATGTATTCCGGACCGTCAGTCTGTTCAGTGCTCGATAATCAATACACAAGCGGAGACTTCCGTCCTTCTTTTTGACGAATAGTACCGGGGCTCCTGTAACACCCCCTATCCGTCGCATAGCATATAGCAGTAGGTCCGGCCGAGGCCCGACGCCATATACACAGACAGACCGGGTGGTTACTCATGGAAACCATCCAACCAATCATAACGTCCTACATAGAGCATTCTAGCGGAAGCAGTTTATAAACGTTGCAACAAAGAACCCAGCACTAAAGCATGAATGTCCACTAATACCAAATAGGAATGTCGTACGTATACAAGTACAGGCCTTAAGGCCTTACAAAATGGTTCACTTGATATTACATGATTTACAAACCACGACACGCAGGCCGGTCATACATGAATAAAAACAGTAAACACTCCAATTAGGCCTTCGAGGGCCGGCTTCACAAATTGGTCTTTAGCACGCTATTGACCGCTTGGTCCAGCAGCACCTGCAAGCAACAAACCACCGCATGGTGGAAAAACAAGGCAACGGTCAGCAATGCTGACCAAATTATAACGATCCCGCCCCCAACTCGGGGCGGCGATGGTCCTTCCCTGCATTTCATTAGCATAAGCGAGCATATATATATATATATATATATATATATATATATATATATATATATATATATATATATATATATATATATTCATTTCATCACAGATGTTGGCTCGCACGACAACACGCCCCGTGCTTTCAGGGCATATTCTCGGTGAACCGGTCGATGTCACGTCAATTAAAGCCATAGACATTCCGGACTCACCACCGCCACTTTGACGGCCAAACCTATGAGCATTTTGTCTTCTTGGCCTGGGTCACGACAATTTAAGCCATAGACCGCCGAAGACCCTAATCTATGCCAATGGCAAGTGCCACGTACCCTTAGGTCTCTTTAACTGAACGACATAGAACGGGTACGGTTCCATCTAACCCGTGCTCACATCGCAACGACAATTTAAGCCATTTGCGCGGGTCAAACTTCTCCCAAGTCCCATTTCCATCACAATTCACATAACTCGGTTATGTTCAAGTTGGCTCTCAGGCCACCAAGTTGGCAAGATCACGCATCCGCCCAGTTTTCCGAGTGCACCTTTGGGTTAATCCCCATGGCTCCCTGTTGCAATCTACCATGTAGAAAACCCGAAAAACAACCAATAGCACGGAGTCTTCTCCGGCATTAATGCAATGCAACATCACCGATCCAGACCAACATGTCCGGGTAGGCTTCACACATCATGCATATGTCCGTTCTCGCTTACGAACTCTACATAATGGGGACTTTACATATCTACCCGAAGGAATGCCTCCAACTCACCGCAAACTCGCGAGAGCGGGCTTCCTATGCAAAGAAGGAGAGCTACACATGCTCAAGAAGAGGATCGTTACCCTAGCGCTTCTCTTTGGCTCCATGGAAAGGTAAGCAGATGTAAAGCACCGCACTCTCTTCGCCTCCGTGGATCCGAAGTCGGCTCGCGATTTGGAGCTTCGAAGCTCCTCCAATGGCCGGATCTAGCTTCTTCTTCCTTCCTTGTCTCTCCTCTCTCTCTAAGCTTTAGAAAGATAACAACTCATGAAAAGTGAGGGTTTCTAAGGCCCAATCCCGGGTATATAACATCAGGAACAACCCCCAGCCGTTGGATCACCAATTAAATAAACGAACGGCTTTGATTCGGGACTGAAATGTCCAATCTGGCCGCACACAGCCTGGTACACGCCCGTGTCCAGGGCCGTGTGCCTCATTCGCCGTCAAAATCGACGCACCTGGAATAACACACGGGCATCGAACAACACATGCCCGTGTTCCACCTGACACGGCCGTGTGGCCAGCCGTGTACCCCCATCGATTTATCCCGAAAACAACCCGAGCACTGCACGGGTTCTAGGACACACCGTGTCCTTGCCCGTGTCTACCTCAACACGCCTGGGCTCCAGGCCGTGTACACAGTCTCGACACTCGACACTTCGTTGAGCGAAGTTCGTCGAGCTCACGACGTGGCCTTGGACACGCCCGTGTCCTAGGCCGTGTGCCTTCTCTCGACACTTCGTCGAGCAAAATTCGTCGACTCCCCGTTACGAGTGTCGACACGGGTCTACACGCCCTGCGACACGCCCGTGTCGCAGGTCGTGTGCCATGTCTCGACACTTTGTCGAGCGAAATTCGTCGACGCCCTGGGCCGATCGTCGACACGGCCTTGACACGCCCTGCGACACGCCCGTGTCGCAGGCCGTGTTCTCTGCTCGACGATCGTCAACTCCAAAATCGTCGACCTCTCGACCAAAACATTGAATCCAACCTGACACGCCCTGGGACACGCCCGTGTCCTAGGCCGTGTGCCTACTACCAGATTCCCAATCTGGCCCAAAACGTCCCCCGTCGCTCTTTTGAGTTTCGGGGCGTTACAACTCTCCCCCTCTTAAAAGAATTTCGTCCATGAAATTATATAAAGGAAAGACATGTACAAAACCAAAATCTGTACCTGAGCGGAATAACTCTGGATACTCGTCAAGCATAGTCTGCTCTCGCTCCCAAGAGAGCTCCTCACGACCGCAATTGTCCCACCGGACCTTGACCATCCTGATCTCTTTATTGCGTAGCCGCTTGACCTCCGAGTCCTCAATCCGCACGGGCTTGACCTTTGTCGTCAACCCACTATCCACCGACACTTGATAAACCGCGATTACTTGCGTAGGCTCTTGCACTGCCTTCCGAAGCACCGAAATATGGAATACATCATGTAAACCACTAAGCTCCACTGAAAGCTTCAACCGATAGGCTGCTTCACCAACTCGCTCCAGAACTTCAAACGGCCCAAGGTACCTCTGGCTTAGCTTTTTCAATCCCCGTACCCGCGAGACACCCTTGAACGACTTGATTTTTAAGTACACATAGTCGCCCACAACGAACTCCGCGTTCCTGTGCTTGGCATTATAGTACTTCTCTTGCCGGTCCTGAGCGATAAGCAACCTCTCCCGAATGGTTCTCACCAAAGAAGTAGCATCCTCCACTTCTAATCGCTTATACAACTTTGACTCACCCATTTCTAACCAAGACAACGACGTGCGACATTTTCTACCATATAGGGCCTCGAAGGGCGCCATTTGAATACTCGCTTTGTAGCTGTTGTTGTATGCGAACTCCACCAAATAAAGGTGGTCTTCCCATTGCTTTCCAAAATCCAAGACACACATGCGAAGCATGTCTTCCATAGTTCTATTGACCCTCTCGGTCTGCCAATCCGTTTGCGGATGGAAGGCTGTGCTGAATTTTAGCTTTGTTCCCAACATTTGCTGCACAAGCCTCCAATCATTGGACGTGAACCGCCCATCTCGGTCACTCACGATGCTGCGGGGCACACCGTGAAGCCGTACAATGTTATCCACATAAAGTTTTGCCAACTTCTCCACCGGATCATCCTTCTTATGCGGAATGAAATGCGACACCTTTGTTAACCGATCCACGACCACCCAAATGGCGTTGTTCCCCTTTTGCGACCTTGGCAAACCGTGCACAAAGTCCATAGAGATGTCGTCAAATTTTCACTCCGGAATAGGCAGGGACTTTAGAAATCCTCCCGGCTTTTGGCACTCCGCCTTCACCAAGGCGCAAGTTTGGCACTTCGCTACGTAGAGCGCCACATCTTTCTTCAAACCCGGCCACCAAAACAGTTTCTTCACATCGCGGTACATCTTCGTGCTCCCCGGGTGAATTGAGTACTTGGTATGGTGCGCCTCGTACAACAATTCCACCCGCAAATTACCCACACTTGGGACGCACAGACGATTGTCTTTCCAAAGCAATCCATCCTCCACAACGAATTGGGAATTTGACCCATCCAGAGCCTCTACCATGAACTACTTCATATGAACATCCATATCCAAAGCCTGCCGAATCCGATCAGCCAGGTCATATTGGACTTCAGTCCAATTCAGAACTGCTTCAGCACTTGATTGCATATCCACACAAACAATCTCCAACGCCTCCAACTCCCACACCAACCGCTCATCATGTACTGATACCCAATTGCCTTGAGCTGGGGCTCGGCGACTCAACGCGTCTGCAACCGCATTACCTTAACCCGACACGTAGTGGATCTTGAATGTATAGTCCCCCAGGAACTCCATCCATCTACGCTGCCGCATATTCAGATCCTTCTGATCAATCAAATACTTCAGGCTCTTATGATCGGTGTAGATATCAATCTTCACACCGTACAAATAGTGTCTCCACAGCTTCAAGGCAAAAATCACGGCCGCTAACTCCAAGTCATGGACCGGATAATTCCTCTCGTGCACCTTCAGCTGTCTCGAGCCATAAGCTATCACACTTCCGTGTTGCAGTAGCACGCAACCCAAACCGCTGCCCGAAGCATCGCTTTAAATCTCATAGCCTTCGGTTCCACATGGCGAACTCAGCACAGGCGCTGTGGTCAACCGACACTTCAACTCCTCAAAAACTTGCACGCACTCCGGCGTCCAAACGAACTTCTGCTCCTTCCTCGTCAAAGTAGTGAGAGGTAACGCTATACGCGAGAAGTTCTCTACGAAGCGCCTATAATAGCCGGCAAGCCCCAAAAAGCTCCGGACTTCCGCTACCGTAGCAAGCTCAGGCCACTCCCGTATCGCAACAATCTTCGCCGGATCCACAGTAATACCCTCTCCACTCACTATATGACCCAGGAACGCCACTGAGGATAACCAAAACTCGCACTTCGAGAACTTGGCATATAGTTGATTCCTCCTTAGCGTCTCCAAAACTAAATGAAGATGCTTGAAGTGATCTTCCTCACTTTGCGAGTACACCAAAATATCGTTGATGAAGACGATCACAAAATGGTCTAAGCACTCTCTGAAAGTCCTGTTCATCAAATCCATGAACACTGACGGCGCATTAGTCAGCCCAAACGGCATGACCGTAAACTCATAATGCCCGTATCTCGTACTAAATGTTGTCTTCGGGATATCACTCTCCCTAATTCGCAGCTGATAGTACCCAGCCTTGAGATCCAACTTCGAGTACACCGTCGACCCGACTAACTGATCAAAAAGATCATCAATCCGGGGAATCGGGTACTTGTTCTTCTCCGTCAACTTGTTGAGCTCCCGATAATCAATACATAGCCTCAAGCTTCCGTCCTTCTTCTTAACAAAGAGGACCAGTGTGCTCCAAGGCGAAGAACTCGGGCGCACATACCCTTGCTCCAACAACTCTTGCAGTTGAACTTTCAGCTCCGCCATTTCCTTAGGCGCTAGCCGATACGGAGATCGTGACACAGGCTTTGCACCTGGCACTAGCTCAATCGTGAAATCTATCTCCCGTTGAGGCGGGGCTCCAGGAAGGTCTGCGGGGAACACATCAGGGTATTCCGATACCACTGAAATACAATCCAACGCGGGCTTCGGCTTTGTAACCTCCACTAGTGTAAAGAACAGTTCTGCACCGGCACGAACCGCCTTCACCACCTGAAGAGCAGACATCAACGTCTTGCTCGACCACTTTAAGCCCGTAAAAGTCGTTTCACGACTTGCTCCCAGCTTGACTTCCTTGCGACCGCAGTTAATATAGGCCTGCTGCTCCGAGAACCAGTCCATGCCAAATATAACGTCGAACTCCACCAACGGAAGTAAAGACGCCTGCATATCGAACTCCTGATTCCCAATACGAATCTTAACATCGCAGATCCTATCCGCGCGCATCGAACACCCATTTGGAAACAACACATCCAGCTTATCCTTCGCCATCGAAGAAGGGACTCCAATGCATGATATAAATCCTTCGGACAAGAAGGAGTGTGAAGCTCCCGTATCGAAGAGTGCTCTTGCCGGATTTTCACAAATCAAAACAAATCCTAAACAAGAAGTGGTAAGGTAACATGTGCGTAACAAGTATTTAAAGAAATTGACTTGCTATAAATTAAACCGTACCTGTCACCACATCAGCCTATTTGATGGCCTCATGTTGGCCAAGATTATAGACCCTTGGTTGGGCCGGAACATAGTGGGACGCGGTCGACTCCACCGCCTTGCCCTTCTCTTTATAAGTCGCTCCCGGCCTTCTCTCGGACTTAGTACGTCCGCTCCAACAGTCACGGGCAAAGTACCCCGTCTTTTCACAAGTAAAACATGCACCCGGGGTCTGACCCATAGTCGCCCCAGAAGCACCAGAAGGAGCTGGACCCGAAGTCCTATGCTTCTTGAAGGACCTCCGATAGCAGGACTTTGAAGTAGTCAGCACTTTGAATTCAGATTTCCTATCACCCAAGCTTTTCTTTGCTTATACATTCTTCATGTCCTTCTCCAAGGACCGGGCAGTGTTGACCAAGGTTAAGAAACCCTGCGTCATCGGCCCCGAGAGTAGTAACCTCAACTCATCTCCCAACCCTTCGTAGAAGCGATTAGTCTTGCGCTCCTCATACACAATAGTGGAGCTAGCATAACGACTCAGACGAGTAAACTCGTGGAGATATTCATCCACGCTCCTCTCACCCTGAACCAACTTCAGAAACTCATTCTCCAACGCTATCTTCTGCGCCGAAGGGAGGTATCTAGCCAAGAAAAATCTCGAGAACTCCTCCATCGAGACATCAACAAGTTGCCTACCTCTCAATAAGTGCAGCTCCAATCCTTCCCACCACATTCTCACTTCACCGTCCAGAAGGAACGTAGCAATGGTGGTCATTTGCCACTCCTCCATCTCCGTTTCTGTCATGACTCTCTTCACCCTGGAGAGCCAGTCTTCAGCTTGAGATGGGGTTCGCAACCCCGAGAATACCGGAGGGTTAAAGCTCATTACATGCTTAAGCTGACTCTCTGTTGCCATCCTTGGCACCAACGGTTCCACTACCACTTGTTCCACTCTCCTCGGCTCAGCCTCTTGCAGCGGTACTTGCTCCATCGCAGGAGCGGGCTGATGCGTTTGCCTTGCAGGCTGCGCATTAATCATGGACAACACTGCTTCGGCCACCAATCGTATGGTCTCATCCGATAGAGGTGTTGCAGGAGCTTCATTAGGTGCACTGCTAGCCTCAGAAACTCGGCGTTCCGACGGCCCAGCACCACTTCTGGTCACCTATAGTGGTACAAAACACCGTTAAGCGACCAAATAAAATTACAAACAGCAATTATAGGAACACGCAGGTTCCTCAAACACGTGTATTTTTATTCCTAAGTGGACATTCATGGGTTCTTTTACTGTTATAACGATGACACACACACATGTGCTCACCACCCCTTAAAAAGAATTCACCCACGAATTCATTTTAAGCCCGACCAAACCCAGTAGTCTGATACCAAATTGTAACACCACCTATCCGTCGCATAGCATATAGCAGTAGGTCCGGCCGGGGCCCGACACCATATACCACAGACAGACCAGGTGGTTACTCATGGAAACCATCCAACCAATCATAACGCCCTACATAGAGCATTCTAGCGGAAGTAGTTTATAAAAGTTGCAACAAAAAACCCAGCACTAAAGCATGAATGTCCACTAATACCAAATAGGAATGTCGTACGTACACAAGTACAGGCCTTAAGGCCTTACAAAATGGTTCACTTGATATTACATGATTTATAAACCACAGCACGCAGGCCGATCATACATGAATAAAAACAGTAAACACTCCAATTAGGACTTTGAGGGCCGGCTTCGCAAATTGGGCTTTAGCCCGCTATTGACCGCTTGGTCCAGCAGCACCTGCAAGCAACAAACCACCGCACGGTGGCAAAACAAGGCAACGGTCAGCAATGCTGACAAATTATAACGATCCCGCCCCAACTCGGGGCGGCGATGCTCCTTCCCTGCATTTCATTAGCATAGGCGAGCAATATATATATATATATATATATATATATATATATATATATATATATATATATATATATATATATATATATATATATATATATATATATATATATATATATATTCATTTCATCACAGGCGTTGGCTCGCACGGCCACACGCCCCGTGCTCTCAGGGCCCATTCTCGGTGAATCGGTCGATGTCACGTCAATTAAAGCCATAGACATTCCGGACTCACCACCGCCACTTTGACGGCCAAACCTATGAGCATTTTGTCTTCTTGGCCTGGGTCACGACAATTTAAGTCATAGGCCGCCGAAGACCCTAATCTATGCCAACGGCAAGTGCCACGTACTCTTAGGTCTCTTTAACCGAACGACATAGAACGGGTACGGTTCCATCTAACCAGTGCTCACATCGCAACGACAATTTAAGCCATTTGCGCGGGTCAAACTTATCCCGAGTCCCATTTCCATCACAATTCACATAACTCGGTTATGTTCAAGTTGGCTCTCAGGCCACCAAGTTGGCAAGATCACGCATCCGCCCAGTTTTCCGGGTGCACCTTTGGGTTAATCCCCAAGGCTCCCTGTTGCAATCTACCGTGTAGAAAACCCGAAAAACAACCAATAGCACGGAGTCTTCTCCGGCATTAATGCAATGCAACATCACCGATCCAGACCAACATGTCCGGGTAGGCTTCACACATCATGCCTATGTCCATTCTCGCTTACAGACTCTACACAATGCGGACTTTACATATCTACCCGAAGGAACGCCTCCAACTCACCGCAAACTCGCGAGAGCGGGCTTCCTATGCAAAGAAGGAGAGCTACACATGCTCAAGAAGAGGATCGTTACCCTAGCGCTTCTCTTTGGCGCCATGGAAAGGTAAGCGGATGTAAAGCACCGCACTCTCTTCGCCTCCATGGATCTAAAGTCGGCTCGCAATTTGGAGCTTCGAAGCTCCTCCAATGGCCGGATCTAGCTTCTTCTTCCTTCCTTGGCTCTCCTCTCTCTCTTAGCTTTAGAAAGATAACAACTCATGAAAAGTGAGGGCTTCTAAGGCCCAATCCCGGGTATATCCCATCAGGAACAACCCCCAGCCGTTGGATCACCAATTAAAGAAACGAACGGCTTTGATTTGGGACTAAAATGTCCAATCTGGACCGCATACGGCCTGGCACACGCCCGTGTCCAGGGTCGTGTGCCTCATTCGTCGTCAAAATCAACGCGCCTGGAACAACATACGGGCATCGAACACGCCCGTGTTCGACCTGACACGCCCGTGTTCCACCTGACACGGCAGTGTGGCCGGCCGTGTACCCCCATCGATTTATCCCGAAAACAACCCGAGCATTACACGGGTTCTAGGACACGCCCGTGTCCTTGCCCGTGTCTACCTCAACACGCCTGGGCTCCAAGCTGTGTACACGATCTCGACACTCGACACTTCGTCGAGCAAAGTTCGTCGAGCTCACGACACGGCCTTGGACACGCCCGTGTCCTAGGCCGTGTGCCTTCTCTCGACACTTCGTCAAGCAAAATTCGTCGACTCCCCGGGACGAGTGTCGACACGGGTCGACACGCCCTGCGACACGCCCATGTCGTAGGCCGTGTGCCATGTCTCGACACCTCGTCGAGCGAAATTCGTCGATGCCCTGGGCCGATCGTCGACACGGCCTTGACACGCCCTGCGACACGCCCGTATCGCAGGCCGTGTTCTCTGCTTGACGATCGTCGACTCCAAAATCGTCGACCTCTCGACCAAAACTTCGAATCCAACCTGACACGCCCTGGGACATGCCCGTGTCCCAGACCATGTGCCTACTACCAGATTCCTAATCTGGCCCAAAACGTCCCTCGCCGCTCTTTTGAGTTTCGGGGCGTTACAGCTCCCCCACGGGGAAGAGCTTGGCCGGACAAACACTACCTCTACTAGTTCCTGCAACTGACTTCAGAATTCTGTCAACTCTTTCGGGGACATCGGGTAAGGGGCCCTAGATGCCGGCTTGGCCCCCGGCACAAGCTGTATCTGGAAGTCCTTCTCTCGGCACCACCAGGATGTCTGTCACAGACTCCTTGGCCTCGGCTATCTCAAATAGAATCTGATAAACCTCCTTTCCCTATATATGGGCCTTAATGGCCTGTACTGAAGATAAGAGTATACGAGAGGCAGGTCTTACACCTTCGATGACAATGAAAGAGTCCTCGTGCCTCACGGTGATCCTCTTTTCTTGTCAATCAATCTGGGCATGGTTCCAGTGCAACCATGTCATGCCCAGGATCATCTCGAAGACTGGCATCCTTAGGATCGTTGCCGGTACTTCGAATGACTTTCCGCCAATCTCCGCCTCCATGTTGCAGTGGGCAGAGGTGAATATCTCTGATCCGTCGGGTAGACGCACCCTCCTCATCAGGAATGTGAACCGCTCCACACCTTCCAGCCCTTCCACAAAGGCTTCCGACACGAACGAGTGCGAAGCACCGGTGTCGAACAGTGTATAGGCGGGCTTGCCGCTGATGAAGACTATACCTGGGGTGATTAAATGTCGTAGGATTCTATAACGAGTTTTCTTTCCTATTTATTCTATCTAGTGCAGTTCTATAAAATTTGACAACTGAGAAAGAGAATTCTATTTAAACAATTAAACATCTTGGCGTACCTGCTATGACCTGCTCTGGTTTTCGAGGCTGCGCCACTTCCAAAGCACACACCTGCTCCCTTTCTTGTCTACGATCCCCACCCTGGTATCTACGTCCTCGGCCACGACCTCGGCCTCCAAAATATTGCGCTGGCTGGGCAGCCGGTGGTGCTGGTGGGGGTGCCCCCATCATGGGGCAGTTCCTCCTGATGTGCCCCACCTGATGACAATTGAAGCATTCTGGCGGGGGATATGCCATACCCCCGGGTCTCTGCACCTCCTGCATCTGGGGTGGCTGAGGGGCCACCACTACTGGTTCCCTCTGCTCCTATCTCACCTCCTAACGTGGCTGGTCTTCTACGCTTCTCCCATCTGTGATGCGGCACCGCCGCTGATCATTTCGGGCCCCCCGGCATTGGTCCTCAGTTGGCCGCTTCCGGCCCCGGGTAGTATACCAATCCGCCTCGATCCTTTTCGCCATCTCCAATATCCGAGGAATAGGCCCGTCGGACACGAACAACAGAGCTTTCCTCAGATCCTCTCGCAGGCCCTTATAAAACCTCTTCATATAGCCCGCCTCATCCAACTGGTAAGAATCTGCAAATCGGGCTAGGTGGTTGAACTCCCGATGATATTCCACCAATGTCTTACTACCCTATCTCAACTGTAGAAATCTATCCTCCAGCTCATCTCTGGCCGACTGCGGAACAAAATGCTCCAACAATGCGGCCCTGAACTCCTCCCAAGCAATCTCCGCAACCCCCCTGTCAGCAAACGTCGTATCTAGCGAAGTCTTCCACCATCTCTTGGCATGGGACTCCAAGCAAGAGACAACCAAGGGCACTCTCTCCTCCCACGGGCACCGGATCCCAGTCAGCATCTCATACATAATGTCCAGCCACTCCTCCGTCCGAACGGCCGACTCTGTACCCAAGTAGGATGGGGGAGCAAGTCCTCGAAAAATGCTCAGCCAGTTGGCCCCCGGGTTTGGCTGCGGAGTTGGAACCTGTTGAGCACTAAAAGCCTCCAAGATGGCTGTTAGAGTCTGTCTCATCTCTGACTGTAGGAATGGAGTGGGGACCGGGGGAGGTGGTGCAACATTCGGAGTCTGTTGGGCTCCGTCTTGAGGCGTAGGCTGAGCTGGGGGCTGCGAAACAAACTTCATTAGTAGGCAATCGACTCAAACCTAACTAAAGTGGACAATTTACATGTGATCCCTAAAATGGGCACACCACTGCTTCCGCTGCTTATTTTGTCCCCAAACTAAACTCGTGCGGGGGTAACCCAGGGTTGTGGACTACTACTTTTTGATCGAGATCTGCCTCTGATACCACTTTTAAGACCCCCTATTTTTTTCTTTTTGAAACACCGGGGTCTTAGGCCCAGAACCGCCGCTTTGCGGTGACACCTTCACGCCCTGAAGAGAAATCACCGCAAAACGCCTATTCTGTCGGCCGATTCGATCACAATTGTAGCAAATAATTAAAAGACAAGTCCACAGAAAATCACATCAGAGCAATAATATCTCCACGAAGGGAGAGTCCACAAAATATATAAATGTACTGAAAATAAGGGCTTAAGCCCGATACACCAAATCCTCACTACATAGTTACTCAAGCGGAAGAAAAATAAAATACTACTAAGGTCAGGGGCTCACAGTCCCAGCTGTCTGAACTCCTGAGCTAGACAACCCTATCTCCAAACGGGCTGACCTCTAGGGATGCTCCTCCATGCTGGGCTCCACGATCCCCTAAATGATGTTGTCCGAAAACCGTTAGTCTGTAAGACTAAGTCCTATCATCCCCCACCCCTTCCCCCATGGCCCCTAGGCACTGAGCAGAGAGGAAGAAAGGGGGGACATGAAGGTGGAGAGTAATCAAGAAACAGATAGCAGCGGACCTGTACTAGCAATTTTATAGTACATGTGGCAGTAAAGTAAAGTATGAAAAGAAACCTTAACTTATACGAAAATATATAAGCAAGGGATCTTCTACAGGGCTCCCATAGTATAAAGGGTCCCATACCAATTTTTACGTTGGGGTGTCGGTTATTAACAGCAATATATATATATATATATATATATATATATATATATATATATATATATATATATAAAGAATTTAACCTTAATTTATAAACTTGTCCACACAAGCTTATAGACCAAGGGGTCATTGTGCACGTCCTATTGTATAAGCGTCCCATACCACTTATACAATAGGTGACAAGGGTTTTATGCTATGATTATGCTATGACATGCTAGTGGGTTATGATGTGATCATGCAAGTGCAACTCACCCACCAGACTCTGTGCACACAGACCTTTAGTTCCCCCTTTCTGGAGCCTCACCTCCCAGGATACCTCCATAGTGGCAGACGGAAGCGGTGGGTTGGGCCTGGCCCACCTCTAAACCAGTAAAGCACTACCGGTCAGACCTATCGTATGACTCAATGCTGGTGCACTAAGCGGACTCTTGCGTACTCTTGTCGGCTGCCGTACTGGACTTCTGTTGGCGAAGTGCTAGCCACACTTACGGAGTCAACGTATTGGTGTCGGTGCATCGACAATACCGAAGACCCGCCACCTTTACTTTATGCACATGCAACCTTATGTATCAGCACCGAGCCAAAGCTCCCCAGACCATCCCGTCCGTCACAAACATCAACCGAGCCAAAGCTCGTCGGGCCATCCTGCCCCTCATAAATATCAACCGAGTCAAAGCTCGTCGGGCCATCCTGCCCCTTTCCACAACCACCGAGCCTACCGCCCGAACATCCTAGTCAAACCAACTTCCCGAAACACCGGGGTGTGTGAAAGTAAACCCCTAATTATTCTAGTTGCTCTTTAAGATTTATCACTCCTACAGTTTACGTTAGCCCAGGACTGCCTAAGGTATACCTCGTGAAGGGCTCTCAAAGGCACTAGGAACTACGATGGGATTACGCCCAAAGCTCCCTTTTGCAAGGCACTTACTATTATTGGTTGCTACCCGATTTCCCAACCCTTAATTAGTTTTACTGAATCTAGCCCTAGTGCATTAAACACTTCCTCCCTACGGGAAGGACGATCATTCGCCGATCCCGAGCACCACCTAACACTAGTCAACCTCACACTCTACTAATCCTGTCTTCCAATGATGAACTCCTTTATTTACCCAAACCAGCAACCTATTGAGGATTCAACTCTTCAAAATTCATTACCCACTCTAGTTCAGTTTCCGCAATTACTATATGCAGACCACCCTATACTATATGAGATGTATAAAGGAGGTACTCTGGATTGTCTTCCAAATCTCCTATAAAATTTACCAGAGGTCTATCATAACAAATTTAAGCTAAAATCAGATATTCATAATTTTTCGAATTAATTTGATATTTATTGATTTTTCCCAAATGTTTGGCCATGGGCAATTTTGAACATGAACTATATGATCTACTCAAGTAATGGCCACCCAAAACTTTTGATCACTAAATATCAGAGATATATTACTAGAGACTAATTTCCATAATTTTTCAGAAAATATTTGACCTCTAATTAATTTATCCAAAATAATTCTCTTAATCATATGTAAAGGAGGAAGTACCAAAATTATTCATCAGAAAATTATATAAAAATTTCAAAATCTTAATATGGTACAGAAAGGGTCATTGTGTAAAAATCATAATTTTACCGGCTTGCTAGACACAAATATCAATTTAATTATGTTTTCATGGGAAACCATACTTAATAAAGCAACCCTTAGAAATATTCTTCCAAAAATACCATAAATATTTACAGAGCTTTAAAACATTATAAAATTCCTCTGGCTAAATTTCATCAATTTCCAGCAAGTAGTTACTTCATAATAAATTTCTAAGTAAATAATACAAATTACTAAATTGTTAATGAAGTATCCAAAATAATAATCCTAAATTCATAACAAAATCTCCTGAGCTTGTACTAACTTTAAAAACTACTCTACCCAAATCTCATCACTGTTCAGTGAGTTTTAGTGACATTTTCTATCACTACAAGTTTGTGCCCTAAACTAGGGTTAGGGTTTCGAGGGACATGTTCACCTTAGAATCTATTTTAAATTTCTTCAAGATGATTCTACCTACCCTAGAATTCTCTCTCCCAAGTTTCAAATCCTTTCAAGGTCAACTGACCCCTTGCCCTTCACAACCCTCAAAAGCCCTCCCTTAGGGTTTGAGTTTGGATACAAGGGTAAAACAATCCTAAACCACTCCATATTCCTAAGAGGGTGATAATAGTCCTACCAAGTCAATGGTCAAAGTCACAGCCTCTGTTGAGGTGATTTGACCACTCAAACATCAAAAATAACTCTTTGACCTAAATAACCCTATAAGGGTATACCTAGGGTTGAATCAATACCTAACCAAAACATCTCCAAATGAGATGAAAATTTTACCATACCCCTAGAATGCCCTCTAAGTCCACTCACCCAAATTTGGGGGAGGTTTGAGATGTTTAGGACACATAATTAATTTATTCATTGATTATTAAATTTTTCCTAAAAACTATAAAAAAATATTATCCAAAAATTCCCATTTTTGGACAAGCCCTAGGTATAGCTAGGGTAGACTCCCTGCCCAAATGTCAGATCATTTGGACCACGGATTAAGGGTGGGTAACCATTTGAATCTCATGATAGCCCTAGGTGTAGGTCCCACCAAAATGTGTTTTGTGGTCAAACTACTTAACCAAACGAGTTGAAATAAATTTTAAAATAATCTAGACTCGACGGGCTACAACTTCTGTGACTGGCCATTTTTCCTAAATCGGCCTCTAAGGGCCTTATTTAGTTAATTTAAAGGAGAAGAAAAACTTGTGAAAATAATACACTATATAATATATTTAAAAGTATAAAAAAGGCATGACACTGTTCATCTTCTCAAAACCCGAAACCAGCAACCCTAAAAACGTATAAAACCTGTAGCTTTGCATGAGCCACCGCCGGCCATTTGGCCGCCTCCCTGGCCAGCCACCGCCACCACCACCTCCGTTGAGGTGAGGGCTACCGTCAGGGGGCGGCACAGCCGCCGGAGTGGCGGTTTCCGGCGAACCCGACCACCATGTTTTTTGGAAAAACCATGGAAATGAAAACTTGGATCAGCTCAATTGAGTCTCATTCTTGTCCTAAACGATTCCTACGATCAACCCACGGAAGGAGCAGAGGAGGACCTTTAACCGAGCTTGTCGGGGAGTGTGGTGGTGTTGCGCCATGGCCGGGGTGGAGCTTTCCGATGCTTGCAACTTCACTATCAAACAGCCTGGTTTCTTTAGATGAAGGGTGGAAACAATTTCTCTTGGCCTAGGGAAGCATTTAAAAGCATCAAATGGGGGAGAGGGAGGGTCATGGCTTCAAAGCCATTTATGGCCATGAAGGATAATTTTGGCCATGCCTTGGGTTCATTGTTTCCAGCCTTGAACAGCCTTGAAAACCCCTTGAACTTCCCCTATTTCAGCAATGGAGATGAATCCATTCTTTGGAAATGAAGGGAGAAGTCCCTTGGCCATGAATGGCTCTCTTTCTCACTTTATCTCTCCTCCATTAAAGGGCAAATGGAGCTTTCTCTCTCCTAGTCATCATGAACGAATTTGTTCATCTCCCTAGCCTATTGGCAGGCCATAAAATCATTATTATTAATTAAAATAAGGTTAGCCCAAGTGGGGGGAAATGGGCTTGAGCTTGGGTTAGCCCATTTGGGCTAATTTGACTTAACCTTAAGGTAGATTTGACCTTTGTCAACATGACCATTTGGGTTGACCCCAATGGGTCCTTGGTGACTCATTGACCTCCCATAAGGTCTATATAGGGTTGGGTAGGGTTGACTTGGCACCTTGGAGGTCACTTGACCGTAAGGGCACTTTGACCACTTTGGGGCTAGAGTTGACTTGGGTCAACTTGGCCTCTAGGACTGAACCCAATGTGTCCTTGGTGACCCATTGACACCACTTTAGGTCTAGGAAGACCTGGGCAAGGTTGGTTGGGCACATTAGAGGCCAACTTCCCTTTTTTAGGGCACCTTGCCCAATTTAGGCCTATGGTGGTCCTAGGTCAAATTGGGCACTTTGGGTTGACTCTAATGGAGCCTTAAGGCTCTAGTGGACCCTATAATAGGTTAGTGATGTTGTGGTGGGGTCATGGAGTCATGGTGAAGCCCTAAGGTCAAACCCTAGGTTTGGTGATGAGGTTGTGCCATAGGCAGACCAAGGTGATTCTGACCTTGGCCTTCGATCACTTGGCCCTTTTTAGCTTCCTATGGTTTTGTCATGTCCTAGTCATGGCCAAAACCACTCTTAGGGGTCTAGTTGGAAATGGGATGTTACATCGCATAGCTAACTCGTGGAGTTACAAGATTTGCATGGTTGTACCAACAATCTGCGCCAAAGTGACCAACTTTGCCGCAGCACCAACAGTTAAAAATGTTGTACCTCCTTTTGTACTCTTGCTTTACCCTTTGAGAGTGAGGTCTAGCAGGGGTAGCATTCTCAGAGGTGGAGGCCTCCTGGTTACAACACATATAAGGGCTTCTCATCTCCTTAGCCTTTAGCACAACAGATTTAGCTTTCAGTGTCTTCTTATTGTTATGGCCATGTATATACGGACTAGAACTCTTCATCTGAATCTCTTCAAACATTGCTTTGAACACGTTGGCACCAAAGTCACGGGGATAGCTCCATCCCTGGTATCTGTTGTTGGGCTCTACATGAGTAGGCCTTGCATGATGACCATAGGATGACTCAATGTCAAACTTAATTGTTGGGAAGATTACCTTCCTAAATGACGGTTGAGTCACGAGTGCTTTCCACTTTTCTTTGGTGCTAGCCTTCTTGGTAGCCTTACCATTTCCACAGATGTGGCCAACACCACTACCCTTCTTCTAAGTTGAAAGCTCATCAATGAGAAGGAGAACAGTCTTCGGCTTGGAGTAACTCTCAACGAGTTTTCTCTCCACCGTGTGCTTTTCTTCCAGCTCATCGAGATATTTCTCATTCAGACTTAATGTTTCAGTGGAGCCCTTGAGTTCCTCTCTCAAGTAGTGGACATCTCTGAGAGGAATTAATTGTGCAATTCCTTCCTTCAGATTTGCTTCCACTGCCTTGAGGGAGGCAATCTCTTTTAATTGCTTTCGGACTACCTTACAGAATTTGTCGAAAGCCTTTAACAGGTGATCGTGTTGTGCCATCAACTCTGATTCATTCTCATTAGAAGATTTGTCTTCATGACAATTAGATGACATTTCATATTCTGAGAGAATAGTGTCTGAGTTTACCTTCCCATGGTACTCAGAGTCATCCACTTCCTCGTCAGATTATGCCATAAGTCCAAAGTAAGCTTCTTTGTTTTTAGAGCTCAACTCTCTCGAGTCATTGTCACTGAAAGTCTTTGACTTTTTGGCGACAAAGCTCTTTTCTTCTTTCTTCTTTCTTCTTCCCTTTGAAGGATTTCTTCTCGTCCTTCCTAGAGCTACCCTCCTTCTTGTAAGGACACTCCGCAATCATGTGAACAGATTTATTACAACAGTAGCAAACACCATTAGAGGAAAACTATTTGTTCGGTTTTGATTTGTACATGTCCTCTTTGTTGTAGCTTTTCATAGTTCGATCACCGTCATGACGTGATCTTCTAGAATCTGAAGAGGATCACCTGTTTTTCATTTGTCTCCTCTTGCTCAATAGCTCCTTGAAATGTTTGGAGATGACGGAAAACTCTCCATCTGATAGCTCAGAGATAGACGTGCTTGGCTTATAGTCTTTTGGAGTGTCAAGAGCTCGTGTATTAACAGGTGACACAACTTTAGATTCTCTCAACCCTTCCGCCTTCAGAGCCACAGACGTTTCTCTGCTAGATATTTTGTTGTTTTGCTCCTCCTTCTTGCATGTATTCATTCGAAGCTCTTGGGAGAGCATCTTTTTGAATAGGTTCTGAGGTCTATCTCCGGCAGCTTCCCGAATTCTCTAATGGTAACAACTTTTGTGTCCCAATCCTTTGTCAAGGGTCTGAGGAATTTGTCGTTCAGTTCACCATAAGTGAAGATACGGCTCTAGTTCATAAGGCCATTCATTATCTTGAAGAACTTCTCTAAGCTGTCAGTTATGGAGTCATTGGCACCTTGCTTGAAGGCTTCGTACTCCAAGTTCAACAACGATCTGGAATAGTCTCTCACTTCTTCAATACCTTCCACCATGACAACATGACAATCCCACATCTCTTTGGCAGATTACAGTGGAATAAGTTCTGGAGCATTGAATCGTCCACTACACTTGCTATGATATTATTTGCTTTCTTGTCTAGGGTGACTAAGACAATCTCATCCTTAGTGAGATCCATCATCTTTTTGGGAATCATGATCGCTGGAGTTATCATTGAAGCTTGTGTAGGGATGTGTGGTCCTTCTTCCACTATCTGAAAAATCCTTGGATCAACAGCTTCCCCGAAGAACCGTACTCGTTCTTTCCACATGGGAAAGTATTCCTTGGTGCACACTGATAGCTTCATAGATGACATATCTTTGCTTCGATCCATGGTGAATATGTAGAATCTCTTAACGCTAGATTATGGATCTTGATCATTGTGTTAACTTTATCGACCAAAATGCCCCTCTGATACCAAATGAAAGTATTTAGCGTCTTCTTAAATCACGTATAGGGGCCGGGGGGATAAATAAGTGATGTTTGTGTCTTTTTGCGGAATAAAAATTATCTAAAAATTCAAGCACACAAACACATATATTTATAGTAGTTCCCCGTATTGGGTACGTCCCTGTCCCGCCTCGCCTATCTACCATGAAGGGATAGATTTGGCTACCTCACTTTTCTTAGATTATCAACAATCTTATAACTCGGAGCAATGCTCCTACACCTCGGAGAACAACCTCTCTGACACCTCGATCCACAACCGGATCTACAACTCAATCCACAAACGGATCTACAAACTTGATCTACGAACGGATATATAAACTCAGAAGAACAAACTTCCTACAATCTCGGAGACAAAGCTCCTGCAAAAGTTGAAATAATTTTTACAATAACAATAAAGGTTTTACTCTTCCAAATCTGAAATCTTCACTGTTCTTCCTTCTTGAAATCTGAAAGTCTCGGTGAAGAAGGTTGAGGAAGAAAACCCGAGAAAGCTTGATCTGAAAACTTAGGATCCGACATGATCAAGTAGATGTTGAAGAATCATTGAATCTTAGATCTGTCGAATCTTTTCTCCTTTTGAATAACTGGATCGAGAGATGAGCGGCAGAGAAGAATGACGATTAAGACGGTGCAGCTTCTCCTGAATTTTGGAAAGTGCAAAAGCGATTGTGATGACTGTAATTATTATTATTATTATTAGGGTTAGTGAATCCCTGAAAATACTATTTATATATCATTGTTGATTTTTCTCAAAGCGGTCAGCAAGATAGCCTAAAGCCAAATTAATATTCTCAGAACTATCCAGTTCACACTTTGATCATGCGGAAACCCAAGGAGCAAGCTCAACACCAAATGCAAATGGAAGAACAAGGAGATCATATATTTATTAACACTTCTTTACAGGGCGAGGTATACATTGTGAGACATGATTTCGCCAGTACACAAGCTAAAATAGAAAGCACAAAAAAAACTGGGCGGATAGAGTAGGAGACTGTCGAGACCGCCGAATCCACCAAGGTCGCTGAAGCCGCCCGAGTTATTGCTGCTACAAGCCGAATAAAACACGGATTCCGCCGAGACCACGAGGTCGCGCGGACACACCGTTATTCGCTGACCGCTGATGAACTGAAGAACAGACAGCCTACCTGCCTGAGACCGACAGACAGGTTATTGGAATATGGAAATGCTGAAGCAGAGAACTGACAAGCAGCAGAGGCGACCTGCTGAGACCGTAGAGACCGCACACTTTACAGAACTTAACCGAAGTCAAAGCCAAACTCCTGGCTCTTTGAAGCTAGTCACGAGACCT
This sequence comes from Platanthera guangdongensis, assembly GCA_039583875.1. Classification (NCBI taxonomy): domain Eukaryota; kingdom Viridiplantae; phylum Streptophyta; class Magnoliopsida; order Asparagales; family Orchidaceae; genus Platanthera; species Platanthera guangdongensis. The sequence continues at coordinate 119,002,440 of CM077156.1, read as the reverse complement.
GCACACAGCACACAGTTAACTCTACTCAACCCATGCGGACAGGAAAATCCAGACCGCAACAAATCACCAAGCCCCACTTACAGTTCACTCAGTTACTGTATATGTGTTGGGGGGGGTCTATTTATAGGTGAGGTGAGGAGTGTGGTCACCACCATAGTGAATAAAATCACCACCCCAGCCCTCGCGCTAACACAACCAGTCCACCAAGTCCGCAAGGACTTGGCCAGACCAAACCTCCAGGCGCCAGGACAAAGACAGTCCGCCATTATGCGAACATAAGCTAGCCCGCACAACACATGGCACAGCGCCAGTCCGCCCAACGCAAGCTACGCGACAGTCTGCCATCCAACACAGCATGCGGTCACATCCGCAACACATGCTGCACCAGTCCGCAACACACCACAACATGCGGACACAGCCACAACAAAAGCTATATCAGTCCGCACACTATATGTTGGAAAAGAGGCAGTCCGCCCAGCTCAACAATAAAGCCACCATCCACCACGAGTCCACGACCAATAGGCTGTCCGCCCAGTCAACAGCGGACTCTGCGAACACCATGGACTTGTCACAAAGTGTGACCAAGTCCAGCAGCTCATCAAGCAACTGAAGCGAGCACGACGGACATAGAAGACCAGACCGCCAATCAGCAGGACAGTCTGCCACAAGGATGAACCATAAAACACACCATGGAGAGCTCGGCAAGAACCAAAGTCCATTTCTAAAGCCAATCTACAAGTGCGGACTCCGCGGACGCAAAAAGATAAGTCCACAAACAAACTGCGGACCGCGGTCTGCTCAGGCCGCCTCGCCAGAAGCTCGACTTCCTTGGCCATAGGCCAACCAGGCCGCACATCAGACCGCTCAGGCCGCACACCAGGCCGCACAGGCCGCTCCTCAAGAGCAGCCATGCCACCAAGACCAAGCCATGGTCACCCAGGCCACAACTAGCAGTCCGCCCAGACCGCGAACTCAGACCGCACATGCCGCTCAGACAGCCCGGCCTGCCCATCACCCACTTTCACTTCACAAATTTCATCACTCCCCCTTAAAGTGAGAAGTGGTGATCAAGCCCAGAAAGCTTCGTAACCGCTGAAATGGCCCCTTCGACACCGGCTTCGTGAATATGTCAGCAAGATTATCTTCACTCCGGACATGCCCGACCAGAAGAGATCCCTCCAATACCTTCTCCCTTATGAAGTGGTGCTCGATCTCAATATGCTTGGTCCTTGCGTGACACACTGGATTATTTACCAGTTTGAGATCACTCTCATTGTCACTCCAGAGCAAAGTAGGCCCTTACACTTCCTCATGAACATCCTCTACAAGCCTCCTCAACTAGATAGCTTCCCGAGCAACCAAGGCAGAACCCTTATACTCTGCCTCTGTAGTTGAGACAGACATCGAGTCTTGCTTCTTGCTACACCATGAGATGCAACCTGATGCACAAGTGAACACATAACCCGAAGTTGATCTTCGATCATCCGACTCACCACCGTAATCAGCATCCGTGTACCCAAGCAAAGCAAAAAACCGATTCCATTTTATAGAGAAGTCCCATATCAAAAGTCGTCTTGACATACTTCAAAATGTTCTTTGCCGCCACCAGATGAGACTTACATGGTTCAGACATAAACCGACTTACTCGGCCAACAGCGTAAGCAATGTCTAGCCTTGTAATCGTCAGGTAGATCAAGCTCCCTACAAGAGCCCTGAACACCAAGGGATCAGGAAGAATCCCTCTTCATCTCGTCGAAGCTTCAGCCCATGATCTAGTGGAGTAGAGCAACTCTTTCCTTCGCCCATGCCGAATCGATTCACAATGCGATCCGCATAACCCTTTTGGCAAATGAGTATCCTGCCCTCCTTCCTCTCCACTTCAAGACCAAGAAAGTGATGAAGCTCTCCCAAGTCTTTCATCTCGAAGCGTATAGCAAGCTCATCCCTGAGCCTAGCTAATTCCTCCTCCGAATTCCCTGTGATGATCATATCATCCACATATAGCAGGACCAAGACTTGAAGCTCCCCCTTCTTCTTGATGAACAAGCTTGAATCCGAGTTGGAAGCAAGATAACCGCAGAATTGAAGATACTCTGCTATCTTCCCATACCAAGTTCTAGGAGCTTGCTTTAACCCGTAGAGAGCATTCCTGAGTTTACAGACATAGTCCGAATGAACTTCAGAAACAAATCCAAGTGGCTAATCCATGAAGATGTCCTTCTCAATCTCTCCGTAAAGAAAAGCATTCTTCATATTAAGCTGCCACATCCTCCATCCCTTGCAAGCAGCCAAGGCGATCACCACCCGAACCGAAGTCATCTTTGCAACTGGACTAAATGTCTCATCATAGTCTTCTCCATACTGTTTTGAGAATCCTCGAGCAACCAGGTGAGCTTTGTATCTATCAATGCTCTAATCAGCCTTCTTCTTCAACTTATAAACCCACTTACAAGTCATTGGAGTAATGTCATCAACCTTGGGCACAACGTCCCAAGTTTCATTCTTCTTGAGAGAAGCAATCTCTTCCTTCATGGCATCATCCCACTCCTTGACTCCAGTGGCCTCATTAAAGTTTGCAGGCTGTCGCTCATCCAGAGGACCTGCAAAGAAGCAGGAGACAAAGCTCACTGCATTCCCATCACAGTACCGAGCTGGTGGCTTCACAACCCTCTTTGATCTCCGAAGAGGCTGCTCCTTGCTCACTACCTCTGTTGCTTCTTCAAGCTCAACTCCACCTTCAGACAAGCTTTGAGCAATGCTCCCCCATGCTTCCTAAGCCAGAAGTCTCAGCACCAGAACTTGAAGCAACAGGAGCTGCTGGTGAAACAATAAGCTCCTCTTCCAAAACTTTAGCAACCACCTTCTGCTCTTCATCAAGCTTGATCTCTGGTAGATCAACCGACCTACCTCCAGATGACGTCAGTTCGTCAAAGACTACATCTCTTGACACAACAAAGTTCTTCATCGCAGGATCAATGCATTTCCATCCCTTCTTCCGCTCATCATAGACAACAAAGACAAGCTTCCTTGCCTTTGCATCAAGCTTGGTCCTTGAAGCATCCGGGACATGCACATAGAAAGTTGATCCAAACACCCGAAGGTGTTGCACACATGGCTTCTCCTCAGCAACATCCCAAAAGGAGTCTTCATGTTGATCGGGCTGAGCGGCATCCGATTGATGACATAAGAAGCACAAGACATCCCCTCTGCCCAGAAGGACCTTGGAATGTCTTTCGCATGAAGCCAGCATTTGCAAGTATCCATCAAATGATGGATCTTTCGCTCCGCTACTCCATTTTATTGTGGAGTATGAGCACAAGTGAGCTCCCTTTGGATCCCGTGCTTCCTAAAGAAGTTAGAAAACTCGGAGGAGACAAACTCACCACCGTTTTTTGTTCTAAGCTTCTTGATCCGCAAGTTAAGCCGACCCTCCACTAGATCCTTGAACTCCACAAACACCTGGAAAGATTCTGACTTCTCCTTCAAGAAATAAACCCAAGTGTATCTTGAGTAGTCATCAATAACACTCCAATGGTCTCTAGCTTCTCGTTTTTGACTTATCAAACGAAAGGCAATGAGCCTTGTCGTACTGACATCCCGCGCAAACATGACCGTCACCAAAGGAAGATAGCTTAGCCAAGCCTCTTACAAGGCTTCTGTTTGCCATAGCTTTCAACTTATCCATTCCTACATGCCCCAACCTTTCATGCCATATATCAGCGCTATCGTTTGTTCTCATCCGATCAACATAAGAGTTTGTTGCAAGAACAAACAATTTCTTTACTCTCCTCCAAACATAAGCAACATCAGCCTTAACCACTGATATGTTGCAAAGGAACTTCACTTCTGTTGGCCCAAATAGAATGTGATAACCCGCGTCGACCGCATTGGTCACAGAGAAGAGGTTCTTCTTCATGTACGGTACATGATACACACTCCTTAACGTGAGTGGCCCCTTATCACTACCCAAAGACATATCCCCCTCCTTCTCTATTGCATAAACAGTATTATCAGCAGTTATGATAGTTTTGTTACCTGAGTAGGCTTGCAGAGGAGAGAACTTCGACTTGTCTCCGGTGAGGTGATGACCACACCCGGAGTCCACAATTCACTCGTCATTGAAGTCGACAGCGAAAAAGGAACGGACATAAGTGCCCGTCATGAAGGCTCCTCCCCATCCAGCTTCCTCACTCTTAGAGCAAGCTTCCTACTTACCTCCAGCATGCCCACACTGCAGTTTGACCTTGCAGTCACGCTTGAAGTGTCCCCGCTGATGACACTTGTAGCACTTCAAGTTCTTCTTCCAAATCTTATTAGGAGCAGTGCTCCTCTCTGAATGATAAGAAGTTGAAGGCTCATTTTTAGCAGCAGTCTTCTTCTTCTTCCCTTCCCATCACTTCTTCTTCTTACCTGAGAAGAGAGCTTCACTGCCTTCCTCAGTGATAGTGACTACAGCCATCTGCCTTGCCAAGCTTTCCTGCGAAGCAAGCATGTTCTTAAGCTCCAGCAGAGATGGTTGAGTAGCCCAGCCTTGAACAGATGTCACAAAGGCAACATACTCCTTTCGCAAGCCGCAGATTATGTGTCTTTTCATCTTAGCCTCAGATATAGGCTCATCCGGATCAAGTGCTGATAGCTCAGCACACAAGCTCTTCATCTTCAGAAAGAATTTTGAGATGGTCAGGTCTCATTGAGTTTTTCTAACCAACTCATTCTCCAGAAACTGAAGTCTAGCTACATTCTTCCTATTGAACAACTCATCAATAGTTGTCAAAATATCAGCAGCAGACTCGCATCCAATGATGTGATCAAACAGTTATGGTGAAACAGCCCTCTTGAGAACAAACTCCACCTTTGTATTTATTTTTCTCTAGAGCATCACTTGCTCAGCAGTAGCAAAAACAGCAGTAACTTCCTGTCTATCTTCACCACCGACGACCTCCCATAGCACCTCGCCCAGAAGGTAACTCTTCATACACGACTTCCACTTCTTAAAGTTAGTCGGCGTTAAGAGTTCAATACTTAGACCTCTTGCATAGCTTACTTCCATTGGAACAACCTTTGGTTAAGCTTCTAGATGCACCAAGCAACAACAGAGCAACAACACACGTTTATCACCGCTCAAGCAACTGAACCTCGCTCTGAAACCATGTTGAATTTTCTCAAAGCGGTCAGCAAGATAGCCTAAAGCCAAATTAATATTCTCAGAACTATCCAGTTCACACTTTGATCATGCGGAAATCTAAGGACCAAGCTCAACACCAAATGCAAATGGAAGAACAAGCAGATCTTATATTTATTAACACTTCCTTATAGGGCGAGGTATACATAGTGAGACATGATTTTGCCAGTACACAAGCTAAAACAGAAAGCACAAAAAAACCGTGCGGACAGAGCAGGAGACCGCCGAGACCGCTGAGTCCGCCAATGTCGTTGAAGCCGCCCGAGCTGTTGCTGCTACAAGCCGAATAAAACATGGAGTCCGCCGAGACCGTGAGGTCACGCGGACACTCCGTTATTCGCTAACTGCTGATGAATTGAAGAACAAACCGCATATCCGCCTGAGACCGCGGACAGGTTATTAGAACTTGGAAATGCTGAAGCAGAGAACTGACAAGCCACAGAGGCGACCTACTGAGACTGTAGAGACCGTACACTTCACAGAACTTGACAAAAGTCAAAGCCAAACTCCTGGCTCCTTGAAGCTAGTCACGCGACCTGCACACAGCATACAGTTAACTCTACTCATCCCGTGAAGACAGAAAAATCCAAACTGCAACAAATCACCAAGCCCCACTTACTGTTCACTCATTTACTGTAGATGTGCCGGGGGGTCTACTTATAGGTGAGGTGAGGAGTGTGGTCACCACCCTAGTGAATAGAATCACCGCCCCAGCCCGCGCGCTAACACAACCAGTCCGCCAAGTCTGCAAGGACTTGGCCAGACCAAACCTCTAGGCTCCAAGACAAAGGTAGTCCGCCATTATACGGACACATGCCAGCCCGCACAACACATGGCACAGTGCCAATCCGCCCAACTCAAGCAACATGCCAGAACGCCATCCAACACAGCATGTGGACACATCCGCAACACATGCTGCACCAGTCCGTAACACACCACAACAAGCATACACGGCCACAACAAAAGCTACATCAGTCCATACACTGTATGTAGGAAAAGAGGCAGTCCTCCCATCTCGACAATAAAGCCACCATCCGCCGTGAGTCCACGACCAAAAGGCAGTCCGCCCGGTCAACAGCGGACTCTACGGACTCTGCGAACACAATGGACTTGTCATAGAGTGTGACCAAGTCCAGCAGCTCATCAAACAACTGGCGCGAGCATGGCAGACATAGAAGACCGAGACTGCCAATCAGTAGGACAGTCCGCCACAAGGATGAACCATCCAACTCACCATGGAGAGCTCGGCAAGAACCAAAGTCCATTTCCAAAGCCAATCCACAAGTGCGGACTCCACGGACGCAAAAAGACAAGTCCGCCAACAAACCGCAGACCGCAGTCCGTAGTCCGCTCAGGCCGCTTCACTAGAAGCTCGACTTCCTTGGCCATAGGCCAACTAGGTCGTACAATAAACTGCTCAGGCCGCACACCAGGCCACACAGGTCACTCCTCAAGAGCAGACACGCAACCAAGACCAAGCTATGGTCACCCAGGCCGCAACCAGCAGTCTGCCCAGGCCGCGGACTCAGACTGCACAGGCCGCTCAGACCGCCCAGCCTGCCCATCACCACTTTCACTTCACAAATTTCAACAATCATCGTCTAACGGTCATAAGTCATTAAGGAATAATCCACGTGGACCAAACATGAAGAACTTAGATTTAAATCGAAACCCGTCAGACAAATTTAGAACGAAAAATCTGCAAGTCCATTTCTCGAGAAGAAAAAGATTTCTGGATAAATCATTTGCTTTCTTGAGAAAAACATGGCTTTCTCGAGAAAAGACTTAACGAAATTTCTTTGAAGTGAAAACCTGATTTCTCGAGAAGGATATGATTTCTCGAGAAAAGTACTTAGCGCTAATTTAGAACTGAAGATATATTTCTCAAGAAGGATACGATTTCTCGAGAAAAGAATTGCTTTCTCGAGAAATGGCCTGACCTTCTCGAGAAATTTACTTGACGATATTCTTGAACTAAAATACTTATTTCTTGAGAAAGAACTTGGTTTCTCGAGAAAAATAATTAGCTTTATCGAGAAATGATATGGCTTTCTCGAGAACTACTTTGTTTTCTCGATAAATGAACTTGGTTTCTCGAGAAATCTTTGGGTCTTTTCTCAAGAAAAGCACTTAGAATATTTTCAGACAATTTCCCGAGAAGTCTTATGATTTCTTGAGAATAACTTGCTTTCTCGAGAAATGTACTTAGACTTCTTGAGAAACAGACATTAATTTCCCGAGAAAAACATAGAAAGTTTTTCAAAAAAAATTTATTTTCTTCTTTGTTGAACACCAGCGACCCTTCCTTTCTTCTATTTCTCTAGTACTTGAAAATGAAGTGCTTCCCAATAGAGAGGTTACACATGATTCAACACCATGGATCACACAATGAGGGATTACATTGCATGGTCCTATGTTTAGTGACTCATTGTAAACTGACATTGGTCTACACTTAGCAATAATGACCTGCAAGCACTCAACTAAAGAATAGCATCAAATACATACTTAATTCATCTTCATTCAAGGGTGACTTCACATAAATCTAGGTTATTGTGGATACAATACCCAACATGTTGCAAAACAATCAAATCCCCTTTTTTTTGTTTTAAAATCTTTATAATTTATTTTCCAAATGATAGAATCACTACCCACTTCACGTTCCTTGCGTGATCGATACTCAGGGAAATTATCCCTATTTTATATTACTTTTGCGACTAGCACACATATCGTCAAGCGCATCATGGATCAAGCTCAAGCAATGAAGAATAGGCAAACATGTTCATGATAAGAATGATCATCAAATCATTTGATGATGAATGCAATGTATAAAGCAACACTGAGGCAACACTAAGATGTATATACTGAGCTTTTACAAACTTGCATATTTTTTGAAAAAGGTAAAAAAACTATTGCTCTTTTAATATCTAAAAAATGAACTTTTATTAAACTAAAACAAAAACTTATCTGAAGAAGTTAAACTTTTGGGAAAAGAGAAGATGACTTGTCAAATAGTGCAATCAATTGCCAATAGTGCAATCATTCTTTGACAAGGGTAAATGAATTAAAAGAAACTCTTGTTAAGCCTCATTCAACTGTCGAAAAACTTCCAAAGGAAAAGAGGATCTTAGAAAGAACTCGTAAATCCACTTGTTCTCAAATTGAAAAAAGGAAGAAAACCATCACAAATCGGTGTGTTATGCTTGTAACTGAAAAACAACACCTTGAAAGCCCAATTACATTGTTTAAATACGACAATTTAAAATTTTGGATAGGCCAAAAATCCCATGACATGATTTTGGCCAACCAATACCATGGAAGTTCAAAATTTGGGCTTAGCTATGTTTCTGTAAAACATCACCTGGAGATATCCTCTATCACTAGCGATAGCAATAATTCCAAAAAACATCAAATTAACAATACAAATCTTCAATTTTTTATTGTTACCTCAACTTCCTATAATATTTGACACAGAACTCAAAAAAGGGTCTCAACCCCCTTTATATCATGCGCTAAATGTCTTATATTTGTCCACACCATGGACTCATGCAGGAAGAATGTTCGAAGTATTATTAATAAAATTTGGATGCCTCCGGTTTCCATCAATTCTATGGGAGGAAATTCTTGGATCGCCAGATCTTTACTCTCATCTCCCTTTTAGGTATGTTGGTAGGATAAGGACAAAGAGGACATGTCTTATTTGGGCTCAGGTTGTTCCAAACGCCTGACAGACAACAAATCAAAGTTCTTTGGTCGCATAATAAAGAAAGGAGGGATGATGACTTTTGAAGATACTGACAAAAGAAGGATCATAGGCATTAGTGTAGTGGGTAACAAATCTTTTTCTATTTCAAATATATTGCCTGTAGAAGGTTTAAAACATAATTTAATTTCAATTAGTCATTTATGTGATAAAAGTTTAAATGTTTTTCTTTAATCGTCTACAAATCTTTACAAAATCACAAATTCAAAAACAAATGATGTATTTCTCACACCACCTAGAATACATAATGTCCATTTGATTACTTTTAATGATCTTTATCATTCTTATTTAAAATGTTTTATTTATAAAATTGAAGAATTAGAATTATGAAATAAGTGTCTTGGTCACTCTAGTGCCAAGCTAATTTTGAAATTATCAAAAGATAAATTAATGAATGGATTACCAATGTAAAATAGAATTTATCTTAACTTTGCACGCCTTGCTAAAAAAGAAAACTTACAAAATCTTCTTTTAAAAGCAAAAAAAATTATTCTGATACTAGACCACTTCAGTTGATTCATATGGATTATTTGTAATGGTTAGCTCGCTAAGTCCAGGAGGTAGAAAATATACTTTTGTATTAGTTGATGATTTTTCTATATTTTGTTGGACTATATTTCTATCCTCCAAATCTGATGCGTTCTTTAAATTTAATAACTTATGCATTCATATACAAAATGAACTTGATTTAGAAATAAAATGCATACGCTCAGATCGTGGTGGTGAATTTGAAAATGATAATTTTTTTACGTTTTGTAATGATTTAGGAATTAAACATGAATTTTCCTCTCCACACACCCCACAACAAAATGGTGTAGTGAAGAGGAAAAATAGAACCCTTCAAGAGCTAGCACGTAATATGCTCTGAATATGTGTTAAAATTAACACCTTATGAGTTATACTTCCAAAAAAACCTAATGTGTCTTGTTTTTGAGTTTTTGATTGTAAATGTTTTATTTTAAGTACTAAAGATACTTTAAGAAAATTCGATGAAAAATGCGATGATGGAATTTTCATTTGTTGCTATTCAACTTGCAAAGCTTATAGAATTTATAATAAAATGACTAAAATAATTGAAGAGTTTATTCATGCTAGATTTGATGAGTTTATTCCTTGTGTAGACACTAATCGTGCAAGAAATAAAGACGAACCTCTTTCTCGTTTGGAGCATGAAGATGATGAACCGCTTGGAGGAAAAAAAAGAAAGGAGGAGGGATAGGATGAAATAAAAGAATATGTACCTCCAAGTGAGCTCAAATTTACAAAGGATCATCCGAGTGAATTTATTATTAGAGAACCATTAAAAGGAAATAATACTCGTTCTTCTTTACATGAATTTTTTTCAAACCTTTGTTTTGTATCCGAAATAGAACCTAAAACATTTCAACCTCTTTAAATGATAAATTTTGGTTTTTAGCTATGAATGAAAAACTAGATCAATTTAAACGTAATAAGGTTTAGAATCTTATAGAGAGACCATCTAATCATCCTATTGTTGGTGTTAAATGAATTTTTAAAAATAAATTAGATGGTGACTCCAAGATTATAAAAAAATAAATCTAGACTTGTTCCACAAGGATATGTTCAAAACGAGGGGGTAGATTTTGATAAAACTTTTGCACTTGTTGCTCTCTTAAAGCCTATTAGAATTTTTCTTGCATTTACTATTTTTAAAAGATTTAAATTATTTCAAATGGATGTTAAAAGGAGGATATGTTGAACAACCACTAGTATTATTAATAAAAAATTCCTAATCATGTGTATAAGTGAGGAAAAATGTTTTATGGTTTGAAACTGCGCCACATGCTTGATATGAAAGATTAACTTTATTTTTATAAAAGCATAGTAATAAAATAAGAAGTGTAGATAGTACACTTTTCATTAAGCATATTGATAATGATTTGATTATTTTACAAAATGATGTGGATGATATTATTTTTGATGGCACTGATGAAGCGTTGTGTAATGAAGTTATTTTAGTGATGAAAAATGAATTTGAAATGAACTTAGTAAGAGAACTTACATACTTCTTAGGATTTCAAATCACACAAAAATATGATGGCAATTTTATTTGTCAATCTAAATATATTCATGATATACTAAAAATTTGGATTTAAAAATCTATAGCAAGTTAATACTCTTATGAGTGCATCTCTTAAGCTAGGGAAAGATGAAGCTGGTATTCATGTTGATCAAACATTATATAGGGGAATGATAATATCTTTATTTCATTTGACAGCATTTGGACCCAATATTAAGTTTGTTGTTTGTTTATGTGCTAGATATCAAGATAATCCCAAAGAAACATATTTAAAAGCAATTAAACAAAATTTTATATATCATATTGGTATATCTAGATTAGGCTTACAGTATCCTCATAATGATTCTTCTATTTTACACGATTTTTTGATTTGGATTATGTTGGATGTTCATTAGATTATAAGAAAACTAGTGGCACATATCATTTCTTGGGCCCTCCACTTGTATCATGGTCGAGTAGGAAACAGAATTTTGTTCCTCTCTCCACCAATGAGTCGAATATATTGCACTAAGTAGTTGTTGTTCACAAGTTATGTGGATCTCTTAAACATTAGAAGACTTTTACTATCACAAGTTATGTGTGATAATAAAAGTGTTATCAACTTAACATACAATTATATACATTATTCTACATCTAAACATATAGATACCCAACGCCATTTTATTAGAGACCATTTTAAAAAAGGAATATGTGAAAATTAATTTTATTGGAACTGACTCTCAACTTACAAACATATTCATAAACCACTACCTGATGCTCGATTTAAAATGCTAAGATTAGAATTAGGAGTTTTGGACATTTTCTGGTATTTTTTAATTCATAAAAAACAGGATGTTAAACACTGCAAAGAGAAACAATATCATAGGCTATACGGAACATAAAACACAACATAATAAAAGATAACTGATATTGTCGGTGATATTAATATCACTAGACGATACTCACAGTAGTCCAAAATCAGTCAAACCACCTGCATTATACATATAATCAGAAATCTCTACTCTTTTCACTACTCTCTGGCTAATCCTCACTCAAACTCTCTCTATTTCTTTGTATCCTTGTGCGATGAATGAAGTGTTGAGGTGTATCCACAATAAGGTTCTCCCATTCTTATTCTTCACATGGAGTAGGCGTCAATTTAAAACATGATTAATTTTGTGTATTCCAGGCAGCTTCTTTTACAGATCCACCTTATACTCTTCAAAGGACTCTCGTAGGTCGTATTAAGACTCATAAAGAGATCCTCCTCATTGAAGTGGCAGTCTTGAAGAAGTGGAGGGAACACTATAAACTGGTGGAAGTTATATTGAGTTTGTACTATACATAGCAGGGACATTATCATCTAGATAAAGATCCTAATCAATCCTAGGATATTTGTTATATAGGATACACAAAATAATGCCTCGTTGTTTGAGTGTATTGAGTCACTTTCTCCTAGGATCCTTTATCATGCAGGTATATCTAACATTGGATAGGATCAAATCTGCTTCATCGAACTCCTCGTGCTCTAAAATATAATATGTCACTAAACTAAGGTGAGCATGATTTTTTTTGTATCTCCAGACTTAAGCATAATCGTGCATCTCAAAATATCCTATATCATATATGCATCTAGTGTTAGTGAGGAGATATTTTGGATCAAACACTTGGTATTCCTCTCATGGAGAACCCGATTCAGTATTGTCAAAAAACAATCCATTCGATTGTTCTCCACAACATCCAACATATTATAACTTTCAATCAATCTAAATTCATTTCTTAGATAATGATGAGTGATATCTACTATTAAATGTTGCACCTTGGATCTTACCCCTCCATTTGTTTCAGTTTCTGAAGGATCCATTAGGTTGTTGTAGACTACTCTCACGAGTGTAGATGAAAACATATCTGAAACTATTATTGACATGATACCTGACACTGCAAGCAAATCTTAGATGTGTGCATGCTCTAAATTGGTGAATTCCACCACGAAGACAACTCCAATCATAGCCTTTTTGTACCCAAGAATATCTGATATGATGTGTAAGGTTTGTTGGAAGTGCTCCGATTTGCATGAGAACCTGATGCTACCACTTTTTGTACAATAAGAGAAAAATTATTATCATAAGCATTATTGATAAAGCCAGGCGATACCCAACAAAACATTACTGATCATCTTCTTCCTCAAAATACTCAAGAATCCTAAAAATTTCTCTGGATCTTCTGTGAAAAATATAATACTAACTTCTCATCACCAAAATACAAGGCAAATACTAGGAAAATCACTCTTTAAAACTTATTTTCAAAATCGGAAAGGAACTCTCTAATCCTTGCAAAAGAGACAAAGATACAAATATTTTTACAAAAAAATCACATTACATATCAAATTTGAAGCTTGCACGGGTGGAACAAAGAGGATTTCAGCGATATGAGTTTCGGTAAAATGAGATCTGAAGTTCCACACAATATTTTATATTTTTGGATATCGCCGGCGATATCGATATGACTTAGTGATATCATAGGTTTCCTAATTCTCACTTCGTTTAACTCTCAAATATAGCTTCTCAAATTTCATTTTGTTTTCCTTCAGATAAATTTTTAAATATATATATATATATAAATTACCTTAAAAATTCAAAATATCTATAGACGTTTCATTTGTTTTTTAACTGCCTAAGCATAATTTCCAAAGTCAAGGATGGTCACATTCATCATTTAAGGGGTATTTATAATGTTTAATTTTCATTTCATGTCTCTCTATAACATTGTTTGCTTATGTCATGGCATGAATATTATCCTATTACATGCAATGAAATTATTTGTAGATCACAAATGTAGAATTGTCTTTGTATGCCTATAAGTATGAGTTATGTTTTATAATTGATAATGAACATCACAGTCACACTTTTGATAACATACTTGTATTTTCAATCTTATTTTTGCAAGAATGAGTAGTGTACTAACATAACCTCTTAAATTGTACAAACAACTTACCTACACAACATTGAATTACTTCATGCAATTCTTTATATTTATGCACTTGTTATTAGAGAAATGTGGTATAAACAAAATAAGTGAATTCAGAGTCCTTGATTAAAAATAATATTAAAAAGCAAAAAATAAATTAAATAAGTATTATGACAAGGATAACTCCACCAAGCACTACTCACCCTCCTAATATGTCTTACTGAGCATTGTGAGGTTGAGCGTCTTCAAAGGAATTATAGTGCCTTTTGCAAATAGAGTTTACACCACTTCTCTAAATAAATAATAATATGTGTGCTTTGATAGTTATGAAATTATGATTATTTAACTCTAATTAACTTTGTGTTCTTACATTACATGCTTTTATGTAATTTAATTTATACACGTGCATACTTTATACACATCATTATCTATATAAAATTTCCAGTCATGAGAATATGTTTATTTTTTACTTGGAATTCAAATTACTTTATATTGTTTAGCATATTTTTTTTCCAAATGTTTCTACTCATTCTTGCAGCTTTATGATCTTGAAATACATTTATTATCCTAAAAACCTTCAAATGAAATTTTTTTGTAACGACATTATTTTTATAAGACATTACGTTGTTTTCATTGTGTTTATTACTTGTACTCAAACTCAAAATTTCTTTCAACACAACATATAAAAAATTTACATATGTTTTTGCTACTTCCTAAACCTTCCAGCAAGACTCCTAAGAAAAATTTGAGAAAGGTCTCAACCCCTTTCGTGTCTTGTACTAAGTGCTTTAACTTTGGACGTACTATGGAATCTTGTAGGTAGAAGGGAAGATATGATACCAACCAAATTTGGGTGCCTATGCTTTCCACCTACTCAATGGGAGGGACGTCTTAGGTATCCAGATCTTTACTCTCATCTTCTTTCTATGTGAGTTAGTAGGCTAAGGACAACGATGACATGTGGTACTTGGACTTAAGATACTCTAAACACATGACGAGCAACGAAGCACAGTTCCTTGGTACGATAAAGAAGAAAGGAGAGATGGTGATTTTTTGCGACAATGGAAGATGAAGGATCATGGGCATTGGTACCGTAGGTAACAATTGTTTTTCCTTACAAATTTCTTATTTGTAGAAGGTTTAAAACACAATTTAATCACTATTAGCTAACTTTATGATAAATGTCTAAATATATTATATGAGTCTTCTACAAATCTTTGGAAAATTATAAATTTCAAAAATAATAATATCTTGCTCATTGTACCTAGAACTCACAATATTTATATGATTGCCTTGTAAGATCTTTCCAATGCGTCTTTAAAATATTTAATTTCAAAAAATGAAGAACAAGAATTATGGCATAGGCATCGTGTTCACTCTAGCACTAAGTTGATTTTAAAATTATCAACACATAAATTAATTAGGGATTTAAAAATGATAGATAGAAATTTATCTTCACTTTGTCTTCCATGCCGAAAAGGAAAATTTTTCTAAAATTACATTTAAAAATAAAAATGAAATTTCTACCACTAGGCCATTAAAACTAATTCGTATGGACCTTTTTAGACCTAGTAGCTCTTCTAATCTAGGTGGTAGAATGTATACTCTTATTTTGATTGATGATTAATCTAGATTTTTTTGTCTATTATTCTTACCTCCAAGTCAGCCATTTTTTTTTTGAATTTACAAAATTATGTAATCATATACACAATGAATTAGATTTAAAAATTAAATGCATACACTCTACTCATGGTGGGGAATTTGAAATGAAAAATTCACTACTTTTTGCAACAATCTAGGCATCAAACATGAATTTTCTGCTCCATGCACCTCATAAAATAAGGTGTGGTGGAGAGGAAATTTAATCCTTCATGAACTTGCTCGCATTGTGTTATCTGAGTATGGGTTGCCTAGAACATTTTGGGCTAAAACGATAAATACTTCTTATTATGTAATAAATCGAGTCATACTTCGCCCAATTTTAGAATTGACTCCATATGAACTATATTATCTAAAGAAAATGAATGTATCTTACTTTAACAATTTTTGTTATAAATTCTTTGTTTTAAATACCAAAGACACATTAGGTAAATTTGATGAAAAATGCAATGAAAGAATATTTCTTGGATATTCTTCAATTAGTAAAGCATATAGTATATATAATAAAAGGACTAAAATAGTTGAAGAGTTCATTCATATTATATTTGAAGAGCTTCTTCCTTTTGTAGATCCTAATCTGCTCAGAAATGAAGAGGAACCCCCACCCCCTTGGAGAATAAAGATAATGAACCACATGGAGTTAATGAAGAAAAAGAGGCGAGGTAAAAGGATTTTGTGCCTCAAAGGTTGCTGAGAGCTAGTTATTGGAGAGCCTTCAAGAGGGGTAATTGTTGGATCTTTAGGCGCCCTTAGAGGGGAGGGTGAATAAGGGCATTTTAGAAATTCGAATCTTATTTAAAATATCAGTGTTACTTTAAGAAGTTTTGGAATATTTTATGAAAAAAATATTTTAATATCTCAAAAATATTATATTGATGATTACTTTTAAAGGATACCAGATTTTAATATTCCTTCAGTACTGCCAGCATTATCACTACGGCTTGGCGCTAGTAATAGAAAGTGAAATTTGTGTGTGTATTTTAAAAGTAATTTGAAATATGTTTTTCATTAATGCTTTGATGGAGAAATATCATTTAAAACAATTTAGAGCACGAAAAAAAATAAATTTAATAAAATAATGAAAGACATGATTTTATTGCATAAGAAATTATTTACAAAAATTTGATTTCTATAATGCTAGAAATATAGGCAAATTATGAAAAACTTTTTTTTCTTTTTTATTAACCCTTATCCCCAAGGACCAATTGGTTCTAGCATGTCCCTCCAAGATAAGGTGTCGAAGTGCCCCCAAGATCTACCAAAAACCTACTCATCACCACACACGATGAATTAACAAAATCTTCTCAGGAAACCTATGTCTGTACCAGACGATTTTGCCCCTATGTCTCGAAGACTTACTCACCCCTACCTGCAATGAATTTCTCACGAAATCCTTCTCGGAATCCAACATTCTCCTCGAATGATTTCTCCACTCAAGTTATAAAAACATAAAATAAAAAGATTACAAAATAATAAAATAATCAAGAGAAAACTCCCCAATGATTTTTGAAGGTGAAGACGAGGGAAATGTTGACGTTAGCACTCTTGGTGCGATCATCCTTTGTGTTGAATAAGCATGGTAGCACTTCTCATTCAAGAACTCCTTTAGATCTTTATGTTTGCCTACGGAATTTCTCTTGATGGTATGGAGATGAGCCTCTCGTAAGATATTCTGAGTTGTGGATTTGATGGAAGAGGAATCAATGATCATAGAAGGAGATGATCCACTCTTTAAATAGGCCTCGGATTCTACCCTCAGCTGTGGACTTATTTCCTAGTGATAGAATCTTTAGGCAACATTCTTCTTCCTTTAGAAATCAACATTTTAGGTAACTTTTCATCACTATTTTAGGAAACTTTTCAACGAAATTTTAGGAAACTTTTCCTTTCCATTTTTGGAAATTTTTGATTGCCATTTTAGGAAACTTTTCCTTATCATGTTAGGAAACTATTAAGTGTCATTTTAGGGAACGTTTAGACTCTTGAAACCCACATTTTTGGCAACTTTTTCTTCCAAAAAAGGACTCTCCAAAATATATTGTCTGGCGGTACCGGTACCACTCGACAGTAGTACTTTCCATATTTTGTAGCTTCCTTGCTTGGTAGGTATCCTTCCTATTTTGTCAGAGCTATCTCCAGTGGTAGGGTTACCGCCTATAGTAGTAACAGAACTTTGGCTTTACTATCTTTTTTGATTTGTTCTTCCATGGGGTACTAAACCCGCAGTTCTTGCCCACAACAAACATAATACAATACAAAGTGGGATTTGTTATTCTTAATCCAAGAGATGTGTAACGCATGTTCAGACAAACTCCTTCTTTTTATAATAACAATAGAAATGTGTTCGTGTTTATAGGTGGTTAATACACATTATGATCATACCCCCCCCCCCCACCCTACATAGATGCGTCCTAGTTTGTACTCCCCCTAAATGAACTATTTTTTCAAATTTATTCTCCCCCTTTTAGTATTATCAAAAGAGGGTGGGGTGAATAATAGCTTTTCAGAAATTTGAATTTTATTTAAAATATCAGAGTTAATTTAAGAAGTTTTGCAATAATTTATCAGAAAATATATTTTAATATCTCATAAAATATTATATTGATGATTACTTTTAAAGGAGGCTGGATTTCATTATTCCTTCACTACCGCTAGCATTAGCACTACCTCCTGACACTAGCAATAGAAAGTGAAATTCATGTGTGTATTTTAAAAAAGTAATTTGCAATATGTTTTCCTTTAATACTTTGAAGGAGAAATAATATTTAAAACATTTTAGAGCACAAAAAACAATTTAATAATGTAATGAAAGACATGATTTTATTTCATATGAAATTGATTCCAAAATATTTAATTTATTCAACGATAGAAATCAAGGCAAAATATGAAAACTCTTTTTCCTTTTTAATACTGAACCTTATCCCCAAGGACTGGTTGGTTCTAACTTATCTCTCGTAGATAATGCCTAAATCCTCTCCTAGATCTACCCAAGACCTATTTGCCACCACACGCGATGAATTTATAGAATCCTCCAGGAAATCAATGTCTCCTCCAGATGATTTTCCACCTAAGTCCCGCAAGACCTAATTGCCCCTACTTGTGGCAAATTTCCCACAGAAACCTTCTTGGAATCTGACATTCTCCTCGAATGATTTCTCCACTCGAGTTTAAAAAGATAAAAATAAAAAAACTACAAGATAATAAAATAAGAAAAAGAAAACTCCCCAAGGATTTATGAAGGTGAAGATGAAGGCAATGTCGATGTTGGCGTTATTGGTTTGTAAGTCCTTTGTGTTGAATAAGCATGATAGCACTTCCCCTTCAACAACCCCTTTAGATCTTCGTGTTTGCCCAACGGATTTCTCATAGAAGGAGTGGAGCTTCTCTTTAAATAGGCCTCAGATGTTACTGCTTGTGGTAGCCTTATTGCCTGGTGATATCTTCTTTAGGCAACATTCTTTTTCCTTTGGAAATCAACATTTTAGGTAACTTTCCATCACTAATTTAGGAAACGTTTCATCGCCGTTTTAGGAAACGTTTCCTTGTCATTTTAGGAAACTTTTGGACTTTTGAAACCACCATTTTTGTTAACTTTTCTTCCAAAAAATGGACTCTTCAAAATATATCTCTCGGCGTTAGCAGTACCGCCCGATGGTAGCACTTTCCATATTTAGCAGCTTCCATGCACGACTAGTATCTTTCCATTTTTGTCAGAGATATCGCCAGTGGTAGCGATACCACCTGCGGTAGCAACAAAACTTTGGCTTCTCTATCTTAGTTATTTGTTCTTCCATGAGGTACTATACCTACAGTTCATGCACACAACAAACGTGATCAAATACAAACTAGGATTTGATATTCTTAAACCAAGAACGCGGAATGCATGTTCCAACAATAATGACTCGTTCTTCCTTACATGAAACTTTTTATAATTTATGCTTTATTTTTGAAATTGAACAAAAAAAATGTTTCAGCCATTTTAAATGATAAATTTTGGATTATTGCTATAAATCAAGAATTAAATCAATTTGAATGTAATAGAGTTTGAAAACTTATAGAAATACCATCAAATCATCTTGCAATAGGTATAAAATGGATATATAAAAACAAATTATATGGTTCATCTAGATTACTAGGAACAAGGATAGAATAGTAGCACAAGGTTAGTCTCAAATCGAGGGGGTAGATTTTAATGAAACATTTGAACTTTTTGCTCATTTAGAATATATTAGAATTTTTATTTCCATTGAGAGTTACAAAGATTTAAATTACTTAAAATGGACATAAAAAGTGCTTTTCTAAACATGATTATAAAAGAAGAAGTCTATGTTGAACAATTCTCGAGTTGTATAAACGAAAAATTACCTAATCATGTATATTGGTTTGAAAAGGCGCTTTATGATTTAAAGAAAGTGCTTCGTACTTAGTAAAAATGACTAACATCCTATTTATTATATTACAAATATAAAATGGGAACTGTTGACACCACACTCTTCATTAAACATATTAAATTAGATCTAAGAGATGCACACATGGGTGTACTTTTATAAATCAATGTTGAATGGTTCTTTATTGTACCTAAGTGCATTTAGATCCAGTATTATGTTCTTGTATTCTTATGCGCTAAATTTCAAGCTAATCCAAAAGAATCTAATTTAATTGCGGTGAAATAAATTTTTAGATATTTAATCAAAACATACAGATTAGGACTATTATTGAAATCAGTATCTAGTCTCTAAGAGAGTTCGGACCCAGAGGGGGTAGCCTTCACTTACTTATCCTTAGATATAGTGCAGACCCTAGGCTGTAGTGCATAGATCCCGCCACACACCCAGAGGATCTGAGAGAGTTTCACCTCCTAAGCCAAAGATGGGTTGGCACCAACCGAAGCAAAATGGAGGGGGAAGAAAGCCAAAAATTCATCCCTCCAAAGGTGCCCTTAAGGTCTGTTTATAGTTTTTCTGACTTGGCCTGCCAATAGCGTAATTCTGCCTTTTGGAAATACTATGCATAACACAGATGAGTCTGCCAATAGCTAAAATCTATTGTTTAGAGATTATTAGTAGACCAGTAAGGGTATTCTGGTAAAAAAACTACCAAGTGAGTGGTCTATGCCACTTCCACTCACCTGGGTCGGTGAGTGCCTTGGAGAGACTGACACTCACCGCCGACTAAGGGCTTGGGCTAGTGCAAGCTCGAATACCACACTTGTCCCTCCCTTGGTCTAATCCTGAGACGAGAGAAGAACCGCATGCCCCACTGGTCTCTTATGCCCTTAGATACATGACCTGTGCGAGTAGGGGAGAGATCATGTTCCACTCGACTATCTTAATCGCCTCAATCCCAAAACACGACTTCCCCTAACCTCGAACTGCTTTGAGGGACCCACTTGGAGAATACGGGGTTGTACACACTCCCCACTCTTTGCGTGACTGTCTCAAGCTCAGAAAGAAAAATCTAGCCCCAGGTATTCAGCGATTGCTTTGTAGCTGTACGAGAATAGAATAAGTCTAAGATTGCCAAGCTTATGTTTTGGCACTCGTGCAAGTCCACAACTTGCCCCTTAAACGGGTGAAGATCAAGAAGATCGAGACCGACAAGGCGTTAGGAGATTTCATCCCTTTGAACATGGTTCCCCTAGCCCCTAAACTTGGGCTCTCCCTTCCCGATGGTGCTCAGGTTATGGGGACTTTGTCGCATTTATTACTTGTTGTAGCACTGGTCCTTGACCATTTTGACCATTTGCAGGGAATGCCTACTAACAAAAACATCACTAAGGCAACCCTGATGGATGTCGTTGCGCCTTTTCACGATGACGTGACCCTGCAGGCGGGCCAAGAGACTATATTACAAGGGGACGCGAACACACATGTCACCCCTTGAACTCCCAAGTGGCGTTCGGTAAGCTACATGCTACCCGCACTCTAGAGTTTCTACTATGAGTTTAGTCTCGGCTTGAACCCGTATTGATGGATGTAGATCATCCTTTTGGGACTACTAGCCTAGATACAATGTCGCCTCAATCATCGGTTTGCGAGCAATCATGCAAGCTCAACCCGAACTCGGCACTCATATGGACCAGTGCTGTTAACATTCCCAACTCTTCTTACGCTCTGGTACCAGGTCAGGAGCCTTTCCATCCTGGCCACGGGAAGTCATTTTCTCTACCTCTAGCCCACCTTTTTAGGAAAGTCCAAGTCCATCTTGCCAATCCTATGACTCTAGTTTGTCGGAGCATTCACCACTTTTACTTTCTTTTTTATTTTCTTTTCCTCTCATTTCCTTCATGCTTGAATTTTATTGTCTTCTAATTTCTCAAACACTCAGGTGATCTCGATAGCTAGTGAGCCTTCCAACGCAAGAGCCTACTCACCTCCCCCTTCTCCCGATTCGATTGAAGACTTCTTAGGCAACCCTAGCGACAATGTCAAAATGAAGAGATGAATGACTGACATCCTCCATAAATATAGCCTCATGTTTCGCGAGATGCAGGCGAAAAGCATTATTAATGAATAATGATTGGCCTCACTCGAGCGCGAGTGCTTGCAGCTGGTCGATGAGGTGAGGCGGGGAGCTGGCAGTGAGACAACTTCCCCAGGTGTGCTCATTGAGTGGATCAAAGAGCACCTGTACCTTGTGCACCTCGATCATGAGGTTGTATGATAGTACAATGAACCCCGCTGATTGCCTAGGGAGGGTCTTGAGGCGGGGGGAGATGGAACTAGCACAAATCCTGAGCCCCTCGGCATTCCATACCCCACTTTACCATTTCACTTCCGCTCCACTTTTTTGTCATTGTTATTATGTATTATGATTTTCAATGGACTGGAATAAGTATTGCTCACTGACTCTCCTTTGTTGATTATGCTATAATAAACCTTTCACTTACTTATCTTACTCATTTAATCGTTAGGTGTGTGTGTTCAACTCACACATACGCGAGGCATTTGTCCATCTTCTATCTTTTCTCCGTAGTTGAGATGTCTAGATATGCTAGTTGGTGAGTGAGGGGATTGTGAGGGGTCAAATAGGATGGTGTAGTGAGAAGTTGCTAGATGTCAATCTGTACCCCCTCTGGGTCGTGAGATTACTATCTGCACATCTCCCGCTCATGCTTCCCGATGCCACACCTCTCTTTTTATATAAATAGACAGCTTCTCCTTTACTCTTCTCCCACCAATGACATTTATTACCTCACCAACTCGATATTCAGCTCTTCCTCGCACTCGAAGCACTGCTCTAGCACTCCCCGACATGCTAGGATGGGCAAGAAGAGAGCGGTTACTGACAGTAGATCTAAGTGCGCCATGCAGACCATCCATTTTTCGACGGGAAACTGAATGAAGTGGAGCACTTAAGCTTCGTTGCAGACTATGTTCCACCCAGGTTTGAGTCACTCCCTCCTAAGAAGGGAAAGACCCCCTATGCAAGTGTTGACAAAGATGAAGTAGCACTCGCTCGCGTGACATCCGCCGCTGCAGCGGTGAGGAAGGAGCCTAGGCCCGCCGTAT
This sequence comes from Platanthera guangdongensis, assembly GCA_039583875.1. NCBI lineage: Eukaryota > Viridiplantae > Streptophyta > Magnoliopsida > Asparagales > Orchidaceae > Platanthera > Platanthera guangdongensis. Next base: position 118,979,341 of record CM077156.1, on the reverse strand, counting down.
CGAGTTGCAATAAGTGACTTGGGGCCTTCGATCCTAACCCTCCAAGATCTTCCTCAACACTAAAAAAAGCTAAAGAAGTCGATGGCTCAAAAAGACAAAGGAAAAGACAAAGTTCCATTAGAGGGGGGTCATGTCGCGCACAACTCCCCAGACTTGCCTTCCGAGTTGGGGTCGAAATCTTCCGGGAAATAAGAGCTACCCACAAAGCACTCGCACTTTGACTGAGGCTCTGAAGCCAAAGATAGAACCGATGAGGATCTAGAGCTTTGGGATGAAAAGGTGAATCGATTATCGGTCTCCTCGCTCCTTCCATCCTTATCGGAGCGAGATCCTCCCAGAAGCCATGCCTTCTCTCTTGACTTCAAACTCTATGGCTGGGAGGACGTGAAGGCCTTCCGATGAGATGACCAATCAAGAAGTCGTTAGAGAGAGCACACGTGTCAGTCACTCGCCTTTGATCTCACTCAAATGACCGTGCGATGCTGATTCACCCTTGCACGCAATACAACCTAAGCAAAAGTGCTCGTGAAGTGCAAAGCGAAAGATCTGGATTAGAGACTGGAGAGTGCCGAAAGGATCCTTGAAAATAATGCTGGTGGGGTGGTAAGTAGTTCTCTTCGAATGCTTACATTCCAAATTTCTTCCCTCGATACTCATTGGTGTTTTCTAGTAGGATGCCGAGACTGCTGACTATATGCGCTCGCGCATCGTAGTTTTGGAGGAAGATAAAAAGACATTCACTGACCAGGTGGAATCCTTCATCGTTAATACTATCTCGTCGAGCCGTGGCAAGTAATCCTGGGAGAGGGTCGGCCGAAGCAATCCTCCAAGTGAGAGGTCGATAAGATGTGCAAGGTCATAACCATCAAATCTGCGGAGAAATTACTAAAGGTGATGAAGCAACTCAGAGTGGTGAAAGAGGGATCAGAGTTGAACACTACTAAAGTGCTGGTTCCTGAGATGTACGTACCTCTCGGACTCTCTAATGACAACATCAATCCCTTCCTCGACGATGACAATGTTGATGCTGCCGACTCAGCAGAAGATTAGGCTTAGGATTTTTCTTTCTCTCTTTGATATTATTTTCTTATCCTTTATTATGACGACTCGCTCTTGAGTCCAAGTCGTCTTTTTGTAAACATTCCACTCTTTAAAGTCTTGATGAAGTGCATGTTTTTTTATGATATCTTCAATGTTGGTCATTTATATAGTTATGTGCCTTGCTTGCACTGCGCTCTGTATTTTTGCGTGTTAGGGTTAGGTTGGTACCAACTAGGCATGGGCTTGACCACTCGCATCTTGAGTATTATGCATAATAAATATTTGATATGCAAGTGTTCCATGGAGACAGGTGGGGAGAGGTAGATCACTCCCCTCACTTAATCACTTCTCCCCGGAGCTCTCTCATGCGGAATGGCGAGCGGTGAGATGGCGAGTGGCTAGCTTATCTTGCTTCATTTATTTGCATTCTTAATATATATGAGTACAACTACTGTGGGCCTGACTCGCACACCACCCCACCCCCTTTTCTTCTCCTCCCATCAGGCAATGGTTATGCTACGAAATTGAGGTGGGGACTCGGTCGGCGAGTATGGATGTTTAGTCCCACTTGCTTTTAATCCTTTCCTTCCGAAACTATACTCACAAGACACTAATGGACTTCTAGACCTGTCAGCTAGTGAGAGTCTGGTCTGCGGGATCTGGTCGGGGCCAAACTTTCCTTTCCCCACCGAGTGACTTATAGACCTGCTAGTAGTGAGAGCATGGACAGCGAGATCTGCTTGGGGCCCAATTTTCTTTCAGCCACTAAGTGACTTCCAGATCTCCCAGCTAGTGAGAGCCTGGTCAGTAAGATCTGCTCGAAGCCTAATTTTCTTTCGACCACTGAGTGATTTCCAGACCTACTAGCCAGTGAGAGCCTGGTTAGCGAAATCTACTCGGGGCCCATTTTTCTTTTTGTCGCCGAGTGACTTCCAGACCTGCCAGGTAGTAAGATCTTGGTCAACGAGGTTTGCTTGGGGCCTAATTTTCTTTGTGCCGCCTAGTGACTTCCAGTCCTACCAGCTGGTGAGAACCTGGATAGTGAGATCTTCTTAGGCCTAATTTCTTTCTGCCACTGAATGACTTTCAGACCTGTCAGCTGGTGAGAGCCTGATTTGCGGGATCTGCTCGAGGCCTAATTTTCTTTCCACCACCGAGTGACTTTTAGAGCTGCCAGCTAGTGAGAGTCTGGTCAGCGGGATCTGCTCAAGGCCCAATTTTCTTTATACCACCGGATGACTTCCAGACCTGCCAATTAGTGAGAGTCTAGTCAGCGGGATTTGCTCGGGGTCCAATTCTCTTAAATCACAAATATTATACAATTGTAATGGAAAATGCTAAGAGATATTGATAAGCAAAGAAATTCTTTTTTATTTTAAAAAAGTTCAGGGATGAAAGCGTTTCAAATCATCACCACTCCAAGTGTGACTTAGGGACACCCCTCTATATTTTGGAGGTGGTACCCTTCCAACTTCAGTGAACCTTCAACTATGTAGGGGACCACCCAGTTAGGATTGAGCTTCCCTACAGCCGTAGAGCTCCCTACTACGTCCACTTTCTTTAGGACAAGATCCCCTTCTATGAATTTCTTGACTCTGATATACTTGTCAAAGTACCTGGCCATCCGCCATTTGACTTCCTCCTTCCAAATAGTGACCAAGTTGTAGAGCTCCTCTACCAGGTCCAGTGAGAGATGTAGCTCACCTTCATTCTCTATTCTCCATTCTAAATCTCCTTCTTGATGTCGAGGCCTCGCCACCACTACTTGATGATGATCCGGTTGCCTAGGCATTACAACATAAAGACTTTAGGAGCCATGATGATGCTAACGGAAGTCAAAGTTACAACCTCCGTCCGCGGCGCGTGAAGCCAACTTAAAGATCTAAATGAAGGTTATTTATATTATTTTAGATGCTTTATTTTATTTGGAACTTGTAATATTTTAATTTCCTGCATTTTTTTACTTTGGTGTGCATTCAAACATTTGGGTGTGCTATTAACCATCCAGATTGATGAGATTTCATCTCAATCTTGGATGGTTGGATCTATTTTGTAACTCCTATATATAGGGGCTTATTTGGTGAATGAAGAGAAGAAGATTTGAACCCTAAAAGAACTCCATAGGAGATTTTGGCCAAGAGGAGACCTCCAAGCTACCTCCGCCCTTGTGGTGTGAAACCGCCCCCTTGCTTCCTCCATCCCTCTTCGTTGCGACTTCGGCGTGGATTCCTTCGGTGTGAGTCCAAGGAAGAAGGTTGCAGCCCAATTCGGTGTGACGTCGGTGGATCCGTGGAGAGAGTGATTCTCCCACCATATCTTGTGAGCACGGTGACTGCGGGTTGGGTAAACAGTTCCCCTCTCTTTGTGTTTCCTCTCTTAGATTTGTGGAAGGTGAACCATTGTGTTCTCCGCGGCTTTAATTTTAATCGCTCTCAAATGTTTAAATAGAAAATGTTATCATTCTTGTTTCCTATTTCTGGACCGGGTAGGTCCATTTTGCTTGAGCGGATCTTGTCATATAGCCTTGATCTTTCTCTCAAAAGGATTGGCAACCTTTGCGTTATCTTTGGGAATGAGCCGACTCTTTTTTTCATCGCTGTTTTAGAGTCAATCCTTCTCCTGAATTTGTTTATGTTTGTCCGCGAAGGAGATCACGTATTAAGGGCGATAGGTGCTTGTGTAGGTACGGCAGATCTAGAGTGCGTTGTTGCCGAACTAGAGCCTTCTCTTTTGTAGATTTTCCGTTAGCGACATACCCTACACCAATTTGGTATCAGAGCCAGGTTGTTTCAACTTCTATGTTGTAAACGTCCTCGCCCTCTTCCGTTACCACGAATTAGTAAAAAAAAAATCTTGGTTTAACTTTAGGACCAGCCTCAAAAAATTCGTCTTTTAAAATTTTGGGTAACCCTGTATGCGCACTAGGCTAGGAACGGAGTACACTACACCGTCTTCATCTAGAATGGCCGTGAATGAGCAACGGGATGCGAATACCGAGGCTATTGAGGGACTACAAACTGATATAACAGAGCTTAGGACCATGCTAGCCCAAATCCTACAGAACCAAGAACAACCACCTCCACCCGTTAATGTGAGACCGCCCAACCGACACCAATCGGTAGTCGATTCTGACTCTGATGGGAACTCTCCCTGAATGCCACGTCTAGATCATCACCACGAGCGTGAGTTCGATATTACTAGCGCCATTAAGATCGATGCCCCCACCTACAATGGCATGGGAGATCTACAGATCTTCCTCACCTGGGTAGTGTACATGGAATGTTACATCGATTGGCACACTTTCATGGACCATCAGAAGGTCCAAGTCGCCAGGATGAAGTTAACTGGGCGTGTTAAGACATATTGGCTAAATGAGGAGCGTAGGCTAGGTACCGGGAATGGATTCCCACTTATAAGATGGACGGTGATGAAGAATTTGCTATCTGATCAGTACGTCCCTGCATACCACCGGACACAGATGTTCGACGAGCTTGCCACCCTATGACAGGGCTCAAATGCGGTAGCTAAATATATGGGAGAACTGAAGGACCGTATGGTGCGTTGTTATCTTAGGGAGATCCCAGAGGTCACTTTATCTAGATTTCGTAAAGGGCTTCACCCCGAGATTCAAAGGAAGTTCCTGCACTATGGTCATGCAGACCTGAATACGACCTTCATTGCTTCCCTCGACATTGAAAAACATCTGCCCTCTAAGGCCCACTCCCGCTATTCCCAAGCGAAGAATAAGTCCACAATTGGAGCATCTACTTCGACATATCCGGATAAGGGAAAGTTTAGATCCACCGAGTCAAAGTCTGTCGTGATCACTGCTAGGAATGCTAGGAATCCCACGAGTGAGCATATCCCCATAGGAAAGGTTAGTAAGTCCAACACTACATGTTACTCTTGCGGCATTCAAGGTCACTATGACTTTGAATGCCCTACGAAGACTAAGGTCGTAGCACTATTCGAGACGACTACCGACCCTGTTGAATTAGAGTATGAGGCTGCTGAGGAGAGTGACCTAGAAGGGGTCCCAAGTGACTTAGAGGACGATCACCACCTTATGGTGATGCATTGTATCTTGACCACTCCTCGTCTGTTAGATGATTGGAAGAGGGCGAGCATATTTTCTCTGATTTTTAAGAGTAATGAGAAGTTCTGCAAGTTGATTATCGATAGCGGTAGCTGTGTGAATGTCATTTCTGAGAATGCCATCATTTGTATGGCCCTGACCACGGAACCACACCCGACCCCATATCAGGTAGCTTGGATTAACAAGATCACCATCCCTATTACCAAGCGATGTCGGGTCCTCCTTTCATTCAAATAATATACTGATTGTAAGACCCCATTTTTTTTCTTTCGACACCGGGGTCTTAGGCCCAGAACCGCCGTTTTGCGGTGACTCCTTCACGCCCTGAAGGGTCATCACCACAAAGCGCCGATTCTGCCGGCCAATTCGATCACAGAAAAGTAACAGAATAATGAAGAAAACGGAAACTGCAGTCCACAGAGAATCACATGTCATAATAAATATAACTCCACGAAGGGAGTGTCCACAGAAATAAACATCAGAGTAGCAAAACGGGCTTACGCCCGGTACATCATAGCCTCACTACAAAATCACTCATGCGGAAGCAGAAAAACTACTCAAGGTCGAGACTCACGGTCCCGGCTGTATGAACTCCGGTGCTAGACTGCCCCACCTCCAAGCGGACCGGTCTCTGGGGCTGCTCCTCCATGCTGGTCTCCACGATCCCCTAAATGATGCATTTCGAAAACCGTTAGTCTAAAAGACTAAGTCCTATCATCCCCCGCCCCTTCCCCCACGACTCCTAGGCACCGAGCGGAGAGGAAGAAAGGGGAGGACTTGAAGGTGGAGAAAAATCAAAAGCAGATGACAGCGGACCTATACTAGCAATTCTATATCATGTATAGACATAAGTTGAAATATGAAAAGTAACCTTCACTTATGTGAAAACACATAAGCCAAGGGGTCTTCTGCAAGGCTCCCATCGTATAAAAAGTCTCATACCAATTTATACGTTGGGGTGTCGATGATCAAACAGCAGTAACTATATATATCAAAATTAACCTTAATTTATAAACTTGCCCGCACAAGCTTATAGACTAAGGGGTCGTTTTGCAGGTCCTAAAGTATAAGCGTCCCATTCCACTTATACTTTAGATGTCAAGGTTAAAGGTAACGATTATGCTATGACATGCAAGTGGGTATGATGGACATGCAAGTGCAACACACACACACGACTCTGTGCACACAGACCTTTAGTTCCCCCTTTCTGGAGCCGTAACCTCCCAGGATACCTCCGTAGTGGCAGACGGAAGCGGTGGGTTGGGCCTCGCCCACCTCTAAACCAGTAAAGCACTACCGGTCAGACCTATCGTACGCCTCAACGCTTGGTGCACGAAGCGGACTCCTGCGTACTCTTGCCGGCTGGCGCACCGGACTTCTGTTGGCGAAGTACTAACCACACTTGCCGAGTCAACGTATTGGCGTCGGTGCATCGACCCTCCAATACCGAAGACCCACCACCTTAATTTCCTTTCTTTTTATGCACATGCAAATTAGCGTAATCAAGAACCGAGCCGAAGCTCCCCGGACCAACACGTCCGTCTCAAACAATCGAGCCGAAGCTCCCCGGACCCAAGGTCCGCCTTTTAACCATCCGAGCCGAAGCACCCAGCTAACATCCCGTGCCATCAGTGTCTGTGAAATGTGCAACCCTAATTACTAAGTTACTCTTTTCAGCTTGTTAAACAGTTTACGTTAACCCAGGACTGCCCCCGGTATTCCCTGTGAAGGGCTCTCAAGGGGCACTAGGAACTGTATTGGGATTACGCCCAGCGTTCCCTTTCGCAAGGTACTTATTTTGTTATTGGTTGGTTCCCTTACCCATTATTTTCTCATGTTCCGATATGCTAATCCTATGGTGATTTGACTCCAGCTCTCCTTGGGTAGGACGATCTTTCGTCGGACCCGAACGCCTCTAAACCCTAGACAAAAACAACACTCTACCCACTCATCTCCCATAGATGCCACCCATTCTACATATCCTTCCAGCAACCCATCTAGACCCATCACACGTGCTCTAATTCATATCCAAATGATTTCCTGCAGTTTTGCTATATGCAGACCACTTAAGCTACAAGACCCGTAAAAAGGGAAGTACATGAAATATTCATCCAGTACCCCGATGATAATTACTAGAGGGCTAAAATGATATTTGAAGCATAAATCCAGTAATCCATAATTTTCCTAATTTGTCTGATAATTTATTTATTTATTCTAGTATCCAAAAGCCCAAGTTTGAACATGAAGTAGCAATTTCAGACAAGATAAAGTTCCAATAAATTTATGATAATTACAAAATGCCTAATCAACTTTAAGGCCAAAGTCTTCAAATTTTCCAGCAAGGTTTGGGCCCTTAGATTTAATTTCAAAGTTACCTCATAAAAAGTCAATTTAAAAGCTTTTATAGTAATAATGACTCCAAAAATTCAGAGAAAATTCAGGGATGATTATGATGGCCTACAAATACCCTAGAAAACGTTTCATAATTTATCATTTAAAAATAAGGCTGTATTTTATTTTTCTCATGAACTTTCAAATTTAAGGGTTAATGAACAAAGTATACTAATTATCCATCAAATATTTCCACAAAAATTCCCACATGATAATATTGAGCTAAAAACACTAAGTAGCAAGTTTCATGATTTTTCAACAAGTAATGAGCTCTTGCAAGGATTATTTAGTATGTAATCAAAATAAAGCACTTGTGAAGTAGATGTCCTAACTAGTTATCCAAAAATTCTAACAAAATTCATACATGATTAACATATCCTAAAACTACCTCTGCCAATGTTTCATGCCCTTTCAATGGGCTGTTAGACCACAATAGCCAAATTATTAACTAGGGCAATCCTATTGGTTACAAATGAAGTGCTACAAATATTGATCAAAATTCCTCAAGTAAATTATCAGAGGCTCAGAATATCCTAATCCCCTCACTACCCAAATTTGGTTAAGATTCAAAATGTTTAGCTAACATAAACCTACACTACAAATTTTAGGTCCTAAGCTAGGGTTAGGGTTTTGGGGATCCTACCCCTTTCAAAATTTGTTAATATTTCTAACAGAAGGTTTTATATATCCTAGGAACCTCCTTGCAAAATTTGGAGTTCATCCAAGGTGTTTAGGACTCATGCCCTTCACAAGGCAAAAAGGTCCCTCTTTAGGGTTTGGCCTAGGGACTTAAGGAAAATCAACTCTACTCTCCCCCACATTCCATGGGGAGGTGCTAAGTGCCATAACAAGTCAGTGGCCCAAATTTCAGCCTCTGTTGAGGTGATTTGGTCACTGAAAATCAGAAATGCACTTTTTGACCAAAATGCTCTTATTAAGGTATAGTTAGGGTTGGGTCAAAACCTATTCAAATCATATCCAAATTAGGTGCAACTCCATACAGATACCTAACATGAGCCCATGGACCACTCCCCAAAATTTGGGATGGTTTGGAGATGTTTAGGGCACCTATTTAATTTATTTATGAATTATTAAATTTTTATAAAAACTATATAAATATTTTCTCCAAAAATTCCCATTTTTGTACAGGTCTTAGGTATATCTAGGATAGACTCCCTACCAAAATCTCAGGTCATTTGGACAAGGGATGAAGGGTGGGCATCCATTTGAATCTCTAGTTAGCCCTAGGTATAGTGCCCACCAAAATGGGTGCTGTGGTCTAACCACTTACCCAAACGAGTTGAAATAAATTTTAAACTAATCTAGACTCGATGGGCTACAACTTTTGTGACTGGCCATTTTTCCTAAAACAGCTTCTAAATGCCTCGTTTAATGATATCAAAATGTGTAAGTTAAAGGGTAACAAAAACAATATTATATATATAAATATAATAATTAAGTAATAACTTACTGTTCATCTTCTCAAAAAAAACGAACCAGCAACCCTAAAAAACGCCTAAAACCTGTAGCTTTGCATGAGCCACTGCCGGCCATTTGGCCACCTCCCTGGCCAGCCACCACCACCACCACCTCCGTTGAGGTGAGGGCTACCGTCAGGGGGCGGCACGACCGCCGGAGAGGCGGTTTCCGGCGAACCCGACCACCATTGTTTTTGGAAAAACCATGGAAACGAAAATTTGGATCGGCTCAATTGAGTCCGATTCTTGTCCTAAACGATTCCTACGATCTACCCACTGAAGAAGGAGTAGAGGAGGACCTTGTTTGGGGTTCGATGACGGCGGCGGCGGTGGTCGACCATGGCGTTTTTTTCCTCTCCGGCGAGCTTGCCCGAATCCTCGATCCTCCACCAAAACCTTTGATCCAATACGTTATTTTGACTACCAAGGACGTTCTGAAGGTGATGGCAAGATCAGAAATTTGAATGGGGGGCTGCATAGGGGGATTTATATTTTTCATGGGAGGGGAGGTGAAGGGTTGGTTGGCCATGGTGGTTGGGCTCCCCCCATTAGTGTTGGCTGGCTGGAATTGATAGCATCATCATCCCAAGAGGCAAGGGAGAGGAATGGGGACAATGGAGAGATGAATGGAGTGGCCCATGGCCTCCCTCCATAACTCCTCTCTCTCTTTTCCTCTTTCTCTCTCCTCCATTAAGGAGAAAACCCTCATTTTCTCTCTCCTAGTCACCCCTTCGAAATTTAGGTGGCATCCCTCATAAATATCAGCCTCCTAATGTTAATGGGCCACTCAAGTTGGGCTTAGCCCAAGTGGCTTGGACTTGGTTAGGTCATTTAGGCTAGTTTGACCTATTTTAGGGTTGACTTGACTTTGGTCAATTTGACCATTTCGGTCGACCCCAATGGGTCCTTGGTGACCCATTGGCCTCCCCTAAGGTCTATGTAGGGTTGGATATGGTTGACTTGGCACCTTGGAGGTCACTTGACCCTTGGTAAGGTCACTTTGACCATTTTAGGGCTAGAGTTGACTTGGGTCAACATGACCATTAGGTTTGACCCCTATGGGTCCTGGGTGACCCAATGACTTCCCTTAGGGTCTAGGTAGGGTTATGTAGGGTTACCCTGCACTTTGGAGGTCACATACCCTTAGTAAGGGTACTTTGACCAGATTAGGGGCTTGAGTTGACTTGGGTCAACTTGGCCTCTAGGGCTGACCCCAATGTGTCCTTAGTGACCCATTGACCTCACTTTAGGGTTAGGAGGGCATAGGTGGGGTCCACTTGGCTATGGGAATGTCAATTGACCCTAAGTAGGCTAGTTTGACCCATTTAGGGTTAGGGTTGACGTGGGTCAACTGAGTCTCTTTGATTGACCCCAATGGGTCCTTATGGCTCTAATGAGTCTCCCAAAATGTTTGGGAGTGTTGTGGTAGGGTCTTGGGGCCATGGTGAAGTCCCATGGTCATCCTAAACTATTGTTCAGAATTCTACTATTTGCAGACCATGGTGATCCTCACCTTGGCCTCCTATCTCTTGGCCCATTTCTGGCTTCCTAGGGTTTTGTCATGACCTAGTCATGGCCAAAACCACTCTTAGGGGTCTAGTTGGAAATGGGATGTTACAAATCCCAATAAACAAAACAAAGATTTCGTCCCCGAAATCAAGGTTGAGCCTACGGGAATTTCTACCGAAGAAAAGAAACTTGTAACATCCCATCATGACGCCATGTTTGCTAAATTAGGTTTAAAGGGAAACCTAAATCTATGACCAATTCGCCTAATCGGCAGACCAAGACCCCAATAAACAAGGATAAGCCCCCAATAAACAAAGATAAGCCTCTATCTGCCTAGAGCAGCCCTTAGTAAATTTAAAGCAGGAAAAATAAATTAACATCTTGAGGGGTCTGAGAGGTATACCTGACTGAATAGCTCTGGGTATCTTTGTCGCATCAGGTCCTGCGGCTCCCAGGTATGCTCCTCCTGGCCGTGGTTCCTCCACAGGACCTTGACTAATGGGACCTTCTTGCGACGCAGGACTCGTACTCCTCGGTCATCGATCCTCAATGGCTCCAAACGAACCGACCGGTCTGAAGCTACCGGCCCTTCGGTGGTCAAAATCTGCTGCTCCGGGCGTAGCAGAGCCCTCCTCAAAGAAGAAATATGGAAGACGTCGTGCAGCGCTTCCAGCTCTGGTGGTAACTCCAGCCGGTAGGCTAGGGGTCCGATCCGCTCCAGGATCCTATAAGGGCCCATGTACCTAGGACTGAGCTTCTTCCTCCGACCACGCACCCGCGAGACTCCATGCATGGGTCGGATCTTCAGAAACACTCGGTCCCCCACCTGAAACTCCACCTGACGATGTCGGGCATCATAGTACTTTGCCTGTCTGCTCTGCGCCTCTAGCATCCTGTCTCTGATCCGCCTCACCTGAGCCTTGGTGTCTTCAACAAAATCTGATCCCAACACCTTCGGATTTTCGTCCTGAATCGATGAAAGCGGAGTCCTACATCTCCTTTCATACAAGGGTGGAGAGTTGTGTTGAATGTCGACCGAGAGCCCAGATAAGCCTGGACTGATCTTCTATCCTTGGACGTACACTATCCATCTTGATTCAACACGATCATCTTGAGCACACCATGATAATGATCAACTACTCACAAAACTTATGAAACACCTACAGAAGTTTTCTTTCTGGTCAGGGTGACCCTAGATATCTCGGCCAGTCTATCGTTGATGTTCCATTTATAATTATGCCCGGAGTGCGGATGAGGAATCGTGTATATGAAAATCCCTAATTGTATCCTCGAACTTCCACTCTAATGGGGCGGTGACTGTAATAGTTTCCCAAAAGTTCTTGCACTTAACCTTCATCGGGAGACGGACCTCGCCGTGCATCACAAAATCCATGATGCCCTTCTTCACTCCAGGGAGATACACATTCTGAGATACACCAAACTTCCGATGATTAATTTTTCTCACTTATACGGGTAGACAACGACTCTATAAAATCCCTACTTCGCAATCAGATTCATGACGCAAACTTTTCTAGATGAGATCTAAGGGAAACCCAAGTCAATAACTAATTTGCCCAATAAACAAAAGACACGCCCCCAATAAACAAAAGATAAGCATCTACCTGCCTTGGGCTGAGTATCTTTGATATTACCATGTTATATCCGTCCTAGCTGGGTGCACAATCCCTAGGGCATCAATCTTTGACTTGGGGTTCCAACCTGAATCTGTTGATATACTCCATATTTTAAACCTTCTGAGTCATATTTACGACAATCTTATCTGGGTCAAAATGTTCCCAATCCCAACTAGGTCTCTTCCGAACTGAATTCCTATCCGACCTTCGGTGTTTGTCGTGATGGTGGTCTCCAGGTAATCTTGTTACTGGCATGAGGGTTGAGACTATATGTCTTCTACCATTCTGCTAATGGATTATTGGTCTCAATTCTCCTTAAAGCAGTCCTTCCGGTTTGAGTAATCCTTGATAGGGACTGTAGGGCTACCTGAGTTTATTGCTTAGGTAGCGATTCTCGTGCTATACTCCTCCTTTATTCTCTTTAGGTATCTCCTTAGCTTAACCAAGTTCATACCCAAAGTATATTTCAAACTAGGGCATACTATAAGTTATCATGGTTAGTCATGTCTCCTAGTGGGTTGAGTCTAACTCATTGACTAAAGAATTATAAGATGAGACCTTCGCAGCCTAAAGTGCTCCCTGCTAGGGTCAGGGTTTGCCGCAGGCTACAAAGAAGGATTCCAATTGTTAGATAGCGTACAAATGGAAAGAATGGACAAGATACAGTGGACTTTTAAATGTGATTTCCCTTATGGGCACACCACTGCTTCCGCTGCTTAGTTTGTCCCCAAACTAAACTCGTGCGGGGGTGACCCATGGTTGTGGACTGCTACTTTTCGATCGAGGTCCGCTTTGATACCACTTGTAAGACCCCCCCTTTTTTTTCTTCTTTTCGGACACCGGGGTCTTAGGCCCAGAACCGCCGTTTTGCGGTGACTCCTTCACGACCTGAAGAGTCATCACCACAAAGCACCGATTCTGCCGGCCAATTCGATCACAGAAAAGTAGCAAATGATGAAGTAAATGTAAACTATCAGTCATAGAGAATCACATGTCATAATAAATATAACTCCACGAAGGGAGTGTCCACAGAAATAAACATCAGAGTAGCAAAACGGGCTTACGCCCGGTACATCATAGCCTCACTACAAAATCACTCATGCGGAAGCAGAAAAACTACTCAAGGTCGAGACTCACGGTCCCGGCTGTATGAACTCCGGTGCTAGACTGCCCCACATCCAAGCGCACCGGTCTCTGGGGCTGCTCCTCCATGCTGGTCTCCACGATCCCCTAAATGATGCATTTCGAAAACCGTTAGTCTAAAAGACTAAGTCCTATCATCCCCCGCCCCTTCCCCCACGACTCCTAGGCACCGAGCGGAGAGGAAGAAAGGGGAGGACTTGAAGGTGGAGAAAAATCAAAAGCAGATGACAGCGGACCTATACTAGCAATTCTATATCATGTATAGACATAAGTTGAAATATGAAAAGTAACCTTCACTTATGTGAAAACACATAAGCCAAGGGGTCTTCTGCAAGGCTCCCATCGTATAAAAAGTCCCATACCAATTTATACGTTGGGGTGTCGATGATCAAACAGCAGTAACTATATATATCAAAATTAACCTTAATTTATAAACTTGCCCACACAAGCTTATAGACTAAGGGGTCGTTTTACAGGTCCTAAAGTATAAGCGTCCCATTCCACTTATACTTTAGATGTCAAGGTTAAAGGTAACGATTATGCTATGACATGCAAGTGGGTATGATGGACATGCAAGTGCAACACACACACACGACTCTGTGCGCATAGACCTTTAGTTCCCCCTTTCTGGAGCCGTAACCTCCCAGGATACCTCCGTAGTGGCAGACGGAAGCGGTGGGTTGGGCCTCGCCCACCTCTAAACCAGTAAAGCACTACCGGTCAGACCTATCGTACGTCTCAACGCTTGGTGCACGAAGCGGACTCCTGCGTACTCTTGCCGGTTGGCGCACCGGACTTCTGTTGGCGAAGTGCTAACCACACTTGCCGAGTCAACGTATTGGCGTCGGTGCATCGACCCTCCAATACCGAAGACCCACCACCTTAATTTCCTTTCTTTTTATGCACATGCAAATTAGCGTAATCAAGAACCGAGCCGAAGCTCCCCGGACAAACACGTCTGTCTCAAACAATCGAGCCGAAGCTCCCCGGACCCAAGGTCCGCCTTTTAACCATCCGAGCCGAAGCACCCAGCTAACATCCCGTGCCATCAGTGTCTGTGAAATGTGCAACCCTAATTACTAAGTTACTCTTTTCAGCTTGTTAAACAGTTTACGTTAACCCAGGACTGCCCCTGGTATTCCCTGTGAAGGGCTCTCAAGGGGCACTAGGAACTGTATTGGGATTACGCCCAGCGTTCCCTTTCGCAAGGTACTTATTTTGCTATTGGTTGGTTCCCTTACCCATTATTTTCTCATGTTCCGATATGCTAATCCTATGGTGATTTGACTCCAGCTCTCCTTGGGTAGGACGATCTTTCGTCGGACCCGAACGCCTCTAAACCCTAGACAAAAACAACACTCTACCCACTCATCTCCCATAGATGCCACCCATTCTACATATCCTTCCAGCAACCCATCTAGACCCATCACACGTGCTCTAATTCATATCCAAATGATTTCCTGCAGTTTTGCTATATGCAGACCACTTAAGCTACAAGACCCGTAAAAAGGGAAGTACATGAAATATTCATCCAGTACCCCGATGATAATTACTAGAGGGCTAAAATAATATTTGAAGCATAAATCCAGTAATCCATAATTTTCCTAATTTGTCTGATAATTTATTTATTTATTCTAGTATCCAAAAGCCCAAGTTTGAACATGAAGTAGCAATTTCAGACAAGATAAAGTTCCAATAAATTTATGGTAATTACAAAATGCCTAATCAACTCTAAGGCCAAAGTCTTCAAATTTTCCAGCAAGGTTTGGGCCCTTAGATTTAATTTCAAAGTTACCTCATAAAAAGTCAATTTAAAAGCTTTTACAGTAATAATGACTCCAAAAATTCATAGAAAATTCAGGGATGATTGTGATGGCCTACAAATACCCTAGAAATGTTTCATAATTTATCATTTAAAAATAAGGCTGTATTTTATTTTTCTCATGAACTTTCAAATTTAAGGGTTAATGAACAAAGTATACTAATTATCCATCAAATATTTCCACAAAAATTCCCACATGATAATATTGAGCTAAAAACACTAAGTAGCAAGTTTCATGATTTTTCAACAAGTAATGGGCTCTTGCAAGGATTATTTAGTATGTAATCAAAATAAAGCACTTGTGAAGTAGATGCCCTAACTAGTTATCCAAAAATTCTAACAAAATTCATACATGATTAACATAGCCTAAAACTACCTCTGCCAATGTTTCATGCCCTTTCAATGGGCTGTTAGACCACAATAGCCAAATTATTAACTAGGGCAATCCTATTGGTTACAAATGAAGTGCTACAAATATTGATCAAAATTCCTCAAGTAAATTATCAGAGGCTCAGAATATCCTAATCCCCTCACTATCCAAATTTGGTTAAGATTCAAAATGTTTAGCTAACCTAAACCTACACTACAAATTTTAGGTCCTAAGCTAGGGTTAGGGTTTTGGGGACCCTACCCCTTTCAAAATTTGTTAATATTTCTAACAGAAGGTTTTATATATCCTAGGAACCTCCTTGCAAAATTTGGAGTTCATCCAAGGTGTTTAGGACTCATGCCCTTCACAAGGCAAAAAGGTCCCTCTTTAGGGTTTGGCCTCGGGACTTAGGGAAAATCAACTCTACTCTCCCCCACATTCCATGGGGAGGTGCTAAGTGCCATAACAAGTCAGTGGCCCAAATTTCAGCCTCTGTTGAGGTGATTTGGTCACTGAAAATCAGAAATGCACTTTTTGACCAAAATGCTCTTATTAAGGTATAGTTAGGGTTGGGTCAAAACCTATTCAAATCATATCCAAATTAGGTGCAACTCCATACAGATACCTAACATGAGCCCAGGGACCACTCCCCAAAATTTGGGATGGTTTGGAGATGTTTAGGGCACCTATTTAATTTATTTATGAATTATTAAATTTTTATAACAACTATAGAAATATTTTCTCCAAAAATTCCCATTTTTTTACAGGTCTTAGGTATAGCTAGGATAGACTCCCTACCAAAATCTCAGGTCATTTGGACAAGGGATGAAGGGTGGGCATCCATTTGAATCTCTAGTTAGCCCTAGGTATAGTGCCCACCAAAATGGGTGCTGTGGTCTAACCACTTACCCAAACGAGTTGAAATAAATTTTAAACTAATGTAGACTCGATGGGCTACAACTTTTGTGACTGGCCATTTTTACTAAAACAGCTTATAAATGCCTCGTTTAATGATATCAAAATGTGTAAGTTAAAGGGTAACAAAAACAATATTATATATATAAATATAATAATTAAGTAATAACTTACTGTTCATCTTCTCAAAAAAAAACGAACTAGCAACCCTAAAAAACGCCTAAAACCTGTAGCTTTGCATGAGCCACCGCCGGCCATTTGGCCACCTCCCTGGCCAGCCACCACCACCACCACCTCCGTTGAGGTGAGGGCTACCGTCAGGGGGCGGCACGACCGCCGGAGAGGCGGTTTCCGGCGAACCCGACCACCATTGTTTTTGGAAAAACCATGGAAACGAAAATTTGGATCGGCTCAATTGAGTCTGATTCTTGTCCTAAATGATTCCTACGATCTACCCACTGAAGAAGGAGTAGAGGAGGACCTTGTTTGGGGTTCGATGACGGCGGCGGCGGTGGTCGGCCATGGCGTTTTTTTCCTCTCCGGCGAGCTTGCCCGAATCCTCGATCCTCCACCAAAACCTTTGATCCAATACGTTATTTTGACTACCAAGGACGTTCTGAAGGTGATGGCAAGATCAGAAATTGGAATGGGGGGCTGCATAGGGGGATTTATATTTTTCATGGGAGGGGAGGTGAAGGGTTGGTTGGCCATGGTGGTTGGGCTCCCCCCATTAGTGTTGGCTGGCTGGAATTGATAGCATCATCATCCCAAGAGGCAAGGGAGAGGAATGGGGACAATGGAGAGATGAATGGAGTGGCCCATGGCCTCCCTCCATAACTCCTCTTTCTCTTTTCCTCTTTCTCTCTCCTCCATTAAGGAGAAAACCCTCATTTTCTCTCTCCTAGTCACCCCTCCGAAATTTAGGTGGCATCCCTCATAAATATCAGCCTCCTAAAGTTAATGGGCCACTCAAGTTGGGCTTAGCCCAAGTGGCTTGGACTTGGTTAGGTCATTTAGGCTAGTTTGACCTATTTTAGGGTTGACTTGACTTTGGTCAATTTGACCATTTCGGTCGACCCCAATGGGTCCTTGGTGACCCATTGGCCTCCCCTAAGGTCTATGTAGGGTTGGGTAGGGTTGACTTGGCACCTTGGAGGTCACTTGACCCTTGGTAAGGTCACTTTGACAATTTTAGGGCTAGAGTTGACTTGGGTCAACATGACCATTAGGGTTGACCCCTATGGGTCCTGGGTGACCCATTGACTTCCCTTAGGGTCTAGGTAGGGTTATGTAGGGTTACCCTGCACTTTGGAGGTCACATACCCTTAGTAAGGGTACTTTGACCAGATTAGGGGCTTGAGTTGACTTGGGTCAACTTGGCCTCTAGGGCTGACCCCAATGTGTCCTTAGTGACCCATTGACCTCACTTTAGGGTTAGGAGGGCATAGGTGGGGTCCACTTGGCTATGGGAAGGTCAATTGACCCTAAGTAGGCTAGTTTGACCCATTTAGGGTTAGGGTTGACGTGGGTCAACTGAGTCTCTTTGATTGACCCCAATGGGTCCTTATGGCTCTAATGAGTCTCCCAAAATGTTTGGGAGTGTTGTGGTAGGGTCTTGGGGCCATGGTGAAGCCCATGGTCATCCTAAACTATTGTTCAGAATTCTACTATTTGCAGACCATGGTGATCCTCACCTTGGCCTCCTATCTCTTGGCCCATTTCTGGCTTCCTAGGGTTTTGTCATGACCTAGTCATGGCCAAAAACCACTCTTAGGGGTCTAGTTGGAAATGGGATGTTACACTGATGAGGTTTGGTGTGATGTCCTATAGATGGACACATGTCACGTGTTACTAGGCCGCCCTTGGCTCTATGATCGTGATGTGACGCATTTTGGTAGAGCCAACACGTATGAATTAAAGTTCAATGGCAAAACCATTATGTTGAGGCTGACTATCCCGAAGGAACCGGTAGGACCAGTTAAGGACACCATGATCTCAGTTGAGAGGAAGGCCTTGAACCTAGTCGGAAGAAACGAATTTATTAAGGACCCGTTTCATGATGGAGTGATGTATGCGCTAGTCCTTCTGAGTGCGAAGACGAATTCTGGAGTATTGGATGATCTGCCCAGTGAGTTACGGGTATTATTGGAAGAGTATAAGGATACGTACCCGGATGAGTTGCCATCGACATTACCTCCACTTAGAGAAATTCAGCATGCGATAGATCTCATCCCGGGGTCTTTCTTGCCCAACCAACCCCATTATCGACTCCATATATAGCTGCCCATAAGGAGTTGCAGGTTCAGATAGAGGACATGTTGAAGAAGTGGTTTATTCAGACTAGTATAAGTCCATGTGTTGTTCCAGCTCTGCTTGCCCCCAAGAAGGATGGCTCATGGAGAATGTGTGTTGATAGTTGGGTTATCAACAAGATTACCATCAAGTATAGGTTCCCTATCCCACGTTTAGATGACCTCTTGGTTGTATTATCTGGCGCCACTATATTTTCTAAGTTGGATCTTAGGAGCGATTATACTAGATTAGGATCCGTGAGGGTGATGAATGGAAGACTACATTTAAATCCAAGGATGGGTTATATGAGTGGTTTATGATGCCCTTTGGGTTATCCAATGCCCCCAACACCTTATCTCGGATGATGACACGCATCTTTCGACCGTACTTGGGGAAGTTTGTGGTAGTTTATTGTGATGACATCTTAGACTATAGCACCACCACTGCCGAGCACATCTCCCACTTGAGAGTGACCCTATCCGCCTTGAGGAAGGAAACTCCATTCCTAAACCTTAAGAAGTGCATATTCTATGTTCCAGAGGTAGAGGTTTTAGGTTATATCGTCAGGTCTTAGGGAATTCAAGTTGATCCTGGAAAGGTTAAGGTGATTAAAGACTGGCCCGAGCCGACTAGCCTACGAGAGGTGCGTAGTTTCCATGGATTGGCTACTTTCTATCACCTCTTCATATGAGATTTTAGTAGCATTATGACACCTATTAGTGACTGCATAAAGAAGGGTGAGTTCACTTGAACGAATTCTGCCACCTTTGCCTTCCAACGTATTAAGAAGCTCATGACCGAGGCATCGGTGTTACGTCTACCTGACTTCACCAAGGTCTTTGAGCTTACCTGTGACATGTTAGGGGTAGGAATAGGAGGTGTTTTAAGTCAATAAGGTCACCCAGTCAGTTATTTCAGTGCGAAACTAGCGGGCTCTAAGGTAAATTATTCGAACTACGATAGAGAGTTTTATGTTGTTGTTAGGTGTTTGCATCATTGGCGGCATTATCTCCTCTCCAAGGAGTTTGTGATCCTCTCTGATCATGATACTTTATGATTCATTAATGTTTAGCATAAAAAAGCCCGCGTCATGCTAAGTGGGTAGCGTTCTTACAAGGGTACACTTTTAGTCTTAAGCATCTTAAGGGATCTGACAATCGAGTTGTCGATGCACTTAGCCGCCTTACCCTTCTACTGTCTACAATGCAAGTGAATGTCATAGGATTCGAACGAGTTAAGGAAGAATACGCCACTTGCCCAGATTTCCACGACATATATTTCTCCGCCCAGGATAGCTCTCCAACGACCATATCTGCATTTGTTCTTAAGGACGGTTATCTTTTTAGGCACGGGAAGTTGTGTATTCCTAGATCCTCCTAACGGCACCACATTATTTGGGAATTGCATAGTGGAGGTCTGAGTGGACACTTTGGCATGGATAAGACCATTGCACTCGTTGAGGAGAAATTTTACTGGCCTAAGCTTAAGGCGATGGTTGGGGGAATAGTGAGTAGTTGCCGAACATGTCAAGTATCTAAGGGCACTAAAACCAATGTTGGGTTATACACCTATTTATCAATTCCTTCCATACCATGGGAAGACGTGAGCATGGATTTCGTATTAGGCCCCCCACCACTCTACGTAAACACGACTCCATTTTTGTAGTTGTTGATAGGTTTTCAAAATTGGCATACTTTATCCTATGTAGCAGGACCAAAGACGCATCTCACGTAGCTAAGTTATATTTTCGGGAGGTCATTAGTCACCACGGAGTGCCAAAGACAATTGTCTCGGATAGGGATGTGAAATTCACTAGCTATTTTTGGAAAACTTTATGGATTTTAACGGGGACCAAATTATTATTTTCCGCTGCCTATCATCCGCAAACCGATGGTCAGACGGAAGTAGTCAATCGGTGTTTGGGGAATATTCTAAGGTGTCTTGTGAGTGATCACAAATGAACTTGGGATCTACTTCTTCCCCATGCTCAATTGGCTTAGAATAACTCTAAGAATTGGTCCACGGGTATGTCCCCTAATGAGATTGTTCACGGGTATAAGGCGCCTGTGCCACTTGACTTGGTTCTGTATCCATCTATATATAAAGCAAGTCAATTCGCACAATCCTTCGCCAAACACATTCATGACTTGGAAGCACATATCTGGGCAACCTTAGCCTCACAATATGAATCCAATCAAACATAAGCTAATCAACGTAGGAGAGTGTCACACTTTAAAGTCGGCGATCAAGTTTTAGTCCGCTTAGTTCCCGAGCGACTGCCAACTGGCACCGTTAGAAAGATAGCTCCAAAGTGCGCCAGCCCCTTCCGTATTATAAAGAAACTCGGTGATAATGCTTTTGTCTTAGAATTGCCTACTGATTGGGGTGTTTCACCCATTTTTAATGTCTCGGATTTGACGATGTTTGTTTCACCTCCACAAGAGTTGACTTCTTTGTCATCTTCTCCTTCCACTCAAAATTCTTTGGGTTTGGGGAGTGGTAGTACTGATGATCTCTCTCCCCTAGTCTCCACTGGTTTAGCATCGGATTGTAAGTTGCCTTCTTTTATTCCCACTACTGACATGTTTCCAAGGTTTCCCAAAACCTTTCTTACACCAGACAGGATACTTGTTGCTGAGCTGCTTACTACCACTAATGGTGCTACCCGTCGCTTTCTCATCCGTTGGCGTGACCACCCTCCTTCCGACGATTGTTGGGTACTCGAGCCAGAGCTTCAACAATTGGATGCCACTCTTCTCCGTCGCTATCTCTTGGACCATGCATCTGAGATACGTGACTTTGAGCGGGGGAGGATTGTTGTCGCGGTCTCGCCACCACTACTGGATGATGATCCAGTTGCCGTGGCGTTACAACAAAAAGACTTTAGAAGCCATGATGACGCTAACGGAAGTCAACGTTACAACCTCCGTCCGTGGCGCGTGAAGCAAACTTAAAGATTTAAATGAAGGATATTTATATTATTTTAGATGCTTTATTTTATTTGGAACCTGTAATATTTTAATTTCCTGCATTTTTTTTACTTTGGTGTGTGTTTAAACATTTGGGTGTGGTATTAACCATCCGGATTGATGAGATTTCATCTCAATCTTGGATGGATGGATCTATTTTTGTAACTCCTATATATTGGGGCTTATTTGGTGAATGAAGAGAAGAAGATTTGAACCCTAAAATAACTCCATAGGAGATTTCGGCCAAGAGGTGACCGCCAAGCCGCCGCCCCCCTTGTAGTGTGAAACAACCCCCTTGCTTCCTCCATCCCTCTTTGGTGCGCCTCTGGCGTGGATTCCTTCGGTGTGACTCCAAGGAAGAAGATTGTAGCCCCATTCGGTGTGATGCCGGTGGATCCGTGGAGAGAGTGATTCTCCCACCATATCTTGTGAGCACAGTGACTCCAGGTTGGGTAAACTCTTCCCCTTTCTTTGTGTTTCCTCTCTTAGATTTATGGAAGGTGAACCATCATGTTCTCCGCGGCTTTAACTTTAATCGCTCTCAAATCTTTGAATAGAAAATGTTATCGTTCTTGTTTCCTATTTCCGGACAGGGTAGGTCCATTTTGCTTGAGCAGATCTTGGCCTATAGCCTTGATATTTCTCTCAAAAGGATTGGCAACCTTTGCGTTATCTTTGGGAATGAGCCGACACACTTTTTCATCGCTGTTTTAGAGTCGATCCTTCTCCTAATGTGTTTATGTTTGTGCGCGAAGGAGATGACGTATTAAGGGCGATAGGTGCTTGTGTAGGTGCAGTGGATCTAGAGTGCATTGTAGGCGAACTAGAGCCTTCTCTTGTGTAGATTTTCCATTAGCGACATACCCTACACCACTTCTTTAGAGGCTACCACTCGTGGTGACTTGACCTCGAACTCCACCAGAAGCATGGCCTTTCAAACATAGGAAAGCTTGAAGGGGGTCTCCCCTATAGATGTATTGGGGGTATGACCTCAGGGACTACAGTACTGAGGGAAGTTCATCTACCCAATTCCTCTTCAAATTCTCTACCTTGTATTTTAATAAGTTCACGATGATCTTGTTCGCCACCTCCACCTGCTCGTTGCTCCTGGTATGGTGGATAGATGCAAATTGAGGTCTATCCCCAACTAGGTGTAGAAGCTGAAAAACTCCTCACTGGCAAACTACAGTTAGTTGTCTATGATAATGGCTTGAGAAAGTCCATGCTGGTAGATGATTTCTCCCCATATGAAGTTGCGGATCACTTGGGAGGTCATCTTGTCTAGTGCCTTGACTTCTACACACTTTGAGCTCAAAAAATACTATGTTTAAGTGTGAACAGGTATTATGTTTATCCTTATCACACCTCACCCTTAAACTCAGGCCTAAAGTTGCATCCTACTTAAGCCCTAAGGATCTGTAGAATTGGTTAATGACAAGCACAGTGGAGAAGGTGTAAACGGGCAATCTTATGACCATCTTTAAAGGCCCCAGAGCGCCAACATCGAGTAATTTAATTCTCATCAATCACGCTACTTTCTCCCTCTAAATAACTTTGAGATTGATCGATGAGTCTATTTAAAAGTAAAAAATAAATCATTGAAATTTTTTTAAAACAATTCATAAGCTTGATGATATGCCATGAAAGTTTCATGTTAAAATTCTTACACACGTCGAGACAAGATTTCACATTTTACACTATAATTATCAAAGTACTAACTAGCATTTTTTCTTACCCTTATGAAGAATGGTTTGCCCGAGATGAGCAAACGAGTAAGTATGAGGGTATTTGATAGGTCTTAAAGTATCTCTATTTTAAGTAGTATTTTAGTATTTAATTAATCAAATAATATTCATTTTATTTTAATTAAAATCTAAAATGTGCTCTTTTCTGATT
Organism: Platanthera guangdongensis; assembly: GCA_039583875.1. Taxonomy (NCBI): domain Eukaryota; kingdom Viridiplantae; phylum Streptophyta; class Magnoliopsida; order Asparagales; family Orchidaceae; genus Platanthera; species Platanthera guangdongensis. The sequence continues at coordinate 118,955,785 of CM077156.1, read as the reverse complement.
TCAGGTTAAATTGAGCTATATATAGCAGTTTGGGAAGAACTGGCAGGATTAGGAGAAGATTTGGAACAAATATGAGAAAAATCACAAATTACAAGGCTAGGTCAAAGGCGTATACCTGGGGTATGACAAGGTCACGCCTGGAGCTCGTCCCATATCCCAGGATCAAGTTATCACGTCAATTAAAAGTACACGCCCATCAATCATGCTCGTGACCAGGGGCATGACTTCCATGTCTTGCTGTAACACCCCCTATCCGTCGCATAGTATATAGCAGTAGGTCCGGCCGGGGCCCGACGCCATATACCACAGACAGACCGGGTGGTTACGTATGGAAACCATCCAACTAATCTCAACGTCCTACACAGAGCATTCTAGCGGAAGCAGTTTATAAGAGTTGTAAACAAGAACCCAGCATTAGAGCACGAATGTCCACTATTACATAATTAGGAATGTTATACAAAATACCCAAAATCGGCCTTAAGGCCTTACAGAGTGTTTCACTTGAATAATACATGATTTACAAACCTCGGCACGCAGGCCGGTCATACATGAATAAAACAGAAACATTTCCACTTGGGCCTTCGAGGGCCAGCTTCGCAAAAAGGGCTTTAGCCCGCTATTGACCGCTTGGTCCAGCTGCACCTGCAAGCAACAAACCACCGCACGGTGGCAAAACAAGGCAACGGTCAGCAATGCTGACCAAATTATAACGATCCCGCCCCCAACTCGGGGCGGCGATGCTCCTTCCCTGCATTTCATTAGCATAAGCGAGCAATTTATATAACCATAGCCATTTCATCACAGACGTTGGCTCGCACGGCCACACGCCCCGTGCACTCAGGGCACATTCTCGGTGAACCGGTCGATGTTACGTCAATTAAAGCCATTAACATTCCAGACTCACCACCGCCACTTAGACGGCCAAACCTATGAGCAATTCGTCTTCCTGGCCTGGGTCACGACAATTTAAGCCATTGACCGCCGAAGACTCCCATCTATGCCAACGGCGAGTGCCACGTAACCTTAGGTCTCTCTAACCCGAACGACATAGAGCGGGTACGGTTCCATCTAACCCGTGCTCACATCGCAACGACAATTTAAGCCATTTGCGCGGGTCAAACTTTCGCCGAGTCCCATTCTACCGCAAGACACATAACCCCGTTATGTTCAAGTTGGCTCTCAGGCCACCAAGTTGGCAAGATCTCGTATCCGCCCAGTTTTCTGGGTGCACCTTTGGGTTAGTCCCCAAGGCTCCCTGCTGCAATCTACCGCGTAGAAAACCCGAAAAACAAACCATAACACGGAGTCTTCTCCGGCCTTATGCAATGCAACATCACCGATCCAGACTAACATGTCCGGGTAGGCTTCACACATCATGCCTACGTCCGTTCTCGCATACGGACTCTAAACAACGGGGACTTTACATATCTACCCGAAGGAACGCCTCCAACTCTCTGCAAACTCGCGAGAGCGGGCTTCCTATGCTAAGAAAGAGAGCGACTCATGCTCAAGATGAGGATCATTACCCTTGAGTTCCTCTTTGGCGCCATCGAAAAGTAATCGGATAGAAATCACCGCACTTGCGTTGCCTCCGTGGATCCGGAGTCGGCTTGCGATTCGGAGCTCCGAAGCTCCTCCAATGGCGGATCTAGCTCTTCTTCTTCCCTTAGCTCTCCTCTCTCTCCAAGAACTTAGAAAGAGAACAAGTGAAGAAAAGTGAAGGTTTTCCAAGTCAACTCACGGGTATATCCCTTCAGGAACATCCCCCAGCCGTCGGATCTCAACCTAAGGAAACGAACGGCTTTGATTCGGGGCTGAAATGCCCAATCTGGGCCGAACACGGCCTGGCACACGCCCGTGTCCAGGGCCGTGTGCCGCATTCGCCGTCAAAATCGAATCTCCTGGAACCTCATACGGGTATCGAACACGCCCGTGTTCGAGCTGACACGCCCGTGTTCCAGCTGACACGGCCGTGAGGCCGGCCGTGTACCCCATGATTTTTCCCCCGTTTTCAACCCGAGCACTGCACGGGTTCTAGGACACGCCCGTGTCCTTGCCCGTGTCACCTTGACACGCCTGGGCCCCAGGCCGTGTACACGGGACATTTCGTCGAGTGAAGATCGACGACTTGATGACACGGCCTTGGACACGCCCGTGTCCTAGGCCGTGTGCCTTGTCTCGACGATCGTCGAGTGAATCTCGACGACTCCCCGGGACGATCGTCGACACGGGTCGACACGCCCTGCGACACGCCCGTGTCGCAGGCCGTGTGCCCGTTCTCGACGAATCGTCGAGTATAACTCGACGACTTCACGGCTAAGTGTCGACACGGGTCGACACGCCCTGCGACACGCCCGTGTCGCAGGCCGTGTGCCCATTCTCGACGAATCGTCGAGTATAACTCGACGACATCGCGGCTAAGTGTCGACACACGCTTGACACGCCCTGGGACACGCCCGTGTCCCAGGCCGTGTGCCTTCTGCCAGAACCCAAACTGGCCCAAAACGTCCCCCTTTGCTCCTTTGAGTTTCGGGGCGTTACAACTCTCCCCCTCTTAAAAGAATTTCGCCCACGAAATTACATAAAGGAAAGACATACAAAACCAAAATTTGTACCTGAGCGGAACAACTCCGGATATTCGTCAAGCATAGTCTGCTCTCTCTCCCAGGAGAGCTCCTCACGACCGCAATTGTCCCACCGGACCTTGACCATCCTGATCTCTTTATTGCGTAGCCGCTTGACCTCCGAGTCCTCAATCCGCACGGGCTTGATTTTTGTCGTTAGCCCACTTTCCACCGGCACTTGATCGACCGCGATCACTTGCGTAGGCTCTTGCACCGCCTTCCGAAGCACCGAAATGTGGAATACATCGTGTAAACCACTAAGCTCCACTGAGAGCTTCAACCTATAGGCCGCTTCACCAACTCGCTCCAGAACCTCAAACGGTCCAAGGTACCTCGGGCTTAGCTTTTTCAATCGTCGCACCCGCGAGACACCCTTGAACGGCTTGATCTTTAAGTATACATAATCGCCCACAGCGAACTCCACGTTCCTGTGCTTGGCATTATAGTACTTTGCTTGTCGGTCCTGAGCGATGAGCAACCTCTCCCGAATGGTTCTCACCAAAGAAGTAGCATCCTCCACTTCCGATTGCTTATACAACTTTGACTCACCCGTTTCTAACCAAGACAACGGCGTGCGACATCTTCTACCATATAGGGCCTCGAAAGGCGCCATCTGAATACTTGCTTGGTAGCTGTTGTTGTATGCGAACTCCACCAAATAGAGGTGGTCTTCCCATTGCTTTCCAAAATCCAAGACACACATGCGAAGCATGTCTTCCATGGTTCTATTAACCCTCTCGTTTTGCCCATCCGTTTGTGGGTGGAAGGCTGTGCTAAACTTCAGCTTTGTTCCAAACATTTGCTAGACCAGCCTCCAATCATTGGACGTGAACCGCCCATCTCGGTCACTCACGATGCTGCGGGGCACACCATGAAGCCGTACTATATTATCCACATAAAGCTTTGCCAGCTTCTCCACCGGATCATCCTTCCTATGCGGAATAAAATGCGACACCTTCGTTAATCGATCCACGACCACCCAAATGGCGTCGTTCCCCTTTTGCGACCTTGGCAAACCGTGCACAAAGTCCATAGAGATGTCGTCAAATTTCCACTCCGGAATAGGCAAGGACTTAAGAAATCCTCCCGGCTTTTGGCACTCCGCCTTTACCAAGGCGCAGGTTTGGCACTTCGCTACGTATAGCGCCACATCCTTTTTCAAACCCGGCCACCAAAACAGTTTCTTCACATCGCGGTACATCTTCGTGCTCCCCGGGTGAATTGAGTACTTGGTATGATGTGCCTCGTACAACAACTCCACCCGTAAATTGCCCACGCTTGGGACGCACAGACGACCATCTTTCCAAAGCAATCCGTCCTCCACAACGCATTGGGAATTTGACCCATCCAGAGCCTCTATCATGGACTGATTCATATGAGCATCCATATCCAAAGCCTGCCGAATCCGATCAGCCAGGTCATATTGGACTTCAGTCCAATTCAGAACTGCTTCAGCACTTGATTGTCTGTCCACATAAACAATCTCCAACGCCTCCAACTCCCGCACCAACCGCTCATCATGCACCGATAGCCAATTGGCTTGAGCTGGGGCTCGGCGACACAACGCGTCCGCAACCGCATTCCCTTTGCCAGGCACGTAGTGGATCTTGAATGTATAGTCCCCCAGGAACTCCATCCACCTACGCTGCCGCATATTCAGATCCTTCTCATCAATAAGATACTTTAGGCTCTTGTGATCGGTGTAGATATCAATCTTCACACCGTACAAATAGTGTCTCCACAGCTTCAAGGCAAAAATCACGGCCGCTAACTCCAAGTCATGGACCGGATAATTCCTCTCATGCACTTTTAGCTGTCTCGAGCCATAAGCTATCACGCTTCCGTGCTGCAGTAGCACGCAACCAAAACCGCTGCCTGACGCATCGCTATATATCTCATAGCCTTCGGTTCCACATGGCGAACTCAAGCACAGGCGCCGTGGTCAACCGACACTTCAGTTCCTCAAAAGCTCGCGCGCACTCCGGCGTCCAAACGAACTTATGCTCCTTCCTCGTCAAAGTAGTGAGAGGTAACGCTATCCGCGAGAAGTTCTCTACGAAGCGCCTATAATAACCGGCAAGCCCGAAAAAGCTCCGGACTTCTGCTACAGTAGCGAGCTCAGGCCACTCCCGTATCGCAACAATCTTCGCCGGATCCACAGCAATACCCTCTCCACTCACTATATGCCCGAGGAACGCCACTGAGGATAGCCAAAACTCGCACTTCGAGAACTTGGCATACAACTGATTTCTCCTTAGCGTCTCCAACACCAAATGAAGATGCTTGAAGTGATCTTCCTCACTTTGCGAGTACACCAAAATATCGTCGATGAAGACGATCACAAAATGGTCCAAGTACTCCCTGAACGTCCTGTTCATCAAATCCATGAATACTGACGGCGCATTAGTCAGCCCAAACGGCATGACCGTAAACTCATAATGCCCGTATCTCGTACTAAACGCTGTCTTCGGGATATCACTCTCCCTTATCCGCAGCTGATAGTACCCAGACTTGAGATCTAACTTCGAGTACACCGTCGACCCGACTAACTGATCAAAGAGATCATCAATCCGGGGGATCGGGTACTTGTTCTTCTCCGTCAGCTTGTTTAGCTCCCGATAATCAATACATAACCTCAAGCTTCCGTCCTTCTTCTTAACAAAGAGGACCGGCGCGCTCCAAGGCGAAGAACTCGGGCGCACATACCCTTGCTCCAACAACTCTTGCAGTTGAACTTTCAGCTCCGCCATTTCCTTAGGTGCTAGCCGATATGGAGAGCGTGACACAGGCTTTGCACCTGGTACTAGCTCGATCGTAAAATCTATCTCCCGCTGAGGCGGGGCTCCAGGAAGATCTGCGGGGAACACATCAGGGTATTCCGATACCACTGAAATACAATCCAACGCGGGCTTTGGCTTTGCAACCTCCACTAGTGTAAAGAACAGTTCTGCTCCAGCACGAACCGCCTTCACCACCTGAAGAGCAGACATCAATGTCTTGCTCGACCCCTTTAAGCCCGTAAAAGTCGTCTCACGACTCGCTCCCAGCTTAACTTCCTTGCTACCGCAATCTATGTGGGCCTGCTGCTCTGAGAGCCAGTCCATGCCAAATATGACGTCGAACTCCACTAATGGAAGTAAAGACGCCCGCAGGTCGAACTCCTGCTCCCCAATACGAATCTTAACATCGCAGATCCTATCCGCTCGCATCGAACACCCGTTGGGCAACAACACATCCAACTTGTCCTTCGCCATCGAAGAAGGGACTCCGATGCGTGATATAAATCCTTCGGACAAGAAGGATTGTGAGGCTCCCGTATCGAAGAGTGCTCGTGCCGGATTTTCACAAATCAATACAAATCCTAAACAAGTAGTGGTAAGGTAACATGTGCATAACAAGCATATAAAGAAATTGACTTGCTATAAATTAAATCGTACCTGTCACCACATCAGCTTGTTTAATGGCCTCCTGTTGGCCAAGATTGTAGACCCTTGGTTGGGCCGGAGCATAATGGGATGTGGTCGACTCCACCGCCTTTCCCTTCTCTTCATAAGTGGCTTCCGGCCTCCTCTCGGACTTAGGACGTCCGCTCCAACAATCACGGGCAAAGTGCCCCGTCTTTCCGCATGTAAAACACGCACCCGGGGTCCGACCCGTAGTCGCCCCAGAAGCGCCAGAAGGAGCTGGACCCGAAGTCCTATGCTTCTTGAAAGACCTCCGATAGCCGGACTTTGAAGTACTCGGCACTTTAAACTCAGATTTTCTATCACCCAAGTCTTTCTTCGCTTGCACGTTCTTCATGTCCTTCTCCAAGGACCGGGCAGTATTGACCAAGGTTAAGAAACCCTGCGTCATCGGCCCCGACAATAATAGTCTCAACTCATCCCTCAAGCCTTCATAAAAAATGATTAGTCTTGCGCTCCTCATCCATGATGGTGGAGCTAGCATAACGACTCAACCGCGTAAACTCGTGGAGATATTCATCCACGCTCCTCTCACCCTGCACCAACTTCAGGAACTCATTCTCCATTGAAATCCTCTGAGTAGAAGGGAGGTATCTTGCTAAGAACAATCCCGAGAACTCTTCCATCGGAACGTCTATCAATTGTCTACCTCTCAAATGATGCAGCTCCAATCCTTCCCACCACATCCTCGCTTCACCGTCCAGCAGGAACGTAGCGATGGTGGTCATTTGCCACTCCTCCGTCTCCGTCGTCGTCATGACTCTCTTCACCCTAGAGAGCCAGTCTTCAGCCTGAGATGGGGTTCCCAACCCCGAGAATAACGGAGGGTTAAAGCTCATTACATGCTTTAGCTGCCTCTCAGTTGCCCTCCTTGGCACTATCAGTTCTACAACCACTTGCTCCACCCTCCTCGGCTCAGCCTCTTGCAGAGGTTCTTGCTCCATCACAGGAGCGGGCTGCTGCGTTTGCCTTCCAGGCTGCGCATTAATCACGGCCAACACCGCTTCAGCCACCAAAAGTATATTTTCAGCCGACAGAGGTGTTGCAGGAGCAACATCCGGTGCACTACTAGCCTCAGAAACTCGGCGTTCTGACGGCCCAACACCACTTCTGGTCACCTATAGTGGTACAAAACACCGTTAAGCGACCAAATTGTATTGCAAACAGCAATTATAGGAACACGCAGGTTCCTCAAACACGAGTATTTTCATTCCTAAGTGGACATTCATGGGTTCTTTTACCATTATAACGATGACGCACGCAATGTGCTCACCACCCCTTAAAAAGAATTCGTCCACGAATTCAGTTTAAGCCCGACCAAAACCAGTAGTCTGATACCAAATTGTAACACCCCCTATCCGTCGCATAGTATATAGCAGTAGGTCCGGCCGGGGCCCGACGCCATATACCACAGACAGACCGGGTGGTTACGTATGGAAACCATCCAACTAATCTCAACGTCCTACATAGAGCATTCTAGCGGAAGCAGTTTATAAGAGTTGTAAACAAGAACCCAGCATTAGAGCACGAATGTCCACTATTACATAATTAGGAATGTTATACAAAATACCCAAAATCGGCCTTAAGGCCTTACAGAGTGTTTCACTTGAATAATACATGATTTACAAACCTCGGCACGCAGGCCGGTCATACATGAATAAAACAGAAACATTTCCACTTGGGCCTTCGAGGGCCAGCTTCGCAAAAAGGGCTTTAGCCCGCTATTGACCGCTTGGTCCAGCTGCACCTGCAAGCAACAAACCACCGCACGGTGGCAAAACAAGGCAACGGTCAGCAATGCTGACCAAATTATAACGATCTCGCCCCCAACTCGGGGCGGCGATTCTCCTTCCCTGCATTTCATTAGCATAAGCGAGCAATTTATATAACCATAGCCATTTCATCACAGACGTTGGCTCGCACGGCCACACGCCCCGTGCACTCAGGGCACATTCTCGGTGAACCGGTCGATGTTACGTCAATTAAAGCCATTAACATTCCAGACTCACCACCGCCACTTAGACGGCCAAACCTATGAGCAATTCGTCTTCATGGCCTGGGTCACGACAATTTAAGCCATTGACCGCCGAAGACTCCCATCTATGCCAACGGCGAGTGCCACGTAACCTTAGGTCTCTCTAACCCGAACGACATAGAGCGGGTACGGTTCCATCTAACCCGTGCTCACATCGCAACGACAATTTAAGCCATTTGCGCGGGTCAAACTTTCGCCGAGTCCCATTCTACCGCAAGACACATAACCCCGTTATGTTCAAGTTGGCTCTCAGGCCACCAAGTTGGCAAGATCTCGTATCCGCCCAGTTTTCCGGGTGCACCTTTGGGTTAGTCCCCAAGGCTCCCTGCTGCAATCTACCGCGTAGAAAACCCGAAAAACAAACCATAGCACGGAGTCTTCTCCGGCCTTATGCAATGCAACATCACCGATCCAGACTAACATGTCCGGGTAGGCTTCACACATCATGCTTACGTCCGTTCTCGCATACGGACTCTAAACAACGGGGACTTTACATATCTACCCGAAGGAACGCCTCCAACTCTCCACAAACTCGCGAGAGCGGGCTTCCTATGCTAAGAAAGAGAGCGACTCATGCTCAAGATGAGGATCATTACCCTTGAGTTCCTCTTTGACGCCATCGAAAAGTAATCGGATAGAAATCACCGCACTTGCGTTGCCTCCGTGGATCCGGAGTCGGCTTGCGATTCGGAGCTCCGAAGCTCCTCCAATGGCGGATCTAGCTCTTCTTCTTCCCTTAGCTCTCCTCTCTCTCCAAGAACTTAGAAAGAGAACAAGTGAAGAAAAGTGAAGGTTTTCCAAGTCAACTCACGGGTATATCCCTTCAGGAACATCCCCCAGCCGTCGGATCTCAACCTAAGGAAACGAACGGCTTTGATTCGGGGCTGAAATGCCCAATCTGGGCCGAACACGGCCTGGCACACGCCCGTGTCCAGGGCCGTGTGCCGCATTCGCCGTCAAAATCGAATCTCCTGGAACCTCACACGGGTATCGAACACGCCCGTGTTCGAGCTGACACGCCCGTGTTCCAGCTGACACGGCCGTGAGGCCGGCCGTGTACCCCATGATTTTTCCCCCGTTTTCAACCCGAGCACTGCACGGGTTCTAGGACACGCCCGTGTCCTTGCCCATGTCACCTTGACACGCCTGGGCCCCAGGCCGTGTACACGGGACATTTCTTCGAGTGAAGATCGACGACTTGATGACACGGCCTTGGACACGCCCGTGTCCTAGGCCGTGTGCCTTGTCTCGACGATCGTCGAGTGAATCTCGACGACTCCCCGGGACGATCGTCGACACGGGTCGACACGCCCTGCGACACGCCCGTGTCGCAGGCCGTGTGCCCGTTCTCGACGAATCGTCGAGTATAACTCGACGACTTCACAGCTAAGTGTCGACACGGGTCGACACGCCCTGCGACACGCCCGTGTCGCAGGCCGTGTGCCCATTCTCGACGAATCGTCGAGTATAACTCGACGACTTCGCGGCTAAGTGTCGACAAACGCTTGACACGCCCTGGGACACACCCGTGTCCCAGGCCGTGTGCCTTCTACCAGAACCCAAACTGGCCCAAAACGTCCCCCTTTGCTCCTTTGAGTTTCGGGGCGTTACACTTGCAAGTGAAATTCCCCCAGCGATCAAGCAAGCAACCATTCCCCAAACACTCTTGTGACCATCATGAGAGTCTTTGTTTTAAAGGGTAGCAAAACCACCTAGGGGGGGGGGGTGAATAGGTTTCTAGGTCTTTAGTATATCTTTTAACCTTTATAAGTTTAGGTTGTGAGTGATGATTTATTTCTTAGTGCTTTCAAGACATGCACCCAGAAGACACAATAATTTATAGTGTTTCCCCAGATTATGTGTACTTCCACTGTCCCTCCCGCCTTTCTAACAGTGTGTTAGACAAGGCACTTCACCAATATCTCGGCTCCTAAGAGCTTACAACACGATCCTGCATGACCACTCACTCTCCTCCACGACTTACAACTCGGGCACAAAGCACTACAACTCAGAGAAACAAAAAATCACTTACCTCAGGCCAACAACCCTACCACACAGGCTAGGAGGACAACCCTACACTCAGATTCCTAACAGAATCCTACCACTCAGATTCACTCTTTAATCCTACCTCGGATCTATAATAGATCTTATAATCTCAGCCTTTATAACACAGACTTACAACTCAGATTCAAAAAAATCATTTCGAGAGAATAAGGTTTGATGTTGATATGACACCAGAGAAATTATCTCTGTGTCTTTCTCCTTCTATCCTGAGAGATTAGTCCAGATTTTTTCTTCACAGCTCCAGAAAAATAGTCTTCAGGATTTGCTCAGCTTGGGTTGTGAAGTGGCCGCAGCTAGGGTTAGCCCTTGCTGCTCCTTCTTTCTTGTTGTTGATGAAGATGACAACATCTAATAGGAGGAACTTTTAGGTTGATCGATTTGAGCTTCTGCTTCTTATCTTAGCAACAATGGCGAAGACAACGATGATGTTCTCTCGCTTTTCAAAAAGACAAAGCCCTAAAAGTTAATTTGATTTCCCCGATCACATTCCTTTTATCTTCCCCCGTGTAACGACTTTCTTGACCTATGGGCCCAACTTTAATTGATGGTTTATAGCCTTCCTTTTATGTAATATATCATATAACTAGCTATCAATACAATTAGTGGTGGATTCTAGCTTTACCTCAATGAGTTTGAATTTCGTTGACATCTGTTGATTTTTGGCTGACATCAGCATCTGTGGACTTAGCCAAATTCTCAGTTCCATCAGAGGCTTTGAGTGTGTTGAGTGAACAAGCTTTACTCAACGATACTGATCTTAGCCAACTTTCTGCATCATCAGGCATTGAGTGCGTTGAGAGAACTGGCTTCACTCAACGATTCTGGACTTAGCCAACTTTCTGCTTCCTCAAGCGTTGAGTGCATTGAATGAAGCCTTCATTACTCAATGCTTTTAGACTTGTCTTATCATTCTGCATCTAGGCATTGAGAGCATTGAGTGAGTAGCCTTCACTCAACATTTTATGACTTGGACAAACATTATGTGCTGCCAGGCGTTGAGTGCGTTGAGTGAACCTTCATCACTCAACGCTTCTGGACATAGCTGCTTCACTGATTGTCTATCTTCATGTTGAGGCGTTGAGTGAACTGGCTTCATTCAACGCTTCTGTACTTAGCCGAAATTCTGAAATTAGCCGGCTTGTCGAAGCATTGAGTGTGTTAAGTGAACTGGCTTCACTCAACGCTTCTGTACTTAGTCGTTTTCTGTCACCTTTCTTCTTAAGCTTTGACTACAGCAGCATGACTCAACGCTTCTGCTCAACTGCCGTCGAGTGAACTTGCTTGACTCCACACCTATAGACTTAGCTGCGATATTGTCTTTACAACCTGCTGGGATTTGACCTCCTGTCTTTACTCAGTGCTTTTGCTATCTGGCATTGAGTGAACTGGTTTCACTCAACGTTTGTGGACTTAGTTGATTTTCTGCTTGCCATTACTGAGGATTTGATAGATACAACTTTACTCAGTGCTTATTATCATATGGCATTGAGAGAACTGCCTTCACTCAATGCATGTGGACTTTGCCGCATTCCTGTCTTTGTCAGCATTCTTCCTTATCCTTTGGTATTGAGTGAGCTTGCTTCACTTAATGCCCGTGGACTTAGGCAAATTCCTTCCTTTCCAGCCAGCTTCTATGACATCTGGCATTGAGTGAACTGGCTTCACTCAATGTCTGTAGACTTAGACAGATTTTTGTCTCTCGAATCCTCAACCTTGTGACCACCTATCACAGCCACTTGGAATGCCTATCCAACATGCACACATGAGCTTAAACATACATCAAATACAACTATATGTATACCATTGACTTCTTTGACTTCAAAAAATCTGGGACATTGTGAGCAACAGACCTAATATTCTCCCCCTATTTGTGGAAGTCAAAACCCTCAAGCAAAATTCTTGATCAATGATATACACTAACATATACGGTAGATATAATAAGATTGTCAAGTTATGGGTTACCACACTTCCGCTGTCTGCAAGGTGATGATGATCACTTTCCTTTCCCCCCATTTTACTGCCTGATGCTTGATCATTGCCTTCTTTGCAAAAATCTCCCCATTTACCTTATTACTACTTCCTGCTCCCCCCTACTTCGCTGCACAGCCTTGATCACTTCCTTCTCTCTCCCATTTTTTGACTTCCCTAAAATAGTCAGGGAGGTACTTGCCTTATATTCATCTGAACATCTTCTCCTACTATCTAATTACAGATAATTAGCTTCTTGCAACTTCTCTACAATTACAGATAATTAGCTGCTTGCAACTTCTCTACAGGAAGCTGAGCTTGCTCCCCCTCAACTGGAGCATATTTTATCATCCTTCTTGATAGACTCTTGAACCAATTGGAGAGCTTGATACCACTAGACCATCTTCTATCATCAATTGTATTTTCAACCTGCAAGAAGTTGTACACCCTGCAATAAAATAATATCAGGAGCATATGAAGCTTGACTAAGTTCAACATACCCAACTCAAACTTGAAGGTGTTGAACATTGCTTCATCTAGTTGCTTGGTGAAGATGTCAGCCACCTGCTTGTCTGTAGGGACAAACTTAATACTGATATCTTCACATTCCACATGCTCTCTTCTAAAGTTATACCTAATCTCTATGTGCTTAGTCCTGCTGTGTGATATAGGATTCCTAACTATAGAGATTGCACCAGTAGAATCACAAAATAAAGGAGTTCTATTTATCTAGAGGTTATAGTTTTGGAGCTGATGCTGGATCCACAACAACTGTGCATAGCAGCTCCCAACTACTATGTATTCTGACTCTGCAGTTGATATTTCAATACTTGTTTTCTTCTTGTTGCTCCAAGACACTAGTCTTCCTCCCAAGTGCTGACAGGTTCCTGAAGTGCTTTTCATGTTCTCTTTGCAGTCTGCAAAATTTGCATCTGAATAGCTAGTTAGTTCAAAATCCTTATTCCTAGTCTACCGTAGGCAAAGATCTGGTGTACCTTTAAGATACCTCAAAATTCTCTTAGCAGCACAGTAGTGAGATTCTTTTAGACGGGCCTGATACCTTGCACAAACACATGTAGCATAGATGATGTCTCTCCTACTTGCAGTAAGGTATAGAAGGGAGCTAATTATCCCTCTATACAAAGTTTTATCAATAGGTTTCCCTGCCTCATCTTTGTCTATAGGCATACTTGACCCCATGGGAGTTTTCATGGTGGAAGCATTCTCCATACCAAACTTTTTGATCAACTCCCTGGCGAACTTAGACTAGGATATGGACATTGTTGGAACACCCTATTACTAATTTGGGTCAGGATCACTATGTCTCTAGGAATCAATGCTTGACCTCCTGTATAGCTCAATAGGTCAATTAGAATTGAGTCTAAGGGTTAGAAGTCTAGGTTTGGAAGCTGCCCTCAAGACCAAGATTTTCTGTTTGGAGACTAAGTCATATCGTCGAGCTCAGCACGACGATTCGTCGAACTCCGATCGACGATCGTCTAGCTCAACTTCGACAGATCGTCGAACTCCATTCAACGATCGCTGAGCTCAACTTCATTATATCGTCGAACTCCATTCGACGATCGGTGAGCTCAGGTCGACGATTTTGACTCTGCTTTGGATCTTTATCTCTGAGCTCAGTTCGACGATCTTTGAGCTCAGATCGACGATATTTTGCTGCTGTATATTTCCAGATCGCTGAGCTCAGCTCGACGATAGCAGAGCTCAGTTCGACGATTTCAGATAACTTCAAGGATGTTTCTAGATTCAATTTCAAATCAGTAAAGGAGTTATTCTGCAATTAATTCAGAGATTTCCTAGCCGTTTTCATTCATTTCTGAACCAAGTTTCAAGGGATTTTTCAAGGAATATTTCTGTGGACTTTTCTCCAGAAAAGATTGTGCAATTAAGGATGCAATTAATGCAGGCCAACGGCTATACTTGAAAGAGAATGTTATTCTATTCTGTATCAGAGAATAAAAGAGAAGGATTTTTGAATCACTCATAGAATACAGATTACAGAGAGACAGACACACAGTCAGACAACATATACTGTCTCAAAGAATTCTCAAGAACACTCATCCAAGGAGATCAATCTTTTCAGAAATCTTCAGATCTCTTTAGTTTTAAAGTGTTCAAGGCCAACATATTTCAAGACTCCAGACATCCAACATTTCAGTCATTGCTGAAATCATCTATTGCTGGAGTTCAATCTTTGAAGGCCTATCACCCTCAGCAAAGCTTTTCTTCCTGAAGATCTCAAGGATTCAGGGGGAGCTTTGACATCAACAATCCACATAGTCTTCTCAGTTGTTTGAGAAAGAGAAGACTTCCATCACTCTCTCACCCCCTCTCTGTAAAGGGTTTTTCAAACTCCCTTCAAAAGTTTGAGCTTGGTTTTTGAGCACCTTGTCAAAAGCTCATTGGTGGCAAGACACCTGATCAAAAAATCTGCTTTGGTTTTTGAGCACCTTATCAAAAGCTCATTGGTGCCCAGGACACCTGATCAACTCATCCTGCAGTGGATTCCTACCTAGGGTGGTAGAAGAGTGGATGTACCCAAGTTTAGGGGAACCACTATATTTCCTTGTGTCTTCTAGTTTTGCTTGTGTTTATGTTTATTTCTGGCCTTGATTATCTTGTGATTAGCTTTTGGATAGTTTAGTTCTGTGATTAGATTTTTATTGTTTCCCTGCTCACTCTTATTACAACAATTGTTGTAAAAAGTTTCAAAGCACCATATACTCTATTCACCCCCCCCCCTCTAGAGTATATCAGATCTAGTTGCTCTTTCAATTGGTATCAGAGCCAGGTTGGTTAAACATGCCATACCTGATTTGTTGTACAGGCTAACACCTGAACCCAAAGATCCCAAGTTAGATCTGTTTTTCTTTTGTACTTTATCATTAGATTTTGTTTTCACAAATCATGGCCCAAAACAAAGATTATGCTAGCACCAGACCTCCAGTGTGCAATCTATCCAAGTTTGCACTTTGGAAAGCAAGGATCAGACTGTACATGAATTATATTGACGAAGATATTTTTAATTCTGTTTTGACAGTATGTCCAAGACCTCCAGAGAACACAAGTACAAATGCTGTTCCACCTCCATCAGGAACAGATGCCGATATCAAGAGATGGAAGGTAGCTGATGCCAAGGCTATGAACATCCTAGCCCAGATAATGTCAGATGACATATTTCAAAAGGTGGCTGAATGCAATTCAGCAAAGGAAATTTGGGACAAACTCTCAGAAATAGTCTCAGGCTCAGCTAATGAGAGAAAGGATAGGAGATCCCATCTCATCTCTCAATATGAGAATTTCAAGAAGGGAGAGACTGAGTCAGTGGGAGACATGTACAACAGGTTAAGTCTAATTGTCAGTGAACTCAGGACATTGGACAAAGAGATCTCACTAACTGAACTTAATGACAAGATCCTAATGTGCTTCCCCAGCACTTGGGATTCAAGAATCTGGCCAATTAAGGATGCCAGAAGTCTGAATGAGATCACTACTGAAGCTCTATTGGGTAAGCTCAAATCTTATGAGCTACTCATCAAGAATAGAGAGGAAGAACAGAAGGCAGCCTCACCAGCCACAAGAAAAGAGAAGACCATAGCCTTCAAGGCAACTGAAGATCTGCCTGAAGATAAAGCCACAGGCAATGATGAACTACTCAGTCTGCTGGCCAAAAGATTTTACAAAATGGCCAGAAAGGATTTCAGAAGGAGATCATACAAGGAGCAGGATAAGCCAAGGTATGACAACTCCATTAGTAATAATAAAGACATTATTTGCTTTGGTTGCAGGAAACCAGGGCACATAGTCCCTGACTGTCCAGAGAACAAGAACAAGGACAGAAGGGACAGGAAAGAAAGAAGAAAGGAGAAAGACTCCAAAAGGAATGGCAATGGCACACCCTCATCAAGCAAAAACAAACATACAAGAAAAGGGTTTGTTGCTGAATCCTGGAGTGAGACTGAAGAGGAGTCAGAAGCCTCATCCAGTTCCAGTGATGATGAGGATGATGCAGAAGAAAAATAGTTCTGCATGATGGCAATCAATGCCTCACAGCATAATGCAGAAGAAGAGGAGTCAGAGTCAGACTCAGAGACTCAACCTGAAGAAGATCAGGTAATTGGTTCTTTTGATTTTAGTTCAGAGGATTTTAAATCTGAATTTAAAGCATTGTGTTTACACCTGCTAAAGTCTGAGAAAGAAATTATCTCCCTCAGAAATCAATTATCTGAACACAATATTTTAAAGTCAGAAAACCTCAAACTCTCTCAGGAGTTGGAGTGTTGTAGGGAACAGATAGCTTCACTTAAAAGTGAGCTCTCTGAGGCCAAGAAGCTTGAAGAATCCCTTAATGGGAGAAGCATCAAGCTGATGGACATCACAAGCACAGTGAACTCCAGATTCAACAGTACACTGGGCTTGGGTGCTTCATCCAGCCAACCTATAGTCCTAACAACTCCAATCAAATTCATTTCTGATAAAGGAAAGGGAGTTGTAGAGGTTGCTAGGAAAAATTCTGATCTGCCTCAGAAAACTAAATCCTAGCAGAAATCGTCGAACGGAGATCGACGATCGCCGAATGAAGATCGACGATCGCCGAACGCAGCTCGACGATCTCAGGCAACATCGTCGAACGCAGATCGACGATCTCAGCCAAAGTCGTCGAACGCAGGTCGACGAACTCAATTACCTGACCTCAGCCATAGTTGACCGTCGAACGGAGCTCGACGATCTGACCCAAGATCGTCGAACGCAGCTCCAAGATCGTCGAACAGAGGTCAGAGCTCTGGAAAATTTTTCAAGGGCAAATCAAAATTGAATCCTAAGGGTCCTTCATCCCAAATATTTAACCCTTATACTGAATGGATTATACCTCCAAGGAGATATCATCCTGAAGGTTATAAGAGTCAACCTGGGATGTCTTTCATTTCAGAATTTAAAGGTTATCAACCTAGGCCCAAGGTAAACTGGGTCAAAAACAAATGAATTGTCTTATGTGCAGGTGAAGACCTATCCAACATCTAACCAGCAATGGTATTTGGATAGTGGGTGCTCTAAGCACATGACAGGGAACAAGGACAACCTCACATCCTTCAGAGCCAAGCTTGGACCCAAAGTTATCTTTGGTGATTCAAACTTTGGACAGACTAAAGGATATGGTGTAGTCCAGATTGGATCAGTAACTTTCAAAAAGGTAGCTTATGTGGAAGGACTGAAGCACAACCTAATTAGCATCAGTCAGCTGTGTGATGAAGGCTACCAGGTGACCTTCAGCAAAGCCTTATGCAAAATCAAGTCAGAGGACAACACAACTGTGTTGACAGGTAAAAGAAAAGGTTACTCAAGAGGATGAAAGCAGTGAAGATGAAGGAAATGCTCAACATATTGAAGAACAACTTGAAGAGCCAGTTGTACCACAAGAGGAAACAACAACACAGGTTGGTGAACAATCAACACCCCCTGTTGATTCAGTAACATCAAGAGACCATCCAATTTCCCAAATAATTGGAGAAATCTCAGCTGGTGTGCAAACCAGAAATCAGGTCAACCAAAACCTATTGCACACCTGCTTCCTATCTCAAACTGAATCTCGGTCCATTCAAGATGCAGAGCAAGATCCACACTGGATCATTGCAATGCAAGATGAGTTGCATCAATTTGAGAGAGACAAAGTATGGGAACTAATGCCAAAGCCTAAGGATCATTCCATTGTTGGAACAAAATGGGTATTCAGAAACAAATTGGATGATTAAGGAGTAATTATAAGGAACAAGGCAAGGCTAGTTGCTCAGGGATACTCTCAAGAAGAAGGAATAGACTACGACCAGACTTTTGCACCTGTTGCAAGATTAGAAGCCATAAGAATATTTCTAGCTTATGCAGCACATAAAGGCTTCAAGGTATATCAGATGGATGTCAAAAGTGCATTTCTAAATGGAGACATCAAAGAGGAAGTTTATGTCAGACAACCTCCAGGTTTTATCTCTCCAACTTTTCCTGATTATGTTTTTAGACTGAACAAAGCATTATATGGTCTCAAGCAAGCTCCTAGAGCATGTTATGAGACCCTAGCATGCTTTCTCTTGGAAAATGGTTTTATAAGGGGTAGAGTAGACCAAACTCTTTTCATTAGAACCCATAAGTCTCATACCCTACTAGTACAAATTTATGTAGACGATATTATTTTTGGTTCTACTGACTCCAAATTGTGCAGAAGGTTTTCCAACCTGATGCATTCTAAATTTGAGATGAGTAGCATGGGTGAGCTATCCTTCTTCCTAGGATTGCAAGTCAAGCAACATACTGAAGGCATCTTTATTTCTCAAACCAAATATGCAAATGAGTTGGTTAAGAAATTTGGTATGTCTGAAGCATCTTGCATGAAAACACCCATGCCTACTAATGCTGTATTGGATGCTGATGAACATGGAAAACCTGTTGATCAAACAACATATAGAGCAATGATTGGCTCTTTACTGTATCTTACAGCTAGTAGACCAGATATAATGTTTGCTACATGTATATGTGCTAGGTTCCAAGTAAGCCCTAGAGAGTCACACCTAACACTAGTAAAGAGGATTCTCAGGTGTGTTAAAAGTTGTCCAAATCTAGGTCTCTGGTATCCAAAAGATTCAGCATTTGAATTAACTGGATTTTCTGATGCTGATTATGCTGGATGCAGAATTGACAGGAAAAGCACCAGTGGAACTTGTCAGTTCCTTGGTGACAGACTTGTCTCTTGATTTTGTAAGAAACAAACATCTGTGTCAACTTCAACTGTTGAAGCTGAATATAAGGCTGCAGGCAGTTGTTGCTCACAAATCTTGTGGATTCAAAACCAACTCCTAGACTATGGCTACAACTTAGAGAAGTCTAAAATCTTTTGTGATAACACCAGTGCTATTTCCATAGCTCAAAATCCAGTCCTCCATAGTAGGACAAAACACATAAAGATTAGGCATCATTTCTTAAGGGATAATGTTGAAAAGAATAAAATTGAACTACACTATATCCCAACTGATTTACAAAGGGGAGATATCTTCACCAAGCCATTGGATGAAAAGAAACACACCTTCTTCCTAAATCAGTTAGGAATGTTAGATGGAGGAAGTCTTAAATAATATCCAAGATTTTGAAAGCTTAAAAATTGACCAAGACTAGGCAAACATTCTGATTTTTCTTAGTGTCTAGAATTTTTCTGATCTCTGAACTGCGCTCGACGATTTGCCCCAAGATCGTCGAACGGAGATCGACGATTTCCGAAATCGTCGAACTGAGTTCAGCGTTTCTCAGATAGTATGAACTATCTCTTCCGGTCAACGATCGTCGAACGGCGCTCGACGATTTTGTTCTCTGAACGATCGTCGAACGGAGCTCGACGCTCTCCAATATCATCGAACGGAGATCGACGATGTTGAAGACTCTTCAGATTCCTTTAGTAGCCTCGATCGTCGAACTGAGTTCAACGATCTTTCCAATTCTGCGTCGAACCCTAATATAAAACTCATTTTTCGCCGTCGTTCTCTTTTGCGCTTTCGATTTCTCTGCAAGAATTTTCTTTCCCTCCAAACAGTTCTACACTTGGTCGTTTTGTTTGTTGAATTTTTGCAGGTACCCATGGCTGTGTCAGTTGCTGTTCTTGCTGCTATGAAGTTTGATGCTGGTTTTGACATCGACATGGAATCACTCAGCACAACTGACCAGGTTTTTCAAGATATATTGGGATTATTCAAAGACCAGAACTTGACTGCCATAATGACCACCAGGATCAAGCTGGCATCTGATGAGATAAAGGAGTGGGTTTATACTGCCCACAATCAAGATAACTCCACCATTGTTGGGTCTATATCTGGAACTCAGGTACCCCTAACCCCAACAATTCTATCAGAAGTTTTTGAGTTGAGAAATGGAGAAGATACTGTTGACTTATCTGGAGATGAGTATTCTGAACTGCTTGCCAGAATGGGTCATTCAGAGGGAAACCCTAGCAAGCTCTTCAAAAGGAACCTGTATGTAGAATATAGATTCATGGCAGATGTTGTTGGGAAAGTGCTACTGGCTAAGCACTCTGCCCATGATACAATTTCAAGGCATCAGCTCTGCCTCATGGGAGCTCTTGTAGATAAGAAGAATCTGAATTGGGGAGAAGTTTTCTTTGACCTCATCAAAAAGAAAATCAACAAAAGTTTTGTTAACTTTGGGAGGATCATTGGAGTGTTTCTGCAGCACAGGTGCCCTGCCTTGCTGGTCTCCTCTGGAATTCATATAAATGCCTCCAAGAGACTGTCTTGTGCCCTCTTTGGAAAGTGGGACAGACAAATCAGCAAGCCCAGCAGGCCCTCCTCCAGTACTCCTTCAGGCACAAGGACTCTAAGAGTCACTCCTCCACAGGTCTCTGCCCCTGCAGATGACCTGCCTGTTGTTGTTGCCTCTCCTCCTCCTCCTCCAATTCCATCCCTTCCCATACCATCTACCATTCCAGCTCCCTCCACCATCATCATATCCAGCCCATCTCCAACATCAACACCATCTCCAGTACCTAATCTACCAACACCAGAAGAACATTTCCATCCATTATTCTCCTACCCTCCACCAGATGTCACCTCATCACCCTCCATTCCATCCTTCCCGCTAATTGATGATTCCTTTATGGATGATTCCCCATCCTCTCCTCCTGAGCTACCCTCATCCTTCACTTCATTTCAAGACCTTCTACACCAAATCATTGACCAACCAACATTCACCCCATCTATCTCCATCCCTCTATCCTCCATTTCCACCTTACCAACACCTCAGCCATCCCTTCCACCATTCTCCATCTCTCCTCTACCAGAACCCTCAGTTGCTCCTATATCTTCTACCTCTGCTCCAGTCACCCTTGAGCAAGTAGACCTCCCAGCCCTTGCTGACAGGCTGTATGAGTTGCTTACCCCCAGGCTCTCTCTGCTGTTGGAGACCTCCATGGCTCCACTACACCTGTCAGTGGCAGCTCTCTCTGTCAGGCTCTCTTCCCTCTTCCCTCAGGCAGCACCTACAGCAGTGTGCCTTGATCCAGACATGTCTGAATCTAGGCAGGGGGAGATGCCATATGAAGTGAGTCTTCATGCTGCTGCTGTTGCTGCTGCTGCTGCTTCTGTGACTGCTTCTGTGAGCCTGTCTGCTGCTGCTGCTGCTGTCATTGCTGCTTCTTCAGCTCCTCCTCTTGCTGCTGTTGCTGTGCCTCAAGCACAAAGTCCTCCTGCTGCAATCCTTGCAATAGACCTCAGGTCTTTGCTATCAGATTTTGATCAGTTTTACTTCAGCTGTCTGCCAAAGGTCAATGCTGTCCAGCCTCCAGAGGATCTATCCAAGGCACTTGTGCCATTTTCTTGCTGTGACCCTAGCATTATCACCTCCTTTGTCAATTCAGTTTATGCTGCTGCCTCCTCTGAAGAAAGCATTATTGTTGCTTCTACTACTGCTGAGAATGTTAATACTGCTGCTAAAGTTTCTGTTATTGCTGATGAACCAATTTCCAAGGAAATTCTTATGTCAGAGGCACCTGAATTTGAGCCTTCTGCAGTCTTTGATGATATTCCTTCTGTTTCTGCTGTTGTTAGTGAAGTTGTTGCTGCTGCCACCTCTCCAGAGCCCATAGTTGCTGCTGTTGTTACTGCCTCTACTACATCTGCTGCTGTCATTTCTGCTTCTGCACAACTCAAGAAGGATCTGATGAAGAAAATAGATGGCATTTATGATGACCAGAGTTCTGAAAGTGATAAATTTAGAACAGACTCTGATGACTCTTCTGCTACCATTGCTAGGAAAAGGAAGGCAAGGAGCAAAGCCATGAAAAGGGTTCCTCCTGCCAAAGTTAAGGATAACAATGATATTCCATATTATATTCTACATGACTGCCCTATTACTGAGCACTGGATGCAATACTCTAAGAATCAGCTGAAGGCAATGAAGAAGAAGAGAAAATATGAGAAGGGTTCCTCCCAATTTCAACACTCTCATCCTCCTCCACCACCTCCTCCTGATGCAGGTGCAGGTGGAAGCTCTGCAGCTCAACCCCCAGCCAGAAGTCAGGCCCCCTATCAGCCTCATGCCAGATCTTACAATAGGGGAAGCCAATCCAGGGGATCTCAATCAAGGAGAGGAGGATATAGAGGAAATCAAAGAGACCTTCAAGTTTACTCCAAAGGGTACTCCAGGCAACACCCATATTCTAGGGGAGGACAAATGTCAACTGATACAACATCTGGTCCTTTCCCTTATAAGCTGAAAGAAACTGTGTCTGCCAGGCCTTCTCAAGACAATCCCTCTAACAGATATGAGTCACCTGTACCTTTTGAGGATCCTGAGAACAATCCAGCTGCTTGGACTGCCAGATTAAAAGAATTAGCTGCACTGGATCAGATTAAAAAGGCTAGAGAGCAAGGAAAAGATTCTTCCAACATTTCAACAATGTCTGAACAGAGACAGAAAGAGCTAGAGAGATATGCATCAAATGATACCAGATCAAACAAAGAAGCCCTCAATCCTAACAGAGAGATTAAACTTGTTAAGGGCAAGGAAAAGAAATGATATTGTAAGGTGACATTCTCTGTGATTTCTGATTATCTGGATGTTATATATCTCTGTGATTCTGCAATGTATAGCTTGTTGTTTTTATGTTCTGCTGATTGTTTGTTGTTATTTAAATTTTTCCAAAGTCTGTAAATAGTAATCCTAACCCAAATAGGGGGAGATTGTTGGAACACCCTATTACTAATTTGGGTCAGGATCACTATGTCTCTAGGAATCAATGCTTGACCTCCTGTATAGCTCAATAGGTCAATTAGAATTGAGTCTAAGGGTTAGAAGTTTAGGTTTGGAAGCTGCCCTCAAGACCAAGATTTTCTGTTTGGAGACTAAGTCATATCGTCGAGCTCAGCACGACGATTCGTCGAACTCCGATCGACGATCGTCTAGCTCAACTTCGACAGATCGTCGAACTCCATTCGACGATCGCTGAGCTCAACTTTATTATATCGTCGAACTCCATTCGACGATCGGTGAGCTCAGGTCGACGATTTTGACTCTGCTTTGGATCTTTATCTCTGAGCTCAGTTCGACGATCTTTGAGCTCAGATCGACGATATTTTGCTGCTGCATATTTCCAGATCGCTGAGCTCAGCTCGACGATAGCAGAGCTCAGTTCGACGATTTCAGATAACTTCAAGGATGTTTTAGATTCAATTTCAAATCAGTTAAAGAGTTATTCTGCAATTAATTCAGAGATTTCCTAGACGTTTTCATTCATTTCTGGACCAAGTTTCAAGGAATTTTTCAAGGAATATTTCTGTGGACTTTCCTCCAGAAGAGAATGTGCAATTAAGCATGCAATTAATGCAGGCCAATGGCTATACTTGAAAGAGAATGTTATTCTATTCTGTATTAGAGAATAAAAGAGAAGGATTTTTGAATCACTCATAGAATACAGATTACAGAGAGACAGACACACAGTCAGACATCATATACTGTCTCAAAGAATTCTCAAGAACACTCATCCAAGGAGATCAATCTTTTCAGAAATCTTCAGATCTCTTTAGTTTCAAAGTGTTCAAGGCCAACATATTTCAAGACTCCAGACATCCAACATTTCAGTCATTGCTGAAATCATCTATTGCTGGAGTTCATTCTTTGAAGGCCTATCACCCTCAGCAAAGCTTTTCTTCCTGAAGATCTCAAGGATTCAGGGGGAGCTTTGACATCAACAATCCACATAGTCTTCTCAGTTGTTTGAGAAAGAGAAGACTTCCATCACTCTCTCACCCCCTCTCTGTAAAGGGTTTTTCAAACTCCCTTCAAAAGTTTGAGCTTGGTTTTTGATCACCTTGTCAAAAGCTCATTGGTGGCAAGACACCTGATCAAAAAAATCTGCTTTGGTTTTTGAGCACCTTATCAAAAGCTCATTGGTGCCCAGGACACCTGATCAACTCATTCTACAGTGGATTCCTACCTAGGGTGGTAGAAGAGTGGATGTACCCAAGTTTAGGGGAACCACTATATTTCCTTGTATCTTCTGGTTTTGGTTGTGTTTATGTTTGTTTCTGGCCTTGATTATCTTGTGATTAGCTTTTGGATAGTTTAGTTCTGTGATTAGATTTTTATTGCTTCCCTGCTCACTCTTATTATAACAATTGTTATAAAAAGTTTCAAAGCACCATATACTCTATTCACCCCCCCCCCCTCTATAGTATATCAGATCTAGCTGCTCTTTCAGACAACCCATCATCAGTCTGTCCTACTTGGAGGCCCAAGAATAACTTGAGCTCGCCCATACTGCTCATCGTAAACTTCCCTTGCATAAGTTTGACAAACTTCTTGCAAAGGTTATCATCAATAGATACAAAGATTATGTCATCAACATAAATCTGGACTTGGATGATCCTGCCGTTAGATTAACTTAAGAATAGGGTCTTGTCTATCTTTCCCCTTGAGAATTTGTCTCAATGAGGAAGCTAGACATTATCTCATACCATACTTTAGGATGAATGTCAACTAAGTATCGTAAGGAAATTGATCCCGGTTGTTCAATCATTTGATAACCAGAGTCATTCTTTGATAGATGATCACTATAAGTCAGATTCAATATAATTTTATCAATCCTTTTTTCTGTCGTTAAGGTGGAGAACTGAACCAAGGTTGTGAGTATTGGGAATATCCCCATTCATAGGTCCGAGATCCACATCTATGAATTGAAAGGTCCGAATGATCAACTCTGCAATCAGTTGTTAGAATCAATAGGTGTTCAAATCGTTCATTTGAAGAAATTGAAACCCTTATTATTGGATGATCATGATACTTCCAAAAGACCTAAATTCTTGATCAATGGAGGAACAATATTACCATTTTTGTTCAAAAAGATACCAAAGCAGATGATTGACTCATTCCATACTAGAAAGAATCGCAGGAAATCCTTTGATAATACGGATTCCTATTTATCGATGATATCCCACGATCGAGACAATTGGCTTAATCCCGTGAAACCATTTCATAGAAGTTCATTGATATCTTCTTTTTATAAAGCAAATCGACTTAGTTTCTTGAATGATCCGCATCACTTCTGGTTCTATTGTAACAAAAGATTCCCCTTTGATGTGGAAAAGACCCGTATCAAGAATTATGATCTTACATATGGACAATTCCTCAATATCTTGTCCATTCGCAACAAAATCTTTTCTTTGTGTGCCGGTAAAAAAAAATATATTTTTTTGGAGAGAGAGACTATTTCACCAATCGAGTCACAGGTATCTGACATCTTCATACCTAACGATTTCCCTCAAAGTGGTGATGAAACGTATAACTTGTACAAATCTTTCCTTTTTCCAATTCGATCCTATCCATTCGTTTTATGGATGCTAAATACCATTGATGGGCGTGTTCTAAAATGTGCTCTTTTCTGATTTCAGGTTAAATTGGGCTATATATAGCAGTTTGGGAAGAACTGGCAGGATTAGGAGAAGATTTGGAACAAATATGAGAAAAATCACAAATTACAAGGCTAGGTCACAGACGTATACCTGAGGTATGACAAGGTCATGCCTGGAGCTCGTCCCATATCCCAGGATCAAGTTATCACGTCAATTAAAAGTACACGCCCATCAATCATGCTCCTGACCAGGGGCATGACTTCCATGTCTTGCAAGTGAAATTCCCCCAGCGATCAAGCAAGCAACCAATTCCCAAACACTCTTGTGACCATCATGAGAGTCTTTGTTTTCAAGGGTAGCAAAACCACCTAGGGGGGGGGGGGGTGAATAGGTTTCTAGGTCTTTAGTATATCTTTTAACTTTTATAAGTTTAGGTTGTGAGTGATGATTTATTTCTTAGTGCTTTCAAGACATGCACCCAGAAGACACAATAATTTATAGTGGTTCCCCAGATTATGGGTACTTCCACTGTCCCTCCCGCCTTTCTAACAATGTGTTAGACAAGGCACTTCTCCAATATCTCGGCTCCTAAGAGCTTACAACATGATCCTGCATGACCACTCACTCTCCTCCATGACTTACAATTCGGGCACAAAGCACTACAACTCAGAGATCAAAAAATCACTTACCTCAAGCCAACAACCCTACCACACAGGCTGGGAGGACAACCCTACACTCAGATTCCTAACAGAATCCTACCACTCAGATTCACTCTTTAATCCTACCTCGGATCTATAATAGATCTTATAATCTCAGCCTTTATAACACATGCTTACAACTCAGATTCAAAAGAATCATTTCGAGAGAATAAGGTTTGATGTTGATATGACACCAGAGAAATTATCTCCGTGTCTTTCTCCTTCTATCCTGAGAGATTAGTCCAGATTTTTTCTTCACAGCTCCAGAAAAATAATCTTCAGGATTTGCTCAGCTTGGGTTGAGAAGTGGCCGCAGCTAGGGTTATCCCTTGCTGCTCCTTCTTTCTTGTTGTTGATGAAGACGACAACATCTAATAGGAGGAACTTTTAGGTTGATCGATTTGAGCTTCTGCTTCTTATATTAGCAACAATGGCGAAGACAACGATGATGTTCTCTCGCTTTTCGAAAAGACAAAGCCCTAAAAGTTAATTTGATTTCCCCGATCACATTCCTTTTATCTTCCCCCGTGTAACAACTTTCTTGACCTATGGGCCCAACTTTAATTGATGGTTTAGAGCCTTCCTTTTATGTAATATATCATATAACTGGCTATCAATACCATTACTGGTGGATTCTAGCTTTTCCTCAATGAGTTTGAATTTCGTTGACATCTGTTGATTTTTGGCTGACATCAGCATCTGTGGACTTAGCCAAATTCTCAGTTCCATCAGAGGCTTTGAGTGTGTTGAGTGAACAAGATTTACTCAACGATAATGATCTTAGCCAACTTTCTGCATCATCAGGCATTGAGTGCGTTGAGAGAACTGGCTTCACTCAATGATTCTGGACTTAGCCAACTTTCTGCTTCCTCAGGCGTTGAGTCCATTGAATGAAGCCTTCATTACTCAATGCTTTTAGACTTGTCTTATCATTCTGCATCTAGGCATTGATAGCATTGAGTGAGTAGCCTTCACTCAACATTTTATGACTTGGATAAACATTATGTGCTGCCAGGCGTTGAGTACGTTGAGTGAACCTTCATCACTCAACGCTTCTGGACATAGCTGCTTCACTGATTGTCTATCTTCATGTTGAGGCGTTGAGTGAACTAGCTTCACTCAACGCTTCTGTACTTAGCCGCAATTCTGAAATTAGCCGGCTTGTCGAAGAATTGAGTGTGTTAAGTGAACTGGCTTCACTCAACGCTTCTGTACTTAGTCGTTTTCTGTCACCTTTCTTCTTAAGCTTTGACTACAGCAGCATGACTCAACGCTTCTGCTCAATTGGAGTCGAGTGAACTTGCTTGACTCCACACCTATAGACTTAGCTGTGATATTGTCTTTACAACCTGCTGGGCTTTGACCTCCTGTCTTTACTCAGTGCTTTTGCTATCTGGCATTGAGTGAACTGGCTTCACTCAACGTTTGTGGACTTAGTTGATTTTCTGCTTGCCATTACTGAGGATTTGATAGATACAGCTTTACTCAGTGCTTATTATCATATGGCATTGAGAGAACTGCCTTCACTCAATGCATGTGGACTTTGCCGCATTCCTGTCTTTGTCAGCATTCTTCCTTATCCTTTGGTATTGAGTGAGCTTGCTTCACTTAATGCCTGTGGACTTAAGCAAATTCCTTCCTTTCCAGCCAGTTTCTATGACATCTGGCATTGAGTGAACTGGCTTCACTCAATGTCTGTAGACTTAGACAGATTTTTGTCTCTCGAATCCTCAACCCTGTGACCACCTATCACATCCACTTGGAATGCCTGTCCAACATGCACACATGAGCTTAAACATACATCAAATACAACTATATGTATACCATTGACTTCTTTGACTTCAAAAAATCTGGGAAATTGTGAGCAACAGACCCAATATTCTCCCCCTATTTGTGGAAGTCAATACCCTCAACCAAAATTCTCGATCAATGATATACACTAACATATACAGTAGATAAAATAGTAAATTTGAAAATTTAACACCATATAATAAGATTGTTAAGTTATGGGTTACCACACTTCCTCTGTCTACAAGGTGATGATGATCACTTTCCTTTCCCCCCATTTTACTGCCTGATGCTTGATCATTGCCTTCTTTGCAAAAATCTCCCCATTTACCTTATTACTACTTCCTGCTCCCCCCTACTTCGCTGCACAGCCTTGATCATTTCCTTGATCACTTCCTTCTCTCTCCCATTTTTTGACTTCTCTAAAATAGTCAGGGAGGTACTTGCCTTATATTCATCTGAACATCTTCTCCTACTATCTAATTACAAATAATTAGCTGCTTGCAACTTCTCTACAATTACAGATAATTAGCTGCTTGCAACTTCTCTACAGGAAGCTGAGCTTGATCCCCCTCAACTGGAGCATATTTTATCATCCTTCTTGATAGACTCTTGAACCAATTGGAGAGCTTGATACCACTGGACCATCTTCTATCATCAATTGTATTTTCAACCTGCAAGAAGTTTTACACCCTGCAACAAAACAGTATCAGGAGCATATGAAGCTTGACTAAGTTCAACATACCCAACTCAAACTTGAAGGTGTTGAACATTGCTTCATCTAGTTGCTTGGTGAAGATGTCAGCCACCTGCTTGTCTGTAGGGACAAACTTAATACTGATATCTTCACATTCCACATGCTCTCTTCTAAAGTTATACCTAATCTCTATGTGCTTAGTCCTGCTGTGTGATATAGGATTCCTAACTATAGAGATTACACCAGTAGAATCACAAAATAAAGGAGTTCTATTTATCTAGAGGTTATAGTTTTGGAGCTGATGTTGGATCCTTAACAACTGTGCATAGCAGCTCCCAACTACTATGTATTCTGACTCTGCAGTTGATATTTCAATACTTGTTTTTTTCTTGTTGCTCCAAGACACTAGTCTTCCTCCCAAGTGCTGACAGGTGCCTGAAGTGCTTTTCATGTTCTCTTTGTAGTCTACAAAATTTGCATCTGAATAGCTAGTTAGTTCAAAATCCTTATTCCTAGTCTACCATAGGCAAAGATCTGGTGTACCTTTAAGATACCTCAAAATCCTCTTAGCAGCAGAGTAGTGAGATTCTTTTGGACGGGCCTGATACCTTGCACAAACACATGTAGCATAGATGATGTCTCTCCTACTTGCAGTAAGGTATAGAAGGGAGCTAATTATCCCTCTATACAAAGTTTTATCAATAGGTTTCCCTGCCTCATCTTTGTCTATAGGCATACTTGACCCCATGGGAGTTTTCATGGTGGAAGCATTCTCCAGACCAAACTTTTTGATCAACTCCCTGGTGAACTTAGACTAGGATATGGACAACCCATCATCAGTCTGTCCTACTTGGAGGCCCAAGAATAACTTGAGCTCGCCCATACTGCTCATCGTAAACTTCCCTTGCATAAGTTTGACAAACTTCTTGCAAAGGTTATCATCAATAGATACAAAGATTATGTCATCAACATAAATCTGGACTTGGATGATCCTGCCGTTAGATTAACTTAGGAATAGGGTCTTGTCTATCTTTCCCTTGAGAATTTGTCTCAATGAGGAAGCTAGACAATATCTCATACCATGTTTTAGGGGCTTGCTTCAACCCACATAGAGCTTTCCTAAGCGTATAAAGAAAATTAAGTGAGTTAGGGACAACAAAACCTGGAGGCTATTCAACATAAACCTCTTCTTTTAAGTCACCATTCAGAAAGGCTGACTTCACATCCATCTAGTATACTTTGAATCCTTAGTATGCAGCATATGCTTATAACAGTCTGATGGCTTCCAATCTTGCTACAAGTGCAGAGGTTTGATCAAAGTCAATACCTTCTTCTTGTATGTACCCCTTAGCTACCAGCCTAGCCTTATTCTGGATTATAATGTCATTTTCATCAAGTTTGTTCCTATAAATCCACTTCACTCTAATGATATTATGTCCTTATAGTCTGGGAACCAACTTCCAGACCTTACATCTCTTAAACTGGTACAGTTCCTCTTACATAGCTACATTCTAGAATTGATCTGTGTTGTCCTCTTCAAATCTATTGGGATCAACTTGTGACAGGAAACTAGAATACAGAGATGTATTTAGAATTTTAATCATTGTCACTACTCCTTGGATGGCATCACCAATGATCCGGTGTCTTGGATGACCCCTTAGATGCCTGACTGTTGGATGCAATCTTGCTTCAGCTTCCTAATCTTCATTATCTTCACTTTGTTGATCATCATCCACAACCTTTGTGCCTTTGCTTCATATAGAATGCTCACTCTGTCATATTTATCTTGAACTAATGGAGAAGCCTCCTTGATAGTCAGCTTGTCCATCATCAGCTTAGTACCTGCAGGGATAGAAGAGGAGCTTGACAGCTCATTGTTAATCATTATGGAGTCATCAAAAACTACATGAATGGACTCTTCTACAACTTGATTTTTCAAGTTGTAGATCCTATAGGCCTTGTATGATTGTTGTACCCAACAAAAATCCCTTCATAGGACTTGACAGCAAACTTAGTCACATAGGACTTTCGATTGTTTAGCACATAGCACTTACTACCAAAGATTTTAAAATAGGTCAGGTTTTTTTCTGCCCTTCAAAATCCCTTAGGGAGTCTTCTTGTGGCTCTTGGTGATAAAAGTCATGTTAAGGACATGATATGCATTATTAACCGCATCAGCCCAGAAGAATTCTGGGAGAGATGTGTCACTCAACAAGTTCCTTCTAGCCTCTATGAGAGTGCTATTATTTCTCTCAGCAATCTCATTTTGCAGGATTATTCTAGGAGAGGAGAATTTTTGGTGAATCCCTTGCTCTTTATAAAACCTTGTGATGCATTCAGACTAAAATTCAGTCCTATGGTCACTTGTGATTTTGATCGCAGTACTGCCAAATTCATTCTGGATTTACTTGACAAATGTCTTGAAGATATTTGGTGTTTCAGACTTCTTTCTAAGAAAGATAACCCAAGCAAATATGGAAAAGTCATCGACAAGCACAAGGGTGTAGACTTTCCTACCTAGACAATGAAGTGGCATATGACCAAACAAGTCCATATGCAGGAGGTATAAGCACCTCACCAAGTCTTTGATCTCAATGCCCTTGAAGGAGGTCTTGACTGTTTGCACTTTTGGCATATAGAGCAGATACCCTTCTTAGTGCACTTCATCTTAGGACCATTACTATCTAGCTCTTCACTAAAGAGCTTGCTTATGGTTTTATTATTCAGATGAGCTAGCCTCTTGTGCCACTAGACATAGTATCAGGTTTTCTCATCTACAACTAGGCATACAAGGGGGGTCTATATCTAAACAGAAAATTTAAACCATAGATGTTCCCACTCCCAGTGCCTGTCAAGATGACCTCTTGGTCACTTGACCTCTTAATCTGGCACTCATCCTTTTAGAATGATGTGACATAGCCTAGATCACATAACTGGTTTATGCTTATTAGGTTATGTTGAAAACCTTCCACATAAGCCACTTTGGTGATAGTGACTATATCATTAGTGATCTTACCATACCCTCTGGTGACTCCTCTATCTGAACCACCAAAGATAACTTTGGGTCCATCCATCACTGGAGTATACTCCTTCAGATTACTCCTTGTTCCAGTTATATGTCTGGAACAACCACTGTCCTAGTACCATATAGGGGTATGGGCACTTAGACTAACCTGCAAAGCATATTTATTTTACCTTAGTACCCCAATATTTATAGGGTCCTTTGTGCACGTCAGTCTGAAAATGAATGATGAGTTGTAAATATATGTTTTTTACGTACAATAAATTAGTCGTTTTAGTTTA
Organism: Platanthera guangdongensis; assembly: GCA_039583875.1. NCBI lineage: Eukaryota > Viridiplantae > Streptophyta > Magnoliopsida > Asparagales > Orchidaceae > Platanthera > Platanthera guangdongensis. The sequence goes on along the minus strand of CM077156.1, from coordinate 118,923,726 downwards.
TTTTTGTCATTTTTAGTTATTTTTCTTTAATAAATTGTTCCTTTTTGTAAATATTATTCAAACTTAAATTTATTTTCCGGAAATTTTCAGGAAAATTGTCAAAAATGCATAGTACACGCCCCTGTACTTCAGGTCACGCCCGTGACCTGGGCGTGTACCTTCAATTCCAAGTGAAATCAGTCGCCCACAAAGAAATTGTTGAACACGCCCAAGTACATGCCCGTGTCAAATGTGACACGGTCGTGATGCAGACCCGTGTCACGCCCTCGATGAACCACGCTCGAAGTTCATTGATCGGACCCGACACGCCTGTGTCAAGATGCGACACGGCCGTGTACTTCTCCACCTGGCCCGACAAGACGTCGTCGTCGACTTGTTGACGCGACGCCATCCCCAGATCGACCTGCTGAACATGCCCATGCTACACGCTCATGTCATTAGAGTCACGCCTGTGACCACCACGTGTACAGCCGCAAAGTCAAACCAGTCGTCAGTTCTCTGGATCACATACACGCTCGTGACCTAGGGCGTGTACCTTGAAATTTTTGCCAATAAATTGAAAGTTTTTGTATGAACTGTTGTTCTTCTTTTGGACCATTTTCCCTAAGGGGTTGGGCTGTTTAGATGTATTTCCAATGCTATGTAAGGGATTTTGTCCCCCTCTCTTTTATTTTCATTTTAGCTTTGTAATCATCTTTTAGTATTAATAAAATTTATAGCTTTTCTCCCATTATATAGTTTTGGAATGCATCTATGTACCCATCTCTTAGGCAATCTTATTTTTGTTTGTTTTATATCTTTGTTTTAGTTTTTTTTTAAATGGGTGTGTGCGTGCATGAGTATAAATTTATGCTTTTAGGTTTTTGTTATTTCTTTTACTTAGATTCATTTAGTGTTAGAATTTTTTCGCTCTTTTATTTCATTTTTATGAGTTTATAAAGGTATCTTAAAAGTGGTTTTATTTTTCTTTAACTTAGGTTTTTTTAGGTTTAAATTTTTTTTGTACTTTCTCTGCTTTCTTTCGACTTTTTAAGCTCTTTCATAAAATCATAAGAATGAAAAATTTGTCATTTTAATTTTTCGAGCACTTCGATTTTCGTTTTACACTTTTACTCATTTAATTTTTCGGTCTTTTTTATGCATTTCTATCACATTCTAGCTGTAGAAATGTATTCGTTTTAATTTTTCAATCACTTTGATTTCCCCTTTATTTGCAAAACTTTTTGCTCCTTTAATTTTTATTTTGTCTTTTTATGCATTTCTACCACATTCTAGAGGTAGAAATATAGTTGTTTTAATTTTTAGATAACTTCATTTTTCGCTTTTTTCGTATGTGTGCGTGCGTGTATGAGATAATTTTTATAGCTTTCTTTCATCCTTGTCAAGTGAGTGTGTGTGTGTTTTTATTTCATGTAGATTATGTGTGTTTTATTTCTATAGAGTGGAGTTTTTACTTTATGTAGAGTGTGTGTGTTTTACTTTCAGTAGAGTGTGTGTGTGTGCGTTTTCATTTCTGTAGCGTGTGTGCATTTTCATTTCAAGTAGAGTACGTGTGTGTGTTTTAATTTTTGTCTAGTGTGTGCATGTGTTTTACTTTATATAGAGTGTGTGTGTTTTCATTTATGTATATTGTGTGCGTGTGTACATTTATTTCCACCTACTCATTTGAGTAGGACTCGCTTTCATTTACCTCCTACTCGTTTGAGTAGGACTCGCAATTAACTACTTTCTTTACTGCTTTCATTTACCGTTTTCTTTACTACTTTATTTTTCTGCTTTCATTTTATCGCTTTCTTTTTGCAAGCCGTCTGTATTCCAATGAGTGACTAACCTCTCTTAGCCTTTAGTATCAAAGAGCATTGGGACAGATAAAATCACTTTAAATAATTAAAGGTCCTATTTTTCTAATTAATTAAATTACTTAAGATTTGCCCCGGGTTTACGACGCGTAGAACCACATATCGATATGTGGGCTCTATTTCCGTTGTCCATACGCTAGCTAGCCGAGAGGCTGTGCATATGGACTGATCACCCCTTGGTAAATGGAGTTTGACACTAACCCTCGAGGGAGGAGGCGCGGAATTCTATCGGATTAGGTTCCCCACCTAATAGCGGTGTTCTTAGCATAATGCGGGCATTAAGAGGAATTCTTCATCGGACGAGAGCCCGGTCGAATAGTCTTAATGTTTAGGTGAGCGATAGTCCTAGAGATAGGTGAGCTCATGTTTGTGGAACCTCCACGACCAAGTCTCCGCCTTAATTAATTTGAAATTTAGGATCTCTTTTTATTAAAAGTTTATTTTAGTTCAAATTTTTTTAGATACAATTGTGCTAAGTTATTCATCAGCTCCATCTTTAAAGCTTTTATTTTCTGCTGTTTGTATATATATAAATAATATCACAATAAGATAAATTTGCCGTGAAATAATAGTCCCCTCTAGGGAAGAGTAGAAATAATGAACCCGACCCCGAGAACAATACAATCCCGATATTCCTCACTGGAATATCCTGTACTACACACGATAGGTGCACTTGCCTCCTTTCGTTAAAAGTCGATTTCAACTGTTTTATATCCAAATAATAAATCCGCGTGCCCCGTATTCTAAATAAAACCAAATCTGCTCTTTCTTAAATAAACTGCCTGGGGCGCCGCGTGTCCTTAATAATTTTTGGAGTTTTAACCACCCATCAAGTTTTTGGCGCCGTTGTCGGGGACTTGATGGAAAACCCATCAAGTTTTTGGCGTCGTTGGCGGAGAAATTTCGAGTTGTTACTTTTTACTCTAGAGCACTATTACTTTTACCTATATATATATATATATATATATATATATATATATATATATATATATATAAATGGCTACAAAAAAAATAAAAATAATAATAATAATAATACTAATAATAACACTATTTTTAAAAAAACAAACAAAAAAACTTAAAAAATTATCATATTATTATTATCTATAAAACATTTTTTTTGAAATGACATCGTTTTCTACTAACAAAAAAAGAAAAAAAAACTAAGTAAAAAACCAAAAAAAAAACTTTAAACATTAAAAAAAAATCTTAAAATCTAAAAACCCAACAAAAATCTAAAAAACTAAAAACTAAAAAAATCTATATATAAAACTTTAAAAACTATAAAACCAAAAAAATCTAAAAACCCAAAAAAATGAAAAAACTATAATATCTAAAAACTTTTCATTATTTGTTTATGCAAACACTAAAAAAAACAAAAACATCTAAAAACTAAAAAAAATCCAAAAACTTAAATACCAAAAAAACCAACAAAAATCTTAAAACTAAAAAACTTAAAAACCAATTACACAAAAAAGAAACCAACCAAAAAAACCAACTAAAAAAACCACTAAAAAAACCTACACAAAAAAAATTACCTTATATATAATTTCTAATTAAAAATCAATGTCTATACCCAAAAATTCCCCTCCTAAAACCACAAAACAAAATTTTCTTGTATATATGTTTTGTTTTGTTTTAACTTGTTTTATTTCTTTCCAAAACACAAAAAATTTTTGTTCAAAGAAAATAATAATAACTAAATCAAAACTTTTCTATTATTAAATATTATAACTCTATTTTTTTTTGCTTCGGCACGCTTACCGTTATTTATGGACACTAGGGAATCACATATCTGTAGCGCTCATATAGCTAAGATGCTAGCTTACGAGTCACACACACTTGCCCCTACGACCCGCAACCTTTTGGCCGAGTTTATCTTTTTTGTTTTTTCTGTTATATTTTTGCAATTTCTTATAACAAATGCAGGTTTATGTATCGAGCCTCCCCGACCTTGTCTTAGGTAAGCTTCTACCCTCCCTTTTTATTTTTGTATATATTGTATTTTGTCTATTATCATTCCAGATACATAGATTGCAACATTGGGGACAATGTTGGGTTTAAGTATGGGGTGTTTTCCTATTCTACACTTTTTATATTCTGCACGTAGCAAAAATACAAAAAATGCATAAAAATTAAAACCACAAAAAAATTCTTATTTTTATAATAAAAAACTCAAAAAAATTCATAAAACATAAAAAAAATCAAAAAAAATTGTTGTTTTTATAATCAAAAACTCAAAAAAATTCATAAAACACAAAAAAAATCACAAAAAAAACTTGTAAAACAAAAAATACAAAAATAAATTGTTGTTTTTACTTTGTAAATTTTTTGTAGAAAAATCTTTCTCTTTTCCCGCTCTTTTCTTTGTAAAAAATCTTTCTCTATCCCCCTCTCTTCTTTATAAATAACACCTCTTTATCTCCCCTTTCTTGCAAATAAATTGATAAAAATGTTTTAAAAAAAATCAAAAACTAAAAACTCAAAAAAAATTAGAAAATCAAAAAATCCTAAAAAACTAAAAACACTTCTTTCTATCCCCTTTCTTGTAAATAACTTGTTAAAAAACATCAAACTCAAAACTCAAAAAAAATTTAGAAAATCAAAAAATCCTAAAAAGAGAATAACTCTAAAAATCCAAAAAAAATAATAATAATAAATGAAAATTACAAAAAAAAAGATAAAAACTCTAAAACCGCCAAAAAATGTTTATTATGTAACGTGTTGAAATCGGAATTTGGTCTCATGTGGAGTTCGGGGTCCCAAAAGAGGGGTGACCTCACACCTACTACACTCGGAGGAACGTCACGGACCGAAGACTTGGGAAACTAGGGACAGACCCTCGGCTCTAGCGCGGAGGTCCCACCTCACACCCGGAAGGCTACCTGAGCTCTTCCCCTCCCTAGCCAATGCTCGAGCTAGGGTGCATTGGAGGAGCCCTCTCTACTCTACCAAGGAGGAACTAAGGGAGGAGGAAGCCAAAAAAGATCCTCCCCAAAGGCACCCAAGGGGGTCTATTTATAGTTTTCCAAAACGCCATGGACCAAAATGATCGGGATACCCTCACGCCCAAAAAGCCTTGGGGCCAATAGGAAACGCCCACGCCGGGGGGCAGAGGGGTAAAACGCCCCCAAGGGCTCAGCGGTAAAAGCACGCCGCCAACGCCCCGCCCCCAAACAACCGAGATGGCACCAGGCCGCCGAGCAGGCCGCGAGCAGGCCGCTCGGGCGAGGGCCAGGCCGCGGCCGTCTCGCCCGCGAGCAGGCCGCCCGGGCGAGAGCCAGGCCACGGCCGCCTCGCCCGTGAGCAGGCCGCTCGGGCGAGAGCCAGGCCACAGCCGCCTCGCCCGCGAGCAGGCCGCTCGGGCGAGACCGGCCGCTGGCCGTCTCGCCCGCGAGCAGGCCGCCCGGGCGAGAGCCAGTCCGCGGCCGCCTCGGCCGCGAGCAGGCCGCTCGGGCGAGACCGGCCGCTGGCCGTCTCGCCCGCGAGCAGGCCGCCCGGGCGAGAGCCAGGCCGCGGCCGCCTCGCCCGCGAGCAGGCCGCTCGGGCGAGACCGGCCGGTGGCCGTCTCTCCTGCCCCTACCACGGACTCAACAGGCCGAGGCGGGTGCTAGCCAACTTGCCGCACCCGCCCCCCAACAAAGGAGCCATTGGGGGGAGCCAATTTTTCCTCCCCTAATAGTATGTTTCCAAGCCAGAGCCAAAATTGGCCACCGAGAGTGCAAAATCTCCAAAAAGCTTAAAAACGGGTTTGCCTTGTTTGGGGCCCACTCTTCGCGAATACGGGGTTGTACACAATCCCCGCTCTTTTCGAGGTTGGCACAAGATCGGAAAGAAACATCCACCCGACGTATTCGCGGAGGGTAACTTCCCCTCGGGGTCAGCCTGCCATGCCTGCTATGGGAGCCTGGGTGGCGAGACTTCCTCTGGGTGAAAACACTTAGCCTCCCCGAGGGGTCAACCTGTCAAGCCAGCTAATGGGAGCCTGGGTGACGAGACGGCCTCGGGGTGCAAACACTTAGCCTCCCCGAGGGGTCAACCTGTCAAGCCAGCTAATGGGAGCCTGGGTGACGAGACAGCCTCAGGGTGCAAACACTTAGCCTCCCCGAGGGGTCAACCTGTCAAGCCAGCTAATGGGAGCCTGGGTGATGAGACGGCCTCGGGGTGCAAACACTTAGCCTCCCCGAGGGGTCAACCTGTCAAGCCAGCTAATGGGAGCCTGGGTGATGAGACGGCCTCGGGGTGCAAACACTTAGCCTCCCCGAGGGGTCAACCTGTCAAGCCAGCTAATGGGAGCCTGGGTGACGAGACGACCTCGGGGTGCAAACACTTAGCCTCCCCGAGGGGTCAACCTGTCAAGCCAGCTAATGGGAGCCTGGGTGACGAGACGGCCTCGGGGTGCAAACACTTAGCCTTCCCGAGGGGTCAACCTGTCAAGCCAGCTAATGGGAGCCTGGGTGACGAGACGACCTCGGGGTGCAAACACTTACTCTCCACGAGAGGTACCACCGGCCATGTCAGCTAGTGGGAGCCTGACAGCGGGACCACCTCGGAGCAAAGGGACTTGGGCTACCACGAGAGATCAACCTACCCAGCCAGCTAGTGGGAGCCTGGCGGCGGAATCGTCATCGGAGCAAAGGACTTAGGCTACCACGAGAGATCAACCTACCCAGCCAGCTAGTGGGAGCCTGGCGGCGGAATCGTCATTGGAGCAAAGGGCTTAGGCTACCACGAGAGATCAACCTACCCAGCCAGCTAGTGGGAGCCTGGCGGCGGAATCGTCATCGGAGCAAAGGGCTTAGGCTACCACGAGAGATCAACCTACCCGGCCAGCTAGTGGGAGCCTGGCGGCGGAATCGTCATCGGAGCAAAGGACTTAGGCTACCACGAGAGATCAACCTACCCAGCCAGCTAGTGGGAGCCTGGCGGCAGAATCGTCATCGGAGCAAAGGACCTTAGGCTACCACGAGAGATCAACCTACCCAGCCAGCTAGTGGGAGCCTGGCGGCGGAATCGTCATCGGAGCAAAGGACTTAGGCTACCACGAGAGATCAACCTACCCAGCCAGCTAGTGAAAGCCTGGCGGCGGAATCATCATCGGAGCAAAGGACTTGAGCTACCACGAGAGATCAACCTACCCAGCCGGCTAGTGGGAGCCTGGCGGTGGAATCGTCATCGGAGCAAAGGACTTAGGCTACCACGAGAGATCAACCTACCCAGCCAGCTAGTGGGAGCCTGGCGGCGGAATCGTCATCGGAGAAAAGGACTTGAGCTACCACGAGAGATCAACCTACCTAGCCAGCTAGTTGGAGCCTGGCGGCGGAATCATCATCGGAGCAAAGGACTTGAGCTACCACGAGAGATCAACCTACCCAGCCAGCTAGTGGGAGCCTGGCGGCGGAATCGTCATCGGAGCAAATGACTTGAGCTACCACGAGAGATCAACCTACCCAGCCAGCTAGTGGGATCCTGGCGGCGGAATCATCATCGGAGCAAAGGGCTTGAGCTACACAATCAAACCTTACCAAATCCTACATCCTCAAACGGGGAAAATAGATGGGTTACATGATCCCCCCGACTCAGTTGGTCGGGGGTTAGACTCATTACAAGGTAAGATACATACAGTACTATGCCGGGGCGAGGCTTCTTTAGGGGGTCTGGGTCCGGTGGTCGTCGTCCGCTTCCTCCTCGCCGGACACTTAAATCCTGCTCAGGCTCTCCATGATTTCCTCCATCTCCTCTGCCTTGGCCAACCAAGAGAAGGTGTTGACGGCCGTGACGTAGCACTGCCTTGCCATCCTGGAGTCTCCCCTGACTCTGACCTGGATCCCTCCTAAGCTGAACTTGAGGCATTGGTGGAATGAAGACGGCACACAACGGAAGGCGCTGATGAGGGGTCTTCTGAAAGATATGGTACCTAAACACCTAGAGGGGGGGTGAATAGGTGACCTAAACCTTTTTGCACTTTTGTTGGCAGCTCAACAGTTATTTCACAGATTATTACAACTAACAGCAATTACAGAAATAAACAGTAATTCCACATCACAGCACAGCACAGAAGACACACTAATTTATAGTGGTTCCCCAATCTTTGGGTACATCCACTTTCCCCCTTCGCCTATCTAGCAGTGTACTAGATTCGGCCAAACTTCTCCACTAACTCAGAACCCAACTAGGTTCCTACCTCAGGCCCAAAGCCTTACACTCAGCCAAAAGGCCTACACTCAGCCACCCAGGCCTACACTCAGCCAATTAAGGCCTACACTCAGAGTTCTTCAACTCCTACACTCAGGCAAGCAAGCCCTACCCTCAGCCTTTATAATATAGGCTTACAATTCTCTCAGATCCAATGGATCCTACAAGTTAAAATAGAAAGTACAATAGCTAACTCTACAACTCAGAAAATAAGAGAGGAGTTGAGAGATTCTTGAAGAGTTCTTGGAAGAACTCAGTTAGATCCAAACTGACTTAGCTTCCTTCAAAGCTTCTTGATTAGAACTGAATTAGTCTGAATCTTCTGCAGTTGTTCCTTGACCTCTGCTTCTTGAAATCCAGATGACTCTGAATTCTTCTTCTCAGCCTTAGTTCCAAAGACTGAATACTTGGTTGGAGCTCTCTCTCTCCAACTTCTTAGATCTGCCGATGCACAGCAAGATCTTCTTGTGTTGATACTCAATATACCACTTTTTCAAAGATCTGAACTCTCTCTATCAAAAACTTTTTCAACCACTTCTATATCACTTCATCAATCACAACAACAACAGTTTCTGTAAACTATGGATGCCTATTTATAGGCTTCCTTCATGGTAACCGGCTGGTCCGGTTCATAACAGACTTCTGATATCTCTGACAGTTGATGTAGACCGGCTGGATCGGCAGATGTCTTGTCAACCAGTCACTTCTTGAAATTCCCTAACTGTCAGATAGTGTCGAGACTTTCTGTTCTTAAGTGTCGACACTTATAGACTAAGTGTCGACACATGTTGTGTAAGTGTCGACACAAGTCTACAAGGTGTCGACACAATTCCTTGTATGTCTCGACACAGATTCTTCTGCATGTGTCGACACTGAAATTGAGTGTCGACACCAATACTTGTACTTCATTCTTTAACTATATTCTTCTAAGTGTCGACACATGTTCTTTGTGTCGACACATCTTCATGTGTTGAAACTGTCAAGTGTCGACACTGCTTCTTGGTGTCGACACAAGTCTTCACTTTTGTTTCTTCAGCTGAGTGTCGACACATTCCTTTAGTGTCGACACTTGTACTTAGAATATTTTGTAACTTTTCTGTTCTTTGCTAAGTGTCGACACAGCTCCTTGTGTCGACACTTTCTTCAAGTGTAGAGTCTTTAGCTAAGTGTCGACACATTGTGCTGAGTGTCGACACTTTCTTCAAGTGTTGACTCTCCTGGTTGTGTGTCGACACATTGTGCTGAGTGTCGACACTTTCTTCAAATACTGACTCTTCAGCATAGTGTCGACACATTGTGTTGAGTGTCGACACTTACTTCAAATACTGACTCTTCAGCATAGTGTCGACACATTGTGTTGAGTGTCGATACTTACTTCAAATACTGAGTCTTTAGCTAAGTGTCGACACATTGTGCTGGGTGTCGACACTTTCTTTAAGTGTTGACTCTTCTGCATAGTGTCGACACATTGTGTTGAGTGTCGACACTTGTACTTAGATTCTGCAGACTTTTGCTGAGTGTCGACACAACTCCAAGTGTCGACACTTTCTGGTGTAGACACAGCTCTTCTAGGTGTCGACACTTCTGCTAAGTGTCGACACAGCTTTTCTGCATACTTCTTCACTGAGTGTCGACACAGCTCCAAGTGTCGACACTTTCTGTCTGGTGTCGACTCTTCATCCCAGGTGTCGACACAATGACTCCAAGTGTCGACACTGCTTGTCTGGGTGTCGACACAAGCTTTCTCAAGTGTCGACACTTTCCCTCTGGGTGTCGACACATGGACTTAGAAACTTTTAGCTTCAGGCTAGTGAATACCTAACCTGCACAAGTAACTCAAACACACATCAAATACATTATGATGTATATCATTGAGTTAGGTGAGGCTTCTTCAAATCAGGTACATTTGACCAATGTACCCAACAATCTCCCCCTATTTGGAGAAGTCATAACCCTTAGTCAATGATATACACCACTCATAATTAAAAATTATAAAATGATGTAAAGCAGGTATATGTCAACAGAGTTAAACTTAAACATGTAATAAAGCACACATGTATACTCATTCAGCATTACAGAACAAACAAGAATTAGACACATTCATCTGAACAATCATGAAATTTATTTAACAAAAATTGTTCAAACATTGTTGTTAATACATTTTCAATGATTTACACAAAATGTTTGATGTAACAGATTACAACATTCTTCAGTTTAATCTTAGTCTAATTCTGCTCTGGTTCTTTTATGACTATGCCTTTTCCAGCTTGCACTTTGGCCTTTACAGCAGCAGCAGCAGCAGGCTCAGCTTCAGCAGTCTTCTTCCCTTTGGAGTCCTTCTTCTGTTCTTCAGCCTTGATTTTTTGCCTCTCAAAGTAATGATAGGGCTTAGGAAAGTACTTGCTAGGCTCCACAGCTGTAGGAGGTAGCTTTCCTAACTTAGCCTTCCTTCTATGTTGGACAATGGCTTCCTGCCTACTCTCATGCTTCCTCCATTCTGCCTCTGAGAACCACTTGTTCCTCTCATGGGCATTGTCCTTGGCTGCTTTCCAGGCTGTGAGAATGATGTTCCTAGAAGTAGGGCTCCACTGTTCAAAATCTGGTTTTTGCTCAGCAAGTTCCCTGAACTTCTTCTTTGATAGCCTAGTCTCTTCTTCTTTGTCCAAAGCCTCTTGCATAGCTGCTGTAATAGGTTGAACAACCTTTTCCAGAACAATATTAGGCTTACCAGCAGTTGGACTATACATTGTGCTTACATCAGCATGAACCATTTCAAAATCTGGAGGTGGATAGATCACCTGAGCTACTTCCTGTTGCTCACCTCCAAGATATGCACTTTGAATACCAGATTCAGCTACATTGTCATCATCACACAGGGGAGGATAGCCCAGTGTAGCTCTGATGGAATTAGAAATCCATTTGGCATGGTCAGAGCTAGCTTTGACTAACACCCTCTCCCCCTTTATGACTTCTTGTGCTACATGATCTCTCACATCATCTTTTTGGAATCTTATCTGACTGTCCAAGTACCTGATTCCTTCCTTAAAATAAGGTCTAAGCTTTGTAAGCTGTTCAGAAATGACCTTCTGTGAATCTTTGATGGCATTCTTGACAGCAGCAATTTCTTCCTGAAATACCTTATCAAATTCAGCCTTGACAGCAGCAGAGGATGTTGATGGTTCATCAGACTTACTCTTCAGTTCAGTGACTATTGCATTGTGGGATGCAGTCAAATTATCATTCATTCTGAGTTGATTCTCCAGCACATAGCCTTGCTTTAGTGCTATATCATCCACTTGAGTCTTTATTGTCTCTTGATGGGTTGCCAGATAAACCACTGCATTAGCACCCTTTGTAAAACAATCAGTCATCTCCTTTTTATTAAGGTTCATTTCAAACCTTATTGACTTGATGTCCTGTGCCAGATCTGATTGAAGTGCCTTGTGCCCTTCATCAACATAAGTTTCTATAGCCTTCCTTTGTTCATCCATCTTGATTTGCATTGCAAGCAGTAGAGCACTGTAATCAGTTGATGGAGCTTGTTGGACTAAGGAGTGTTGAGCAACAGTTTGTAAAGCTTTCTTATAGCTCTGACTCCTCCTTTTGAATACAAAGAACTGCTTCTTCTTATCTTGCTCAGCTTCATCATCCTCAGACTCTGAAGTACTGGCTATATCCACCCTATCCTTAGGGCTTGAGGGTCTATCAGCTTGCACATCTTGTGCCTTCTCAGTGTCTAGCCATATAGGCTCTTCCTGAACATCCAAGTTCTCCCCCTCAATAGCAACACCCTTCTCTTCATCAGCAGCATTATTTTCCATGTCAAAATCATCTTGATCTAAATTCAGAAATAGATCTTCCATTGTATATTCTGGGGGTGACTGAGCAGGAGATGTACTGGTTTCATCAACTACTTGATCAGGAACTTGTGGCACAACAGCAGATGTGTCCTGAAGAACAATATCTGGTGCTTGGTTTGCTTGCTGAGTTTGCTGATGAATATCAGACAAATCAGAATCTATTATAGAAAAATCTAAAGTATTGAGGTCAGAAAGTACCTCTTGGATAATGAGAGTTGCTTGCTCACTCTCCAGTGTAGAGGGGTGTTCTACAGCTGGAGGCTCCCCCTGGCTTGGATCCTTGGGGCTAGCTGGAGGCAACTCCCCCTGGATCTCAGCTGGCTCTTGAGGAGCAGGTGACTTCTCTGCAGCCACATCTATTGGACTCTCAGGAGTGAAAACAACATGCTCTTCACTGCCTGAGCTGCTGGAGGACTCCTGAGTCACAGCAGCAGTCTTCCTCTTCTTCCTGGGAGGAGAGTCTTTCTTTGAAACTTGCTTTTCTGGGGTTGGAACTTCTTTGGACAGCACTCTTTCCCACCTGGAGAAGATTCTCATGTCCATCCTTCTCATGTGGTTGATTTTAGTTCCAGCAGCAGTGCTCATTACCTCTGGAATTAATCCAGCCAGGTACAGACTTAGTATCCTGCCCAGATTGGGCTTCTTCAGACTTTCCTTCACTTTCTCAAATACAATCATAGACCAGTCTGTTTTGAGGTTGAAGATGATTCTGGTCATAATACTGAACATAGAGGCTGACACCCTGTCATGTCCTCCTGGTTTGCTTAGTATAACTTTGCCTACAACTTCAGACAGGAATTTGCCTTGATTATTCATTCCCTTCCTGTTGAAAACTGAACCTATTTTCATCTTAGGATCAAGACCACACCAGGTAAGTGCTTCTCTGGTCTTAGATGTGGTCACTTCCTCTTCTTCTTGAACTTTAGGTAGCTGAAGTACCTTTCTCAAAGACTTGGGTGAAATCTTGACCTTGGTGCCATGCACCCTTGACTTAATTCTGTAGCCTGAGTCATCTACAGACGCTCCTGTAAGGAATTCAATAACTTCCTTCTTTCATATCTTGGTTGGTTCTGAAACCAAGAACTCCAATCCTGAATCGGTGATTAGGGTTACCACCGACTTGATTTCTTGATCGCCATCGTCAAAAGCACCTCGCACGAGCTCATACCCTTCGTTAACATTTTCCTCGAGCTTGGGAGCCATTAGGGTTTGAAGATTTAGTCTTGAGAAGAGAGAAATGTCGACACAAGAGTTTTGGTCTCGAAACTTTTGAAAGCGTGTCGACAAACAAAGACAGAATCCTATTTATACCTATCTGGTTTGAAGACGAACAGGCGGGATGGATTACTAAAGATGTGTCGACACTGGCAATAAGTGTCGACACTGACTTATAATGTCTCGACACTCATGTGTCGACACAAGTTTAGTCAACAGATTTTATGTGTCGACACTTGGTTAAGTGTCGACACCACACTACTCGACATGTAGTCGAGACTTTACTTAGAAAATTCTGAGTAAAACTTAAGTGTCGACACCTTATTGAATGTGTCGACACCAACTCGACATGTGTCGACACTAACATTCTGAAGTGTCGACACCAACTTCCTAGATGTGTCGACACCATTTTCCTGAAGTGTCGACACTTACTATTCTGTGTCGACATAGACTTGTCTATGTGTCGACACCTTTTTACTTAGCCAATTTTTAGTTCTGTAAACTTAGTCTAAGTTTATCATACCTAGTTCAATTTTGAATCTATTGAACTTAGCTTCTTCTAAGGGCTTAGTGAACATATCAGCTATCTGATTATCAGTTCTAACATATTCAAGTGCAATATCATTTCTTTCTACATGCTCTCTAAGAAAGTGATATTTAATCTCAATATGTTTAGTTCTACTATGTGATACAGGATTGTTAGCTATTGAAATAGCACTAGTAGAATCACAGTAAAGTGGAGTTCTACTTACCTGAAATCCATAGTCTTCTAACTGATGTTGAATCCACAGAAGTTGAGCACAGCAACTTCCTGCAGCTACATATTCTGACTCAGCTGTGGAAATAGCCACACTGGTTTGCTTCTTACTACTCCATGAAATGAGTCTTCCACCTAGGAATTGACAGGATCCAGTAGTGCTCTTTCTATCTTCTTTGCATCCTGCAAAGTCTGCATCTGAATAGCCTGTTAGATCAAAATCTCCATTCCTAGGGTACCAGAGGCCTAGATAGGGAGTGCCCTTTAGATATCTCAAGATTCTCTTGACTGCAGTCAAGTGAGATTCTTTGGGGCAGGCTTGATACCTGGCACAAACACATGTAGCATACATAATGTCAGGCCTACTTGCAGTCAAGTATAGTAGGGAGCCAACTATCCCTCTATACAAGGTTTCATCTACAGGTTTCCCTGCATCATCCTTGCTTAGAGACATACTTGACCCCATAGGAGTCTTCATGGTACTGGATGAATCCATACCATACTTCCTTATGAGTTCTAGGGTGAACTTGGACTGACATATGGATAGACCACTTCCAGTCTGTTTAACTTGGAGACCCAAGAAAAACTTCAGTTCTCCCATACTACTCATCTCAAATTGACTTTGCATAAGCTTTGCAAACTTTTTGCAAAGGCTACTTTCAGTAGACCCAAATATAATGTCATCTACATATATTTGGACAAGTATGACTTTGCCTCTAGATTCCCTAAGGAATAGAGTCTTATCTATTTTCCCCCTTGAGAACTTGTTCTCAATGAGGAAACTAGATAGGGTTTCATACCAAGCTCTAGGTGCTTGTTTTAACCCATATAATGCTTTCCTAAGTCTATAGACATAATGTGGAAGAGTAGGATCAACAAAACCTGAAGGCTGCTCCACATATACTTCTTCTTTCAAATTACCATTTAGGAATGCTGACTTCACATCCATTTGGTATACCTTGAATCCTTGATAAGTTGCATAGGCCAAGAACATCCTTATGGCCTCCAGTCTGGCTACTGGGGCAAAGGTTTGATCAAAATCAATACCTTCTTCTTGCCTATATCCTTTTGCAACCAGTCTTGCCTTATTCTTAATGATGACCTCTTGTTCATCTAACTTATTTCTGTAGATCCACTTAGTTCCTATAACATTGTGGTCTTTAGGCTTTGGAACCAGCTCCCAAACCTTGCACCTTTTGAACTGATTAAGTTCTTCTTGCATAGCTTCAGTCCACTGTGGATCTTGTATAGCTTCTTCAAATTTCTTTGGTTCTATTTGAGACAGAAAACTTGAATATACTACAGCATTCTGATTTCTGCTCCTTGTCTGAACACCTTGTCTTGGATCTCCAATTATCAGTTCTACTGGATGATCTCTTAGATGCCTGTTGGCTGGAGGCATCCTTACTTCTGGTTGTACTTCTACAGCATCTTCATCATGCTGAGTTCCTTGTACTTCTTCAGCTCCTGGTACATGTAGTTCTCCCCCTGGACATAAGCCATCTTCTTCTACTTGCTGTCTTGCAGCAGGTACATCTTCTATGGCTAGCTTGTCCATCTTCTTAGTAAGACCTGTGGGGCTGCATACATTGCTAGACAACTCATTGTTAATTAGTTGTGTCTCATCAAAAACTACATGCACAGACTCCTCTACAACTTGTGTAGTCAAGTTGTAGACTCTATAAGCCTTACTATTATTGCTGTACCCAACAAACACTCCCTCTTGGGACTTGGCAGCAAACTTAGTTAGGTAAGACTTTCTATTGTTAAGTATGAAGCATTTGCAACCAAAGATCCTGAAATAGGATAGATTTGGTTTCCTGCCTTTCACAACTTCATAGGGGGTCTTGTTTAACCTTTTAGTGATGGTAGCCCTATTTATCACATGGCATGCAGTGTTAACTGCTTCAGCCCAGAAATACTCTGGCAGTGATGAATCACTTAATAGGGTTCTACCAGCCTCTATCAAGGTCCTATTTTTCCTTTCAGCAATGCCATTTTGCTGAGGTGTTCTAGGTGAAGAGAATTCTTGAAAATATCCCATAGTCTTCACACAGCTTTGTCATGCTTTCAGACTGAAACTCTGTACCATGGTCACTTCTAATTTTGACCACTGTACAGTTCAATTCATTCTGAATTTGCTTAACAAAACTATAGAAGACACTAGGTGTTTCAGATTTCTGCTTTAAGAAGAACACCCAGGAAAACCTTGAGTAGTCATCAACAACTACAAAGGTATAGACCTTCCTACCTAAGCTGTGAACTGGCATTGGACCAAATAGATCCATATGCAAGAGGTATAAACACCTCACAGCATCTTTGTTGTCTAAGCTTCTAAAGGTGGATTTAGTCTGCTTGCCCTTTTGACAAGCTGAGCAAATGCCATCTTTGACACACTTAACTTGAGGACCATTCCTCACTAACTCTTTACTAAAGAGTTTGCCAATAGTCTTGTAATTAAGATGAGCAAGCCTCTTGTGCCATTTGACACATTGAGAGACTGTCTCATCAGCTACAAGACAAACTGGAGAACTATTGTTCTCAACCATAATGTCTAAACAATAGACATTTCTCTTTCTATATCCTGTCAAAATGATCTCTTGATCACTTGACCTCTTGATATGACAACCATTTTTAACAAATGAGATGTCATACCCTACATCACTTAATTGACTTATACTAATGAGGTTGTGTTTCAACCCTTTAACATAAGCCACTTGAGTAATGGTAACAAGGTTTGAAGAGATGTTACCAAACCCTTTGATGATTCCTTTTTCAGAACCACCAAAGGTCACTTTAGGACCATTTTTGATTGGAATGTAGTCCTTCAGTAGTCCCCTTGTTCCAGTCATATGTCTGGAACATCCACTATCCAAGTACCATATTGGGGTATGGCCACTTGGATTCACCTGCAAAACAAATTAATGAACCTTAGAACCCAAAGTAAACTTGGGTCCTTGGTGATTGTTAGTTTGCAACTTGACATAGCTACCTACTGGCTTTCCATCAGGTAACTTGCTACTCAACTTGGCACTGGCATTGTGCCAACAATCCAAGGCAAAGTGGCCAACCTTGCCACAGCACCAGCATTCAAACTTGTTGTACCTTTGCTTAGGTACAACCTTTGCTGTCTTGACTACAGCAGGCTTGTTGAATGTTGGGGCTTTGCCCTTGGACTTGGACTGATCCTGAACAGTCCTAGCTGGTTTAATAAAACCCAATCCAGCCTTTCCTTTATGATGAACAAATTCATCAATCAAGGGTAGCACTGATTTAGGTTTTGAAAACCTAGCAACTAGCTCTCTTTCCTTTGGAGATTGTCTCCAGTCTCTTAATTTGATCATTCTTAAATGTAATAGTACCCATCTGAATCACAGTAATGTGTTTCAGCCTGGCTACTTCATTCAGTTTTTGATCATACTGCTTCTCAAAATCTGTTGCAGCTGCCTTGAGATCAGCAATCTCCTTTGCCTGACTTTTGGCTAGGATCTTGCTTTTCTTATAGGCTTGCAACAGTACTTGGTATTCATCTAAGAGCTGATGAATATCTCCCTCAGATTCAGAAACACTTCCATCACTTGATGAAGATGATTCTGACTCTGAACTAGAACTGGAATCTGAACTTGGAGTTGGACTTTGTACCTGACTAGGTCCTGGCTGCTCCAGGATTTTGGTACTTTCAGTCAATGCCATCAGTCCTTGGCACTGAACCTCTTCTTGTTCATAGATTGATTCCATGATCTGCATAAACTCTTCTTCTTCTTCAGCAAATAGCCCTATATAGGCTTCAGCATCTGTCTCAGTGTCTGAAGAAGAAATGTCTGAAAGAGTCTTCTCATTCTTTGCAACAAAGGACTTCTCCTTCTTTCCTTTGAAGTGAGTCTTCTTTTTGTCACTGGATTCTTTCCTTCTTTCAGGACAATCTGCAATAACATGACCCTGTCTATTGCAGCAGTAACACACAATCTTAGACCCAGTTGCCTTACTAGTCTTTGTCTTTTTCTTATCCTTCTTTGAAGGCTTCTTCTCCTGATACTGGACTTCTTTCCCTTTGGAATATGAAGGTCTGGACCTCCACTGTTTCTTCTTAAGGAATTTCTGAAAATGTCTGGTGAATGCAGCAAAATCTTCATCACTTTCACTGCTTGTAGATTTAGTGCTAACAGACTCATCAGATTCTGATTCAACTACCTCTGGAGGAGGAGTTGATGACTTAGTCCTGTTCTTTCTAGGTACTTCTGACTTAAAGGCAACAGTCCTTTCCCTGTGTTCAGTCCTTGTTGACTTTTCCTCCTCTTTTCTTACTGACAATTGCATCTCATAAGATAACAACTTGCCAAACAGTGTGGGAGGAGGAATTTCTCCCAACTTTGCCATTTCTCTGATGGCACAGATCTTAGTGTCCCAATCTTTGGTTAGGGACCTTAAGAACTTATCATTTAATTCATAGTTAGTGAACTCTCTTCCATAGGACATGAGTTCATTAACAATTCTATAAAACTTCTTGTAGCATTCAGTGATGCTATCTCCTCTTCCTTGCCTAAAGCTCTCATATTCTTGATTAAGCAAGGACTTCCTATCTTGTCTTACTTCTTCAGAACCTTCCATGTAGACAATGAGGGTATCCCACATTTCTTTTGCTGTTTTACAGTGAATAAGGTTCTGGAAGGTGGCATCATCAATTGCACTAACTATGATGTTCTGTGCCCTTTTGTCCATTGTAGCTAGGACAATCTCATCCTTGGTCATCTCAGAAAAATCCTTTGGAGTTCTCTGTGTAGCATCCAAGACTGAAATCTTCATGGGCACATAAGGCCCTTCTTTGACTGTGATGTAGATCCTAGGGTCAGAGGCCTCCATGAACAGCCTTACTCTTTCTTTCCAGATTCCAAAAATCTCTTTTCTGCATATGGGCAGTTTCATTGAACCCAATTCCTTGTGATTCTCTGAAGAACCCATGTTTCTTGATTTTCTTGAAACTGTTTCCTGACTTACACTGAATCTGCCAAACTGGATCTCCTCAGACAGTTAGTCCTTTTTGAGGAACCTCGCTTTGATACCACTTGAAAGATATGGTACCTAAACACCTAGAGGGGGGGGTGAATAGGTGACCTAAACCTTTTTGCACTTTTGTTGGCAGCTCAACAGTTATTTCACAGATTATTACAACTAACAGCAATTACAGAAATAAACAGTAATTCCACAGCACAGCACAGCACAGAAGACACACTAATTTATAGTGGTTCCCCAATCTTTGGGTACATCCACTTTCCCCCTTCGCCTATCTAGCAGTGTACTAGATTCGGCCAAACTTCTCCACTAACTCAGAACCCAACTAGGTTCCTACCTCAGGCCCAAAGCCTTACACTCAGCCAAAAGGCCTACACTCAGCCACCCAGGCCTACACTCAGCCAATTAAGGCCTACACTCAGAGTTCTTCAACTCCTACACTCAGGCAAGCAAGCCCTACCCTCAGCCTTTATAATATAGGCTTACAATTCTCTCAGATCCAATGGATCCTACAAGTTAAAATAGAAAGTACAATAGCTAACTCTACAACTCAGAAAATAAGAGAGGAGTTGAGAGATTCTTGAAGAGTTCTTGGAAGAACTCAGTTAGATCCAAACTGACTTAGCTTCCTTCAAAGCTTCTTGATTAGAACTGAATTAGTCTGAATCTTCTGCAGTTGTTCCTTGACCTCTGCTTCTTGAAATCCAGATGACTCTGAATTCTTCTTCTCAGCCTTAGTTCCAAAGACTGAATACTTGGTTGGAGCTCTCTCTCTCCAACTTCTTAGATCTGCCGATGCACAGCAAGATCTTCTTGTGTTGATACTCAATATACCACTTTTTCAAAGATCTGAACTCTCTCTATCAAAAACTTTTTCAACCACTTCTATATCACTTCATCAATCACAACAACAACAATTTCTGTAAACTATGGATGCCTATTTATAGGCTTCCTTCATGGTAACCGGCTGGTCCGGTTCATAACAGACTTCTGATATCTCTGACAGTTGATGTAGACCGGCTGGATCGGCAGCTGTCTTGTCAACCAGTCACTTCTTGAAATTCCCTAACTGTCAGATAGTGTCGAGACTTTCTGTTCTTAAGTGTCGACACTTATAGACTAAGTGTCGACACATGTTGTGTAAGTGTCGACACAAGTCTACAAGGTGTCGACACAATTCCTTGTATGTCTCGACACAGATTCTTCTGCATGTGTCGACACTGAAATTGAGTGTCGACACCAATACTTGTACTTCATTCTTTAACTGTATTCTTCTAAGTGTCGACACATGTTCTTTGTGTCGACACATCTTCATGTGTTGAAACTGTCAAGTGTCGACACTGCTTCTTGGTGTCGACACAAGTCTTCACTTTTGTTTCTTCAGCTGAGTGTCGACACATTCCTTTAGTGTCGACACTTGTACTTAGAATATTTTGTAACTTTTCTGTTCTTTGCTAAGTGTCGACACAGCTCCTTGTGTCGACACTTTCTTCAATTGTAGAGTCTTTAGCTAAGTGTCGACACATTGTGCTGAGTGTCGACACTTTCTTCAAGTGTTGACTCTCCTGGTTGTGTGTCGACACATTGTGCTGAGTGTCGACACTTTCTTCAAATACTGACTCTTCAGCATAGTGTCGACACATTGTGTTAAGTGTCGACACTTACTTCAAATACTGACTCTTCAGCATAGTGTCGACACATTGTGTTGAGTGTCGATACTTACTTCAAATACTGAGTCTTTAGCTAAGTGTCGACACATTGTGCTGGGTGTCGACACTTTCTTTAAGTGTTGACTCTTCTGCATAGTGTCGACACATTGTGTTGAGTGTCGACACTTGTACTTAGATTCTGCAGACTTTTGCTGAGTGTCGACACAACTCCAAGTGTCGACACTTTCTGGTGTAGACACAGCTCTTCTAGGTGTCGACACTTCTGCTAAGTGTCGACACAGCTTTTCTGCATACTTCTTCACTGAGTGTCGACATAGCTCCAAGTGTCGACACTTTCTGTCTGGTGTCGACTCTTCATCCCAGGTGTCGACACAATGACTCCAAGTGTCGACACTGCTTGTCTGGGTGTCGACACAAGCTTTCTCAAGTGTCGACACTTTCCCTCTGGGTGTCGACACATGGACTTAGAAACTTTTAGCTTCAGGCTAGTGAATACCTAACCTGCACAAGTAACTCAAACACACATCAAATACATTATGATGTATATCATTGAGTTAGGTGAGGCTTCTTCAAATCAGGTACATTTGACCAATGTACCCAACATCTTCCGAAGATGGCGTTGTAGCTGCTTGGAGCGTCAACAATGACGAACCGGTAGTTCCTTGAGACTCCTCCCAATTTTACTTGGAGTCCAACTCCACCCTCCACCTCCTTCCTCTCCCCTGAAAATCCAAACAGGGGTCCGTCCGAGGCCAACACCCTCCTTGGCTCCACCTTCATCTCGTCAAACGCCTTCTTGAAAATGACGTTGACGGAGCTTCCGTTGTCAACCAGGATCCGGGAGACGGTGTAGCCATCGATGGCAGTCTGGATGACCAGCGCATCGCAGAACGGATCCTCATGATCCGGCAGGTCCTTCACCGAGAAGGTGATCTTTTCATCTGGGGGCGGGGTCTGGGAGGTTGAGGTGACACTCCTTCTGTACATGACATGGAGGCTTGCCTTCCGGGTGGCCTCAACCCCCACTCCACCGTGGATCACTCCTGTACCGCCTCGGGTTCCCACGTCGACCCGGTCCTCACATATATCATCACCTCCTTCTCCGGGTAGAACCTCTTCTACCCGCACCGGCGGCTGCGGCTGGGCAGGGCCTCTCGCCCCCTCACTTCCAAGAAGGCTGAGCCAGGCCGCGGCCGCCTCGCCCGCGAGCAGGCCGCTCGGGCGAGACCGGCCGCTAGCCATCTCGCCTGCCCCTACCACGGACTCAACAGGCCGGGGCGGGTGCTAGCCAACTTGCCGCACCCGCCCCCCACAAAGGAGCCATTGGGGGGAGCCAATTTTTCCTCCCCTAATAGTATGTTTCCAAGCCAGAGCCAAAATTGGCCACCGAGAGTGCAAAATCTCCAAAAAGCTTAAAAACGGGTTTGCCTTGTTTGGGGCCCACTCTTCGCGAATACGGGGTTGTACATAACGAATAAATCGAATATCTCATGTTTAACCCTTTTCGCTCTCCAAAAATCTAGTTGCGAGTTAATTTATAAGCGAATTTTATTCATTCTTTGTTTACTATTCATTTATTAATTGGAGATCGATAGATTTAGAAATCTGGGGTTAAGTTTTAAAGAATTTCTAATGCTTTTTTTTATTTTGATAAGGTACATGTTTTCAGCACCACTTCTAACGTATCTAAATAGTTACACATTTATTTTGTAACAAAGTAACAACCTTAGATTTCAATTATGTTTACTCCAAGGTTTTTTTTGAAATATAGGAACGTTTAATTTATAAAGTTGCTCTCAAAATTTTTGTATTAAACCTAGTTTTCTTTCTGAAAACAAAAACCTATCTCCTTTTTTTCATGTCTGACTTAACATGATTTTGATCATTAAAAAATCCTATGTCAATGGAAATAAGATTTCATTCCGTAAACATAGGCATCCAATATTTAAAAAGATTTTATGTTATAGAGTAAGAGGATAAAATTCATTATTCTTATACATATACATTGGGTTATTATGAAGTCGTTAAAAAATATTATGTTATGAAAAATAAGATTTCGTTTTCCTAAACATCCACCTCCAAAAAAAACTCATTAGAGCTTTGAGCGAAAAAATACCCCTCACCTCTAAACCAAAGCCCTCTTCATAAGCCTTAACATCGCACTCCACCAATTTCAAATGATGCTAGAATTAATTTAAAATATTTTTGAGAGCATAATTTGTAAATTTAATTATTTCCTTTAATTTTTTTAAGCTAAAGTTTCCATAATCCAATCTATTTTTGTTAGTCTAACAAATAAAATTTTTTGCTATCTATTTTATTATATCAGAACTTTTTTGCTGAAACTCTTCCTTTATTTAAATTTTTGTCATAATTTAGGACTTAACTCTTATACCCCGGATGTTTATTTTGATCTTTCTTTCGATTAATTCAAGCGGAAGCTAAACTTAGGATTTCTTTAATTCCTTATAATTATATTTTCAACTTTTGCTCTGGAATAGTAAAATCTTAAGTATGAGGGTATTTGATGAGTTGTAAATATACGTATTTTTACGTACAATAAATTAGTCGTTTTAGTTTATTTGTCATTTTTAGTTATTTTTCTTAATAAATTGTTCCTTTTTTTATAAATATTATTCTAACTTAACTTAAATTTATTTTCCTGAAATTTTCAGGAAAATTATCAAAAATGCATAGTACACGCCCATGTACTTCAGGTCATGCCCATGACCTAGGCATGTACCTTCAATTCCAAGTGAAATCAGCCGCCCGCAAAGAAATTGTTGAACACGGCCAAGTACACACCCTTGTCAAATGTGATACGGCCGTGACCCAAACCCGTGTCACGCCCTCGACGAATCGTGCTCGAAGTTCGCTGATCGGACCCCACACACCCGTCTCAAGATGCGACACGGCTGTGTACTTCTCCACCTGGCCCAACAAGACGTCACTGTCGACTTGTTGATGCGATGATGTCCCTAGATCGACCTGCTGAACACGCCCATGCTACACGCCCGTGTCATCAGAGTCATGCCCGTGACCGCCACGTGGACAGCCGCAAAGTCAAACCAGCAGTCAGGTCTCTGGATCACATTATGAATAGTGCTTACACGCCACCCCCCCCCCCCCCCCCCCCCCCGACACGCCCGTGACCTCGGGCGTGCATCTTGAAATTTTTGCCTATAAATTGAAAGTTTCAGTATGAACTGCTGTTCTTCTTTTGGGCCATTTTACCTAAGGGGCTGGGCTGTTTAGATGTATTTCCAATGCTATGTAAGGGATTTTATCCCCCTCTCTTCTATTTTTGTTTTAGCTTTGTAATCATCTTTTATTATCAATAAAATTTATAGTTTTTCTCCCGTTATATGGTTTTGGAATGCATCTATATGCCCATCTCATAGGCAATCTTATTTTTGTTTGTTTTATATCTTTGTTTTAGTTCTTTTAAAATGGATGTGTGCGTGTATAAGTATAAATTTATGCTTTTAGGTTTTTGTTATTTCTTTTACTTAGATTTGTTTAGTGTTAGAATTTTTTCGCTCTTTTTATTTCATTTTTATGAGTTTATAAAGGTATCTTAAAAGTGGTTTTGATTTTTCTTTAACTTAGGCTTTTTTTAAGTTTTAAAACTTTTTGTACTTTTTCTGCTTTCTTTTCACTTTTTAAGCTCATTTATAAAATCATATGAATGAAAAAGTTGTCGTTTTAATTTTTCGAGCACTTCGATTTTCGTTTTACACTTTTGCTCATTTAATTTTTCTGTCTTCTTTTTATGCATTTCTACCACATTCTAGCTGTACAAATTTATTCGTTTTAATTTTTCAAGCATTTTGATTTTCCATTTATTTGCAAAACTTTTTGCTCCTTTAAATTTTATTTTGTCTTTTTATGCATTTATACCACATTCTAGCGGTAGAAATGTAGTTGTTTTCATTTTTAGATGACTTCATTTTTCGCTTTTTTTTCATATGTGTGCGTGCATGTATGAGATAATTTTTATAGCTTTCTTTCATCCTTATCGAGTGAGTGTGTGTGTTTTTATTTCATGTAGAGTGTGTGTGTTTTATTTCTGTAGAGTGGAGTTTTTTTACTTTATGTAGAGTGTGTGTGTTTTACTTTTAGTAGAGTGTGTGTGTGCATTTTAAAACCTATAGCGTGTGTGCGTTTTCATTTCAAGTAGAGTACGTGTGTGTGTGTTCATTTCTGTCGAGTGTGTGCGTGTGTTTTACTTTATGTAGAGTGTGTGTGTTTTCATTTCTGTAGATTGCGTGTGTGTGTGCATTTATTTCCTCTAACTCGTTTGAGTAGGACTCGCTTTCATTTCCCGCCTACTCGTTTGAGTGGGACTCACAATTTACTGCTTTCTTAACTGCTTTATTTTTTTGCTTTCATTTTATCGCTTTCTTTTCGCAAGCCGTCCCCATTCCGATGAGTGGCTAACCGCTATTAGCCCTCAGTATCGAAGAGCATTGGGACAGATAAAATCGCTTTAAATAATTAAAGGTCCTGTTTTTATAATTAATTAAATTACTTAAGGTTTGCCCCTGGTTTACGACGTGTAGAACCACATATCGATGTGTGGGCTCTATTTCCATAGTCCATACGCTAGCTAGCTGAGAGGTCGTGCATATGGACCGATCACCCGTTGATAAATGGATTTCCGCACTAACCCTCGAGAGAGGAGGTGCAGAATTCTACTGGATTGGGTTCCCCACCCAATAGCTGGGTTCTTAGCGTAATGCAGGCATTAAGAGGAATCCTTCGTCGGACGAGAGCCCGGTCGAATAGACTTAATGTTCAGGTATACGATAGTCCTAGAGATAGGTGAGTTCATGTTTGTGGAACCTCCACGGCCAAGTCTCCGCCTTAATTAATTTGAAATTTAGGATCTCTTTTTATTAAAAGTTTATTTTAGTTCAAATTCTTTTAGATACAGTTGCACTAAGTTATTCATCGGCTCCATCTTTAATGCTTTTATTTTCCGTTGTTTGTATATATATAAATAATATTACGATAAGATAAATTTGCTGTGAAATAATAGTCCCCTCCAGGGAAGAGTAGAGATAATCAACCCGACCCCGAGAACAATACGACCCCGATATTTCTCACCGGAATATCATGTACTACACGCGATAGGTGCACTTGCCTCCTTTCGTTAAAACTGAATTTCAACTGTTTTATATCCAAATAATAAATCTGCGTGCCCCGTCTTCCTAAATAAAACCAAATCCGCTCTTTCTTAAATAAACCTCCCGGGGTGCCGCGTGCATTAACAATTTTTGGAGTTTTAACCAACCATCAATGAACATGTCCACCAGCAGTTTTTCTGACTGGTAGACTAACGTTAGTTCTAGCCACACTTGGATTATGCATGCAATCTATGGTATAGTGGCCCACTTTTCCACAACACCAGCACTCATGAATGTTGTACCTTATTTTCTGACATGGTCTGCTAGCTGTACTGAGAGTAGCTCGCTGTCCAGAAGGAACATCAACAGCCTTTTTCAGGTTCCTTTCAGCTATGATCTGGCTGAAGGTAAGTCTTCCAGTAGGCTTATTGGGCCTGCTCTAAATGCCATCACCAACAGTCTTCTTTGCAAAAGGCATGCTCTTGACAGCATCAAAAATAGCCAAATTAGGCTTGCTGATAGACTGATCCTTGGCCAAAGACTTTGTTGGATGGCCCTGAACTTTGGTTACAGCCACATTCTTAAGAGTGGGGGCTAAAGAACCAAAGACAAATGGTCCATGATGGGACATTTGAATTTTTTCATGGGCTGCCTTGAAGGCACTCATCCCCATTCCTCTTCTCCTTCCATTGGTAGGTACACTTGTATCCTTCCAGGATGAATTGCCATTATTCCACTGACCATACATGGATTTATAGTCATACATGTTAGAAGGGAGTATTACCCTTTCAAAGGCCATGAGTGGCTGAACTGGAGCTTTTCCCTTTCCTTTGAAATGAGCAGCACTTGTGTTTCCCTTGAATCATAATCCCTTCTTATTTCTCTGAGAGGAGGAGTCAATGATGGGCAACACAAAATTGGGCTTAGAGTAACTAGACACAATTCACTTCTCCCTTTGGAGTTTTTCTTCAAGATCCCCAAAAAGGGTTTTCTTCTCTTTTATGGTGCATATCTGCATGATAGTAATGTTTTTCAGCTGGCTAACTTCCCTAATTTTCTGATCCAACAAGGTTGCTGACTTAGAATGCAGGGAAGCAGCAAGCTATAGAAGATGCAATCTCTTGAGCCTGCTTTTTATCCAACAACTTACTTCTTTTCAATGCTTGTAGGAGTTCACCATACTTATCAATCAATTGATTGATATCTTCCTTAAATTTTGAGCCATTTTCATCAATTGATGAAGAGGCACTAGAATTGGGACTTATCTCATAATCAAACTCATAAGAAGAACTAGATAAAGATTGTACCTTTTTTGGAACAGGCTGATCCTGGCAGGAGTTTTCCTCAGACATTGCCATCAGCCCAATATAGGCTTACTCATCTTATGATTCTGATGAAGAAGACTCATTCTAGCTCTTCTCCTTCTTTGTCATGAAGGACTTCTCCTTCTTGCTTTTTTGATGGTGGTGTTTCTTCTCAACATCCTCCTTTCTTTTGACTGGGTAGTCAGCAATTACATGCCCAGGTTTGTTGCAACAATAGCAAACCACTTTAGCAGAAATCTGTTTAGCAGGTTTAGAACCATACTTGTCCTCCTTTGATGATTTCTTTTTCCCCTATAGTAGTCCTCCTTGTGATGAGAGGAGGAGGAGGAGGAGGAGGGCATGCTCCTCCACTGGTTCCTCTTCATCAGCTTCATAAACTGCCTAGAGAAGGCAACAAACTCCTCATAATACATGTGGCAGTCTGATGTGCATGTCTCTGAACTTTCTGAGTCAGACTCTGCAGCATCCCTCCTTAGTGGAGAAGGAGTCTTTCCCCTACTTCTTGTGGCTTCAGCTTTGAAGGCCATAATCTTTTCTCTATCTTATGACTTGTTATTTTTCTCCTACTCATTCCTAGTAGTGAGCTGCATTTCATAGGACAGCAGCTTCCCAAACAGAGTTGGTGGAGGAGTATCTGCCAGCTTTACCATTTCCCTGATGGCACAAATCTTGCTGTCCCAGTCCCTAGTTAGAGACCTTGGAAACTTATCATTATTCTCATAATTACTGAAGACTCGGCCATAGGTCCTTAGCTCATTAACTATTCTAAAGAATCTTTCATAGTAGCTGGTTATGCTCTCTTCTTTGGACTGCCTGAAAGCCTCATACTCTTGATTGAGCAAGGACTTCCTGTCATCTTTGACCTCTTCTGTGCCTTCCATATAGACTACCAGAGTGTCCCACATCTCTTTGGCTGTCCTGCAGTGCATAATATTTTGAAAGGTGGAGTCATGTACAACACTAACAATAATATTTTGTGCCCTCTTGTCCAGTGTAGCCAAGATGACTTCATCCTTAGTCATTTCTAAATATGTCTTAGGTGACTGGACTGTTGTATCAAGAGCTGAGACTTTCATAGGGATGAAAAATCCCTCCTTGACAGTGACAAAGATCCTTGGGTCAGATGCCCCCATGAAGAGTCTGACCCTTACCTTCCAAATTCCAAAGCCTTCCTTATTATAGATAGGAAGCTTCATGAAACCAAACTCCTTATGGTTCTCTCCTGAACCCATAAGTATATTCTGACTGCTACCCATGGGGATCTACTTAGACTGTTAAGTCCTTCTTGAGTAACCTCCCTCTGATACCACATGAAAGTCTTTGTTTTCAAGGGTAACAAAACCACGTGGGGGGGTGAATAGGTTTCTAGGTCTTTAGTATATCTTTTAATTTTTATAAGTTTAGGCTGCAAGTGATGATTTTTTTTCTAGTGCTTTCAAGACATTCAACCAGAAGACACAACAATTTATAGTGTATCCCTAGATTATGGGTACGTCCACTATCCCTCCCATCTTTCTAATAGTGTGTTTGACAAGGCACTTCTCCAATATCTCGGATCCTAGGATCTTACAACACGATCCCACAAGACCACTCATTTTCCTCCAAGACTTACAACTCGGGCAAAAAGCCTTACAACTCAGTGATCAGAAAATCACCTACCTCAGGCCAATGGCCCTACCACTCAGGTTGGGAGGACAATGCTATACTCAGATTCTTAACAAAATCCTACCACTCATATTCACTCTTGAATCCTACCTCAGATCAATAACAGATCCTACAATCTCAGCCTTTATATTATAGGATTATAGCTCAGATCCAAAAGAATCTCCAGAGAGAATAAGGTTTGATGTTGATATGATACCAGAGAAATTATCTCTGTGTATTTCTCCTTCTATCCTGATTGTTCAGCCCAGATTTCTTCTTCACAACTCTAGAAAATAATCTTCAAGATTTGCTCAGCTTGGGCTGTGAAGTGGCCATAGCTAGGGTTAGCCCTAGTTGTGTAACACCCCAAAATTGATGAACCAGAGCAGTTCGACAAAATTCTAGGATCATCGAAGGCTGTTCGACGAAAGTTGAACTGTGGTCGTTCTATAAAAGTCGAACTCAGGGCCGTTCAACGAAAGTCAAACTTCAGGCCATTCATCAAACTCAGGTCCATTCGTCGAACTCAGGCCGTTCAACGAATTCTATGTAGTTTGACTGATTGCTAAAATGCAGGTTTCGTAGATCGATTTCTTAGCCATTTGATGAGTTCGATTTATATAAGGTTTTTCAGACTCATCTGGGCTAGTTTTCACGTGTTTGCTCTTCACTTTTAGTTATATATCGTACATATTTCATCTTGTGTCTATTTTCATAGAAAGTGCACACTTAGGCCCAGGGTTGTGTATTTTTGTACTTTTATTATTTGTACTCCTTATTGTGCTCGTCTGGAATGTCTGCACATATCAATGCTTGGTACAGGATTTGTGTGCGTGTTCCGGGGATGTTTGGAAGCAGGAATATTGCGCACACTCACTGGATATAGTGCGCAAGACCACTGGTCGTGCATCACTGCTCGTGCGCAATGTTCCTTGATTTCCAGAATCTTCCTGGGGTATGCGCACTATCACTGGACACAGTGCGCACGACCACTGGTCGTGCGCCACTGATCGTGTGCATTGATTCCATATTTTTCCAAAATCTGTCTGGGGCAAACGCACTACCACTGGACATAGTGCGCACTACCACTGGTCATGCGTCACTGGTCGTGTGCATTATAATTTCTGCAATCTATAAATTCGCAGGTTCCGCCCTAATTCGTGATCGCTCATTTTTCCTCCGCCGTTTACATCTCCGAGGAGGGATTCCGCCGTCCTCCTTCAATCTCCACACTAGGGAGGTGCTCCGGGCAAGCTTTCACCGCCAAATCAAAGCCGGAGCTTCCTCTCGGCCTCCTCCTTCATCCTTGAGCTTCAAGAAGGGCTTGACCTAGCTTTCTCCATCAAGCAAGGGGAAGTTGTGCCATCCTCCACCAGATTGTGACACGAAGAAGACGGGCCATTGGAAGGTGGTGACAGCCCTTCTCTACCCCGGACGCAGTTGCGTACCGAGCTTGGACGCGGATTGACAACCCGACGATTCCAACCGTGAATCCTCAGCAAGGCTTCAGATCTGGTCGATTTCGCACACTTTTATTCTCTTGTTATTGATAGTTTAGTTGAACTCTTTGTATTTGATGAAGCTATGCTTAGTGTAATATACGTTTATCTATAATCATGTCTATGTGATTGTATATTTTCGTTATATTTACTTGAGGTGCGCCTATTTGTCCATCCACCATCCATCCGCCCTTGCCGCACTAGCAATTGCTAGTGGCATGCGTAGCGAAGAGGTGCTCATGACCCTCATTCTGCCATTCTAACCACCTCATCCGCAAGCCTACTCGCCCATCCAACTAGTGATTCGGTGCATAGCGGCCCGACTAGTCTTCCATCCCGCCTGGCGAAGCATCGCATAGCGGCGTTGCATCGGAGTAGTTGATAGTGTTTTATTTTCTTTGTCCGCAATATCAAAGCCCCCATCGTTACCGCTGACCCTAAGGACTTCAATCTCAAGTCCTCCTCGAAATTAACTCCACTTTACTGTGTTTCTTATGAGATCGATACTTGGGAAAGCCCTCATTTTATATTACTTGTGCGACCGGTTCACTGCTGTGATCTTAAGCATCAAGTTTTTGGCGCCGTTGCCGGGGAACACAGTCGTGTGAGTTTTTGGAGAGGAAGATAGGAGATAGAAGCCCTTTTCCATTTGTATATTTCATGTTTCTTCTTTATTTAAGTTTTTAGAATCTGTTTTTTTTTTTTTTATTTGTTCCTCTTCTAGTTTTAATTTTGCTGTAGCAGGTTTTCCTATTCTTTTATTTGTGCTGTGTAGTTAATTGTTGCTTAGAAACTTTCTGTTGGTGAATTATTCTTGTTGCACCATGTATTCTTATATGAATATCCATTGCCGATGGTGCGGGGATTATAGGCATGGTAGTGATGAGTGCCCCACTGAAGATTGGGAGCATAATTCTCGTGGTTCTGTGTATGGAGCACCGTCTTCTTATGGTACTTCATACACCCAACCCAGGCCTTATGGTCACTCCTCTTCTACGCCTTTATCTTTTTCTTATTCCTCTCCGGTCCCACCTGTACCGAGGAGTAATGGAAAACGATGTTTGTGTTATCGTAGCACCGATCACGTGTTGAAAGATTGCGCAGAATTTCAGCTCCAGTTGGAGGATGATGATGAACCGGGTATCCGATTCATTCCATCCACCTCTCAATCGGCTACCCCTTCTGATTCTGATGATATGTTTGCAGCACCACCTTGTCTATGGGGGACTGCTGCGGATATACCCATCAGACTTTCTGCTGATCGGTGTGATGACATTGTGCACCGTCTCTCCTCATGCACTCTTCCCCTCTTGTTGATTCACCCCCGGACCTGCACATATTTTCTCTGATGCTGTTGTTCCTCCCCCTTCTTTGCAAGAATTATCTATCCCTATTTTTAGTGAGTCGGTTGATGATGTTCGGCCGGATTGTGATTCTGAGCATGAGGATGTGCCCATGTTTGACAAGGATATTATTTTCATTAATGGACAGTATTACGTCTTGGAACATGTGGATGCACCGAGGTGTGTTGATGAGGATATCCTCTTTGTTGAGGAAGTTTCCACTTCCTTGATGGATGAGGAGGTCCAAACCACCACCGAGGACCTTGAGCTCGCAGATTCCCCTCGCCATGACTCATATGACGCCGTCGATGATCTATGTCGGGATCCTGCTGGGAGTGAGACCGGGAGCACTCCCCCTATTTCTGATTCTTTTAGTTATTCATCTCCTTTATTTCTTGATCCCATTTCTGTATCTGAGCCTGTGCGGGTTGAGTCTTCGCAGGTTCTTCAGGAGGACTTGGAGCTTTCAGCTCGAGTCATGGATGATAGCATCCTCTTTTGCGAGGAGGTTGATTGCTCCTCTGTTGAGGAAGCTCCATTCATCGCTTTCTCCTCCTGCAGACTCCATGTAGACGATACCTTGCTAGACAAGGATTTCTTTTGTGATAAGATGAGCGAGGACCAGTGCTCCTCCTCTTCTTATTTCTTATTTCATCTACCTGTGTTGGGCAGGTATTACTATTTAGGTAGAGGAGTAACTGTTCTATCGCCGTATCGGTACCCATTACCGAAACGGATATTGGAACAGTTACCTGTGCATTTTTCTTTTCCTAGACCCATTAGCTAGAACCTTTTCATACCCGAATAAGTCGTGCTGGGATGACAATAACCCCAGTACTTATCTTTTATTTTTCATGTCTATTTTTATTTTTAGTATTTATTTGTATTTTGTATAGTTTTCTTTTGTTTTTACGGAGCTCACCCCTGCAGGTATTCTTGACAAATTGCATTGGCAGGGTTGTGATTCTTCGTATGCCGGGCCTACTTCAGGTTTCCACGTGTCTTCTGGTATGCTCACTAGCTGAGCATTGGGTAACCTCTTCCCTTAGCTTTTTATGATTTTTAATTTCTCCATCATATGATGTGTCGTTTAGTTTAAGTCTGGGGGAGAGCCAGTTTTGTTACTTTTTGCACGTGCACATCTCATGTGCATACTAGAAGCCTTTATAGTTTTATTTTGATTAGTTCATTGCACTACACACCACTGCACCCACATGAGCGCGTGCTTAGCTTTTTGCGTGCTGCGAGTTAAACTCGTTTCTTTTGTTAGATTTGGGAAAATTATGGTGCTGGCTTAGGATTTTGAGACAGAGTAAAATGTTGACCTTGTTGTGTTTCTAGTCAACTGCTCTCGTCTCGTGTAGAAATTCGAGTAGATTAAATTTTTCTGTATGCTTATAGTTTTATATTTTTTTATTTACGTAAAGACTTTTTATTCTACTCAAAATTTGGTGAATCCGGTATGAATCAAACGGTAGTGTAGGAATGTGTGTAGCCGCCAGTAGCCTCGTTTTGCTCGAGTCGGGAGGAAGGATTATCTTTCTAGGTGGCTAAGAACTTGCCCCAAGCTACTCTCGAAGCATAGGTGCATGGTTATTCAAGCGTAAGCGTGATGTAGGCCATCATTTTGGCCCAGTTGAGCTTTGTACCGTTCCTAACATCTTGACCTCACTAGCCCCGTTGTGCCTACCCTTCTTTTGATTCAGCTCCGCCTTCATTCACCAAAGCCCCATAGCCTATCCTAGTCGCACACCCAAGTCGATTTTAGTGTTTTATATTTTCATGTTGGGATGTGATGTGGTGTTATTATTTATGAAAATGTGGAAGTGCTCCCAAGTTTATATCTGCTGAATTGTGCAAATAAAATGAAGAAAAAGAAAAAAAAAGAAATATTTGTAAAGAAAAAAAAAAGAAGTGAAAAGAAAAAGTTTAAATTGAAAATCTTTATGGAAATGTGATTACATTTGGAGTAGGCGGTGCACACACCCATTTGTTAAAAGTTAAAGTCTGGAGGTGTGGTGTACCTGCATATATTGTGGTTAGCGGTTGGATTCTTTTTAGGCTAGCTCATTTGCGTTAGGTGCATAGCCTTTCTTTTTATCATTGTTTACCTCACCGTAACCCAAGCCCCGTGATTATCCTAAAGTCCTACGGATTTGCACTTGAGTCTAAATAGTGCCATGGAGAGAGTGTGAACGGGCAAGCGTATGGTCCCCGACATTGGTGGATTCCTTTGGAGGTGATCCTGAGCCCTGATCTTTCGCAAAGCTCACCTTAGTGGCCTGCCTACTTTCTTCCTATGCGTGACCAGTTGATTCACCGTGATTCTATTTTTGAGTAGTAATAAAATTTTGATACGCATTGTGAAAAATATAAACTATTCTGCATACTTAGAAATTTTCTCTATTGTATTTTTACACACGCTAGCATGCGACTTCGCATCGTACTTTGTTTTTCAATTTCTTTGTTAGCTAGTAATTTTCCCTATCTGCTTAGATTTTGTTTGCTCGGGATGCACAAACAGTTAAGTCTGGGGGTGTGATGAGTCCGATTTATATAAGGGTTTTCAGACTCATCTGGGCTAGTTTTCACGCGTTTGCACTTCACTTTTAGTTATATATCGTTCATATTTCATCTTGTCTCTATTTTCATAGGAAGTGCACACTTAGGCCCAGGGTTGTGTATTTTTGTACTTTTATTATTTGTACTCCTTATTGTGCTCGTCTGGAATGTCTGCACATATCAGTGCTTGGTACAGGGTTCGTGTGCGTGTTCCGGGGATGTTTGGAAGCAGGAATATTGCGCACGCTCACTGGATATAGTGCGCACGACCACTGGTCGTGCATCACTGCTCGTGCGCAATGTTCCTTGATTTCCAGAATCTTCGTGGGGTATGCGCACTATCACTGGACACAGTGCGCATGACCACTGGTCGTGCGCCACTGATCGTGTGCATTGATTCCATATTTTTCCAAAATCTGCCTGGGGTAAACGCACTACCACTGGACATAGTGCGCACTACCACTGGTCGTGCGCCACTGGTCGTGTGCATTATAATTTCTGCAATCTATAAATTCGCAGATTCCACCCTAATTCGTGATCGCTCATTTTTCCTCCTTCAATCTCCACACTAGGGAGGTGCTCCGGGCAAGCTTTCACCGCCAAATCAAAGCCGGAGCTTCCTCTCGGCCTCCTCCTTCATCCTTGAGCTTCAAGAAGGGCTTGACCTAGCTTTCTCCATCAAGCAAGGGGAAGTTGTGCCATCCTCCACCAGATTGTGACACGAAGAAGACGGGCCATTGGAAGGTGGTGACAGCCCTTCTCTACCCCGGACGCAGTTGCGGACCGAGCTTGGACGCGGATTGACAACCCGACGATTCCAACCGTGAATCCTCAGCAAGGCTTCGGATCCGGTCGATTTCGCACACTTTTCTTCTCTTGTTGTTGATAGTTTAGTTGAACTCTTTGTATTTGATGAAGCTATGCTTAGTGTAATATATGTTTATCTGTAATCATGTCTATGTGATTGTATATTTCCGTTATATTTACTTGAGGTGCGCCTATTTGTCCATCCACCATCCATCCGCCCTTGCCGCACTAGCAATTGCTAGTGGCGTGCATAGCGAAGAGGTGCTCATGACCCTCATTCCGCCATTCTAACCACCTCATCTGCAAGCCTACTCGCCCATCCACCTAGTGATTCGGTGCATAGAGGCCCGACTAGTCTTCCATCCCGCCTGGCAAAGCATCGCATAACGGCATTGCATAGGAGTAGTTGATAGTGTTTTATTTTCTTTGTCTGCAATATCAAAGCCCCCATCGTTACCGCTGACCCTAAGGACTTCAATCTCAAGTCCTCCTCGAAATTAACTCCACTTTACTGTGTTTCTTGTGAGATCGATACTTGGGAAAGCCCTCATTTTATATTACTTGTGCGACCGGTTCACTGCTGTGATCTTAAGCATCACCATTCGATTTAACATCAAAGTTGATCCTGGATACCGGGATCATCTGCCCAAAAGGCTTTAGTATGGCTGAATGGTTCTCTCCCTCATTTGTTCTCATTTTGGAGTTGACTTAGGATTTGAGAGAGAGAGAGAGAGTTCAGAAGAGGAAGAGAGGACCTTTCTCCACCATTAACAGAGCTTCAGAGCACTGATCGTCGTTCTGAGGCCAGATCTGTGAAGAGGATGCAAATATTCTCGTTTTCATCCGTGCAAGACAAGGGTTTCATGGCTAGAAAGAGGAGTCGATGGGTTACAACACTTCTCTCTATTTTAGGATGCGTGCATGGCATCTACACGTTTCTTGTTTTCTTTCAAGCATTCTAGGCACCGGATCTCTCAAGTGAGAGGGGTTCGGGTTGTCATAGTTCAATAGGAGCCACCAGGTCGATTGTGTCCATCACCGACATGATATTGCATTAGAGATCCGCTCTGTTAGTGTATTAGGCATGGTGTGTGAAGCTGTAATCACGACCGTTAGACCGAGTGGAAATTAAAGTACACGCGAGGGCCGTCTGTGATGATGTTTTCCCCCGCTCTCGTGTAAGTATGTGTGGCCGAAATTGGACCGAGTGGAAATTAGAGTACACGCGAGGGCACAGGGATGGTATGGTACAAGTTTTGGAATAGGGTGGGAACGACATGGGATTGTGATGAATCAAGGCAGGTTTGTGTCTATGGTCGGCTGGCTAGCCCGTGACATTGCAAGATCACGTGTGGAGAGTGTCCCTACGAGACAAGTCCGCTTCTGTTGAACTGACGAGAACGCCAAGCTTATGACAAGCCCGGACGATACCAGCGGGGTCCCGCTGGGTCTCCTTCGGTGGACTTGGTCCCGATTTTGGAGTCGGTCCTAGGTCGTCACGAACGGGTGGGGTCTAGCAAGGGTCCTTAGCATTGGTTTGTTTATTTGAATGGTGGAACCCTGACGTGAGAAGTCAGAGTTTGCAGGCAAGCCCGGGATTTGAGAGCCACGAGCGGGTGGGGCCTTGGCAAGAGTTCCATATGGCGGCTTGTGTGTCGTTGGGGGAAATTAGAGTACCCTTTTGTTTGCGGCTTGAACGCCGATGGGGAAATCGAAAGTACCTGATTTGATGATGATATGTTATAAGCATACGCTTTAGGGTTCCTTGGGTGAAACCCAGGATTGCATTCATGCTGCATTGTAGGCCTCCTTTATTACTTGCTCAACTTAGAAACATGTTTGTTGCTTGGGACATCCAAACCTATTTATCGGTTTATATGTTTATGTATGTTGCATACGAAGTTCTGACCTGCAGGGCGTTAGAGTGCCCCGGGGTCCGCTAGGGATGGATAGGAGGAGATGTGTTGGTTACATAGTTGAGGTCTGTAACACCCCATATCCGTCGCATAGCATATGGCAGTAGGTCCGGCCGGGGCCCGACGCCATATACTACAGACAGACCGGGTGGTTACACATGGAAACCATCCAACCAATCATAACGTCCTACACAGAGCATTCTAGCGGAAGCAGTTTTATAAAAGTTGTAACAAAGAACCCAGCATTAAAGCATGAATGTCCACTAATCCAAAATAGGAATGTTATGCAAGTACCAACACAAGCCTTAAGGCCTTACAAAA
This sequence comes from Platanthera guangdongensis, assembly GCA_039583875.1. Classification (NCBI taxonomy): domain Eukaryota; kingdom Viridiplantae; phylum Streptophyta; class Magnoliopsida; order Asparagales; family Orchidaceae; genus Platanthera; species Platanthera guangdongensis. Next base: position 118,886,617 of record CM077156.1, on the reverse strand, counting down.
ATGTTTCACTTGCTATTACAAGATTTACAAACCATGGCACGCAGGCCGGTCATACATGAATAAAACAGTAAACACTTCCAATTAGGCCTTCGAGGGCCGGCTTCGCACTTGGGCTTTAGCCCGCTATTGACCGCTTGGTCAAGCAGCACCTGCAAGCAACAAACCACCGCACGGTGGCAAAACAAGGCAACGGTCAGCAATGCTGACCAAATTATAACGATCCCGCCCCCAACTCGGGGCGGCGATGCTCCTTCCCTGCATTTCATTAGCATAAGCGAGCAATATAACAATATTCATTTCATCACAGGTGTAGGCTCATACGGCCGCACACCCCGTGCACTCAGGGAACATTCTCGGTGAACACAGTCTAAGTCTGCTGACTCACCACCATCTCTTTGGACGGCCAATCAATGAGCAGTTTGTCTTCCCGGCATGGGTGACGGTAATTAAAACCATAGACCGTCGAAGACTCTCATCTATGCCAACGGCTCTAATCCGAACGACATAGAATGGGTACGGTCCCATCTAACCCGTGCTCACAACGCAAAGGTAATTTAAACCATATGCACAGGTCAAACTTCTCCCGAGTCCCGTTTCCATCACATTTCACATAATCCGGTTATGTTCAAGTTGGCTCTCAGGCCACCAAGTTGGCAAGATCACGCATCCGCCCAGTTTTTCGGGTGCACCTTTGGGTTAATCCCCAAGGCTCCCTGTTGCAATCTACCGCGTAGAAAACCCGAAAAACAATCAATAGCACGGAGTCTTCTCCGGCATTTATGCAATGCAACATCACCGATCCAGACCAACATGTCCGGGTAGGCTTTACACATCATGCCTATGTCCGTTCTCGCTTACGGACTCTAAACAACGGGGACTTCACATATCTACCCGAAGGAACGCCTCCAACTCACCGCAAACTCGCGAGAGCGGGCTTCCTATGCAAAGAAGGAGAGCTACTCATGCTCAAGAAGAGATTCGTTACCCTAGCATTCCTCTTTGGCGCCATGAAAAAGTAAGCGGATGAAAAGCACCGCACTAGATTTGCCTCCGTGGATCCGGAGTCGGCTCGCGATTTGGAGCTTCGAAGCTCCTCCAATGGCCGGATCTAGCTCCTTCTTCCTTACTTGGCTCTCCTCTCTCTAAGCTTTTAGAAAGATAACAACTTATGAAAAGTGAGGGTTTCTAAGTCCAATCCCGGGTATATCCCTTCAGGAGCAACCCCCAGCCGTTGGATCATCAATTAAAGAAACGAACGGCTTTGATTCGGGACTGAAATGCCCAATCTAGACCGCACACGGCCTGGCACACGCCCGTGTCCAGGGCCGTGTGCCTCATTCACCGTCAAAATCGGCTCGCCTGGAACAACACACGGGTATCGAAAACGCCCGTGTTTGAGCTGACACGCCCATGTTCCACCTAACACGGCCGTGTGGCCGGCCGTGTACCCCCATCAGTTTTCCCCGAAAACAACCCGAGCACTGCACAGGTTCTAGGACACGCCCGTGTCCTTGCCCGTGTAACCTCAACACGCCTGGGCTCCAGGCCGTGTACACGGTCTCGACACTCGACACTTAGTCGAGCGAAGATCGTCGACCTGACGACACGGCCTTGGACACGCCCGTATCCTAGGCCGTGTGCCTTGTCTCGACACATCGTCGAGCAAAGTTCGTCGACTCCCCGGGACGATTGTCGACACGGGTCGACATGCCCTGCGACACGCCCGTGTCGCAGGCCGTGTGCCATGTCTCGACACTTCTTCGAGCGCAGTGTCGACTTCACGGGCTGAGTGTCGACACGGGTCAACACGCCCTGCGATATGGCCGTATCGCAGGCTGTGTGCCCTGTCTCGACGATCGTCGACTCCAAAATCATCGACCTCTCGACCAACTCGACGACAAAAGCCTGACACGCCCTGGGACACGCCCGTGTCCCAGGCCGTGTGCCTCCTGCCAGAACCCAAAACTGGCCCAAAACGTCACCCGTCGCTCCTTTGAGATTTGGGGCGTTACAACTCTCCCCCTCTTAAAAGAATTTCGTCCACGAAATTATATAAATGAAAGACATGTACAAAACCAAAATTTGTACCTGAGCGGAACAACTCCGGATACTCGTCAAGCATAGTATGCTCTCGCTCCCAAGAGAGCTCCTCACGACCGCAATTGTCCCACCGGACCTTGACCATCCTGATCTCTTTATTGCGTAGCCGCTTGACCTCCGAGTCCTCAATCCGCATGGGCTTGACCTTTGTCATCAACCCACTATCCACCGGCACTTGATCGACCGCGATCACTTGCGTAGGCTCTTGCACCGCCTTCCATAGTACCGAAATATGGAATACATCATGTAAACCACTAAGCTCCACTGAAAGCTTCAACCGATAGGCCGCTTCACCGACTCGCTCCAGAACCTCAAACGGTTCAAGGTACCTCGGGCTTAGCTTTTTCAATCGCCGCACCCGCGAGACACCCTTGAACGGCTTGATCTTTAAGTACACATAGTCGCCCACAGCGAACTCCACGTTCCTGTGCTTGGCATTATAGTACTTTGCTTGCTGGTCCTGAGCGATAAGCAATCTCTCCCGAATGGTTCTCACCAAAAAGTAGCATCCTCCACTTCCGATCGCTTATACAACTTTGACTCACCTGTTTCTAACCAAGACAACGGCGTGCGACATTTTCTACCATATAGGGCCTCGAAGGGCGCCATTTAAATGCTCGCTTGGTAGCTGTTGTTGTATGCGAACTCCACCAAATAAAGGTGGTATTCCCACTGCTTTCCAAAATCCAAGACACACATGCAGAGCATGTCTTCCATGGTTCTATTGACCCTCTCGGTCTGCCCATCCGTTTGCGGATGGAAGGCTGTGCTGAATTTCAGCTTTGTTCCCAACATTTGCTGCACAAGCCTCCAATCATTGGACGTGAACCGCTCATCTCGGTCACTCACGATGCTGCGGGGTACACCATGAAGTCGTACTATGCTATCCACATAAAGCTTTGCCAACTTCTCCACCGGATCATCTTTCCTATGCGGAATAAAATGCGACACCTTCGTTAACCGATCAACAACCACCCAAATGGCGTCGTTCCCCTTTTGCGACCTTGGCAAACTGTGCACAAAGTCCATAGAGATGTCGTCAAATTTCCACTCCGGAATAGACAAGGACTTAAGAAATCCTCCCGGCTTTTGGCACTCCGCCTTCACCAAGGCGCAAGTTTGACACCTCGCTACGTAGAGCGCCACATCTTTCTTCAAACCCGGCCACCAAAACAGTTTCTTCACATCACGGTACATCTTCGTGCTCCCCGGGTGAATCAAGTACTTGGTATGGTGTGCCTTGTACAACAACTCCACCCGCAGATTACCCACACTTGGGACGCACAGACGACCGTCCTTCCAAAGTAATCCGTCCTCCATGACGAATTGGGAATTTGACCCATCCAGAGCCTCTACCATGAACTGCTTCATATGAGCATCCATATCCAAAGCCTGCCGAATACGATCAGCCAGGTCATATTGGACTTCAGTCCAATTCAGAACTGCTTCAGCACTTGATTGCCTGTCCACACAAACAATCTCCAACGCCTCCAACTCCCGCACCAACCGCTCATCATGCACCGATAGCCAATTGGCTTGAGCTGGGGCTCGGCGACTCAACGCGTCCGCAACCGCATTCCCTTTCCAAGGCACGTAGTGGATCTTGAATGTATAGTCCCCCAGGAAATCCATCCATCTACGATGCCGCATATTCAAATCCTTCTGATCTATAAGATACTTCAGACTCTTGTGATCGGTGTAGATATCAATCTTCACACCGTACAAATAGTGTCTCCACAGCTTCAAGGCAAAAATCACGGCCGCTAACTCCAAGTCATGGACCGGATAGTTCCTTTCATGCACTTTCAGCTGTCTCGAGCCATAAGCTATTACACTTCCGTGTTGTAGTAGTACGCAACCCAAACCGCTGCCCGAAGCATCACTATAAATCTCATAGCCTTCGGTCCCACAAGGCGAACTCAGCACAGGCGTCGTGGTCAACCAACACTTCAACTCCTCAAAAGCTCGCGCGCACTCCGGCGTCCAAACGAACTTATGCACCTTCCTCGTCAAAGTAGTGAGTGGTAATGCTATCCGCGAGAAGTTCTCTACGAAGCGCCTATAATAGCCGGCAAGCCCCAAAAAGCTCCGGACTTCCGCTACCGTAGCAAGCTTAGGCCACTCCCGTATCGCAATAATCTTCGCCGGATCCACAGCAATACCCTCTCCACTCACTATATGCCCGAGGAACGCCACTGAGGATAGCCAAAACTTGCACTTCGAGAACTTGACATACAACTGATTTCTCCTTAGCGTCTCCAAAACCAAATGAAGATGCTTGAAGTGATCTTCCTCACTTTGCGACTACACCAAAATATCGTCAATGAAGATGATCACGAAATTGTCCAAGTACTCCCTGAAAGTCTGGTTCATCAAATCCATGAACACTGACGGCTTATTAGTCAGCCCAAACGCCATGACCGTAAACTCATAATGCCCGTATCTCGTACTAAACGCTGTCTTCGGGATATCACTCTCCCTTATTCGCAGCTGATAGTACCCCGACTTGAGATCCAACTTCGAGTACACCGTCGACTCTACCAACTGATTAAAAAGATCATCAATCCAGGGGATCGGGTACTTGTTCTTCTCCGTCAACTTGTTGAGCTCCCGATAATCAATACATAGCCTCAAGCTTCCGTCCTTCTTCTTAACAAAGAGGACCGGTGCGCTCCAAGGCGAAGAACTCGGGCGCACATCCCCTTGCTCCAACAACTCTTGTAGTTGAACTTTCAGCTCCGCCATTTCCTTAGGCGCTAGCCGATAAGGAGATCGTGACACAGGCTTTGCACCTGGCACTAGCTCAATCGTAAAATCTATCTCCCGTTGAGGCGGGGCTCCAGGAAGATCTGCGGGGAACACATCAGGGTATTCCGATACCACTGAAATACAATCCAATGCGGGCTTCGGCTTCGCAACCTCCACTAGTGTAAAGAACAGTTCTGCACCGGCACGAACCGTCTTCACCACCTGAAGAGCAGACATCAACGTCTTGCTCGACCCCTTTAAGCCCGAAAAGTCGTTTCACGACTTGCTCCCAGCTTGACTTCCTTGCTACCGCAATCTATATGGGCCTGCTGCTCCGAGAGCCAGTCCATGCCAAATATGACGTCGAACTCCACCAACGGAAGTAAAGACGACTGCAGGTCGAACTCCTGATTCCCAATACGAATCTTAACATCGCAGATCCTATCCGCTCACATCAAACACCCATTGGGCAACAACACATCCAACTTATCCTTCGCCATCGAAGAAGGGACTCCGATGCGTGATATAAATCCTTCGGACAAGAAGGAGTGTGAAGCTCCCGTATCGAAGAGTGCTCGTGCTGGATTTTCACAAATCATTACAAATCCTAAACAAGTAGTGGTAAGGTAACATGTGCATAACAAGTATTTAAAGAAATTGACTTGCTATAAATTAAACCGTACCTGTCACCACATCAGCTTGTTTGATGGCCTCCTGTTGGCCAAGATTATACACCCTTGGTTGGGCCGGAGCATAGTGGGACACGGTCGACTCCACCGCCTTGCCCTTCTCTTCATAAGTAGCTCCCGGCTTTCTCTCTGACTTAGGACGTCCGCTCCAACAATCACGGGCAAAGTGCCCCGTCTTTCCACAAGTAAAACACGCGCCCGGGGTCCGACTCGTAGTCGCCCCAGAAGCACCAGAAGGAGCTGGACCCGAAGTCCTATGCTTCTTAAAGAATCTTTGATAACCATACTTTGAAGTAGTCGACACTTTGAACCCAGATTTCTTCTCGCCCAAGCTTTTCTTTGCCTGCACATTCTTCATGTCCTTCTCCAAGGACCGGGCCATGTTGACCAAGGTTAAGAAACCCTGCGTCATCGGCCCCGAGAGTAGTAATCTCAACTCATCTCTCAAGCCTTCGTAGAATCGATTCGTCTTGCGCTCCTCATCCGCGATGGTGGAGCTAGCATATCGACTCAAACGAGTAAACTCGTGGAGATATTCATCCACGCTCTTCTCACCCTGAACTAACTTCAAAAACTAATTCTCCAATGCTATCCTCTACGTCGAAGGAAGGTATCTAGCCAAGAACAATTTGGAGAACTCCTCAATCGAGACATCACCAAGTTGCCTACCTCTCAATAAGTGCAGCTCCAATCCTTCCCACCACATCCTCGCTTCACCGTCCAGAAGGAACATAGCGATGGTGGTCATTTGTCACTCCTCTGTCTTCATTGCTGTCATGACTCACTTCACCCTGGAGAGCCAGTCTTCAGCCTGAGATGGGGTTCCCAACCCCAAGAATACCGGAGGGTTAAAGCTCATTACATGCTTAAGCTGCCTCTCGGTTTCCCTCCTTGGCACCAACGGTTCCACTACCACTTGTTCCACTCTCCTCGGCTCAGCCTCTTGCAGCGGTACCTGCTCCATCGCAGGAGCGGGCTGCTGTGTTTGCCTTCGAGGCTGCGCATTTATCATGGCCAACACTGCTTCGACCACCAATCGTATATTCTCAGCCGATAGAGGTGTTGCAGGAGCAACATCTGGTGCACTGCTAGCCACAGAAACGCGACGTTCTGACGGCCCAACACTACTTCTGGTCACCTATAGTGGTACAAAACACCGTTAAGTGACCAAATATAATTGCAAACAACAATTATAGGAAAACACAGGTTCCTCAAACACGTGTATTTTCATTCCTAAGTGGACATTCATGGGTTCTTTTACTGTTATAACGATGACGCACACAATGTGCTCACCACCCCTTAAAAAGAATTCGCCCACGAATTCATTTGAAGCCCGACCAAAACCAGTAGTCTGATACCAAATTGTAACACCCCCTATCCGTCGCATAGCATATGGCAGTAGGTCCGGTCGGGGCCCGATGTCATATACTACAGACAGACCGGGTGGTTACACATGGAAACCATCCAACCAATCATAACGTCCTACACAGAGCATTCTAGCGGAAGCAGTTTTATAAAAGTTGTAACAAAGAACCCAGCATTAAAGCATGAATGTCCACTAATCCAAAATAGGAATTTTATACAAGTACCAACACAAGTCTTAAGGCCTTACAAAAATGTTTCGCTTGCTATTACAAGATTTACAAACCACGGCACGCAGGCCGGTCATACATGAATAAAACAGTAAACTTCCAATTAGGCCTTCGAGGGCCGGCTTCGCACTTGGCTTTAGCCCGCTATTGACCGCTTGGTCCAGCAGCACCTGCAAGCAACAAACCACCGCACGGTGGCAAAACAAGGAACGGTCAGCAATGCTGACCAAATTAAAAAGATCCCGCCCCCAACTCGGGGCGGCGATGCTCCTTCCCTGCATTTCATTAGCATAAGCGAGCAATATAACAATATTCATATCATCATAGGCGTAGGCTCATACGGCCGCACACCCCGTGCAGTCAGGGCACATTCTCGGTGAACGCAGTCAAAGTCTGCCGACTCACCACCATCCCTTTGGATGGACAATCAATGAGCAGTTTGTCTTCCCGGCATGGGTCACGGTAATTAAAACCATAGACCTCTGAAGACTCTCATCTATGCCAACAGCTCTAATCCGAACGACATAGAACGGGTACGGTTCCATCTAACCCGTGCTCACAACGCAACGGTAATTTAAACCATATGCGCCTGCAACGATAATTTAAACCATATGCGCATGTCAAACTTATCCCGAGTCCCGTTTCCATCACATTTCACATAATCGGTTATGTTCAAGTTGGCTCTCAGGCCACCAAGTTGGCAAGATCACGCATCCGCCCAGTTTTCCGGGTGAAACCCGAAAAAAATCAAAGCCCGGAGTCTTCTCCCATTATGCAATCTCACCGATCCAGACCAAACATGTCCGGGTAGGCTTCACATATCATGCCTAGTCTGTTCTCGCTTACAGGACTCAAACAATGGACTTCACATATCTACCCGAAGGAACGCCTCCAACTCACGCAAAACTCGAGAGGCTTCCTATGCAAGAAGAGAGCTACTCATGCTCGACAGACATCAATACCGCGGAGCAGGCTTCCTATGCAAAGAACTACTCATGCTCAAGAAGAGAATCAGCTCGCAATTTGGAGCTTCGAAGCTCCTCCAATGGCCGGATCTAGCTCCTTCTTCCTTCCATAGCTCTCCTCTCTCTCTAAGCTTTTAGAAAGATAACAACTTATGAAAAGTGAGGGTTTCTAAGTCCAATCCTGGGTATATCCCTTCAGGAGCAACCCCCAGCCATTGGATCATCAATTAAAGAAATGAACGGCTTTGATTCGGGACTGAAATGCCCAATCTGGACCGCACATGGCCTGTCACACGCCCGTGTCCAGGGCCGTGTGCCTCATTTGCCGTCAAAATCGGCTCGCCTGGAACAACACACAGGTATCGAACACGCCCGTGTTCACCTGACAGGCCGTGTGCCGGCCGTGTTACCCCCATCATTTTTCCTCGAAAACAACCCGAGCACTGTACGGGTTCTAGGACACGCCCATGTCCTTGCCTGTGTCACCTCAACACGCCTGGGCTCCAGGCCATATACACGGTCTCGACACTCGAGACTTCGTCGAGCGAAGATCGTCGACCTGACGACATGGCCTTGGACACGCCCGTGTCCTAGGCCGTGTGCCTTGTCTCGACACATCGTCGAGCAAAGTTCGTCGACTCCCCGGGACGAGTGTCGACATGGGTCGATACGCCCTGCGACACGCCCGTGTCGTAGGTCGTGTGTCATGTCTCGACACTTCGTTGAGCGCAGGCGACTTCACGGGCTGAGTGTCGACACGGGTCGACACGCCCTGCGACACGCCCGTGTCGCAGGCAGTGTGCCTGTCTCGACGATCGTCGACTCCAAAATCGTCGACCTCTCGACCAACTCGATGACACAAGCCTGACACGCCCTGGGACACGCCTGTGTCCCAGGCCGTGTGCCTCCTGCCAGAACCCAAAACTGGCCCAAAACGTCACCCGTCGCTCCTTTGAGTTTCGGGGCGTTACAAGGTCAGTCTTTACTGACCCACATCACCACAATTTTTTACAGGGCAAGGATCGCAAGCAGGAGCAAGCTCGCCGAACAAAAAGGCCTAAGACTCATGAAGCGAACCTTTATCTACTTTTGTTTTGATGCTATGATATGATCCTCGAGTTGTAATCTGGCTTCCATGCCGAGGTAGCCTAGGAGTGCTTTTGCACATTGATAGGATTGTTATTCAGTTTTGGACTCTTGTTTTATAAGGCCTTAAGGCCAATTTGATACTCCTGATTTGGTGGATAACTTCTATTTTTGTTTGTTTGTTTATGCTGTTTTATTCTGAGTTTGAGTTGGGCATACTTATATCATCTTTTAATGCTTAAGCTGTGGCGTCTGTATGTTGTGGGGCCCCGGTCGGACCCATATTACACGGACATTACAGGGGAGGTGTTCAATTTCGTATCAGAGGGAGGTTAGTTTACAAGGTTTAGCGATCGATTTAACGTAATCAGATCGCATAGAGAAGTTATCCACACAGGAGTATTGCGGGATCATGAGTGTCCGTGTGTTTGAGTCTTGCAAATAAAGACTGACTCATGTTTACCTTGCTTTTTTAAGGGTGTAAGTAGCGAGGTAGGGACGTCATGGCTACGAGAAGAGCCTTCGACGAGCAGTGCTACTGCTCTAGGTCCGTTAGGCATGGGGTAACCCCGGCCAATTTCTGTCATATGCTTGCGGAAGTGCTGGTAGCGGCCCAGACTGCAGCGGCAACACAAGTTGTGGCCCCTGCTGTGTAGGAGACCACTCCCATTGCTCGGGAGGTGACATCAGTCACACAAGGTGGAGGAGCCAGGCAAGCAGGGCCTTTGGCTGAATGAGTGGTTATTGTGCACGGAGATAGGAAAATGAAGTATTTCTTGAGCTTCCATCCTCCAACATTTAAATAAGTCGGCACGCCGACCGATGCAGAGGATTGGTGGGCAAGGATTCAGGAACTACTGAGGGCGGCGGAGACGCCGGTAGAGAAGCAAGCTGAGTTTGCAAGTTTCATATTTGAAGGTGATGTTAAGTTATGGTGGGTGAGACATAGCGGTCGCCAGTTTCCTGGATGCACCCCGTCCATAGAGGAGTTCGGGAATGCTTCTTGAAAAAGTACATTCCTGCATCGATAAGGTTAGCCCTTCAGAGGCAATTTCTGCACTTGGTACAGCGGTACAAGATGGTGGATGAGTATGTTCAGGAGTTTACTCGGTTGGGTCGTTATGTTAGAACGACCATAGCTGACGATATGGAGAGGGACAACCTCTTCTACCATGGGCTGAGGGAGAATCTGAGACAACCCCTCATATCTATGAAAAATGTTGGCTTCAATGAGCTGGTTGAGGCTGCCAGAACGTTGGAGAGTGATTTGGAGCGAACCCAATGTCGAAAGGGTTTTGCGGCCAAGCAGGGAAAAGGAAAGCCTTCTAAATCTCAAGGAAGGACTGATGGGAGTAAGTGGAAGAAGAAGTCCCATCCCTATAGGATTTGGGAGAAGGATAGTATGGCATCGGGGGGGGGGGGGGGTCTCGCTTCAAGGGACCACGATCATGCAACAAGTGTGGCAAACCGGGCTACATAGCTCATTTCTGTACTGAGGGTGGCCCTGAGCAAGCGCCGAGGCAAGAGCAGTCGGTGCGCTCCGGGCCCAACGCAACGGAGAAAGGAAAGATGGTGGAGTCTAGCGCTTCTCATTTCCAATCCGTGCAGCTAAGGGCATATAATGTTGGGCAGCAGGAAGCGATCCGCCAACCCGATGTGGTGACAAGTATGAATGTTTGAGTTAATCTTTACTTTAGACATTCAAGATCGTTTATGTATGTCTCCTATGTTTTAGGCTTTCTGTTAGTTTCTGGGTACCCCTCTAGGGTATTGTTTGATACGGGAGCATCGCCCTCCTTCCTTGTAGAAAGCTTTATACAGAGGATTGGAGTTGAACCATTGTCGTCGGACGCAGAGCTGAAGGTGCGCATGCCCAATGGGTCATCCATGACTACCGGGCCATTGCGGCGTGAAAGTGATATCGATATGTTCTGATACCAACAGAAAGTGAAGGATAGATCTTAGTTTACTCTAGGGGGTGAATAGAGTATTAAAAAATTTATTCACTGGTTCTATTACAGATTAAAAGTATGGTGATATATCTATACTATATTATAAAGGAAAAGTTGCTTTGCTGCAACATTCAATCTACCCAAAACACCACTATATTTAAAAAAAATTACTACTTTAAATCTAGAGAAAGAGAAAGAGGAGAGAGATGGAGGAAAGAGAGGGGGAGAGGGGAGAGGGAGAGGGGCACGGATGGAGGAAAGAGAAAGAGAGGGAGAGAATCAAAAGAGGGAGAGAGAAGGAAAGAGAGAGGGGGGGAGGAATAGGAATAGAGAGAAAAAAATAATTTTTTTTGAAATAAAAATATATTTTACAAATTAAATATTGTAATATTGATTCAGATTTTTTTACGATCATTTTGAGTACTCATGTGCATATGTTGCGGCGTAGTCCGCAGGACCCGTCGGGGGCGGGCGAAGCACGCCGTCGCCGGCCAGGTACTATGGCGCGTGGTCATCGGGCCGGAGAGCATATTAATGTTTTAACGTTAAAATATAATTTGTTTTACAAAATAAAAATTGTATTCTTGATTTATATTTTTTTACGGTCGTTTTGAGTACTCATATGTATATGTTGCGGTCGGTCAGAGCCAGCTGTGGACGGGCGAAGCCCGCCGGAGCGCCGAAGCCCGGGAGCGGCCGAAGCCCGCCGGGAGCGGTCGAAGCCCGTCGGGAGCGGGGAAGCTCGCCGTCGCCGGTCGGTACTGTCACGCGAGGCCATATGGCGGGTACTATCCACGACAAATGTCGCCGCCCATGACAAATGTCGCCGCCCAAGGCAAATGTCGCCGCCCACGACAAATGTCGCCGCCCACGGCAAATATCGCCTCCCACGACAAATGTCGTCCCCACGAAAATGTCGCACTACCGGTGAATGTCGCATCCCGGCGAATGTCGCACTTAGCCGAATGTCGCACCCTGGCGATTGTCGCACCTCCGCCGAATTCCCCAGGGCCGAAGGCCCGTGCCAGTCACTTGTTTGTATATAAGAAAGGAAATCACAACACACAAACAAAAAAGCAAAGGCAATCTAGATGACACAAGGAAATTATAGTGGTTCCCCTAAAACTTGGGTACATCCACTCTTCTACCACCCTGGTAGGAATCCACTACAGGTTGTTGATCAGGTGCCCTGCCACCACAAGTTTTTGTTCAGGTGCCCTGTCACCACAAGTTTTTGTTCAGGTGCCCTGTCACCACAAGATCAATTTTTCTAAGGGAGATCTAGCAACTCTTTGAGCTTTTGATCAGGTGCCCAAAAACCAAACTAAGTCTTTTGATCATGAGACTTAATAACCAAAGGGGCTAACTTTTGAAGGGACATAAAACACTGTACACAGTTGGAAATAAAAGAATGATGATGTTCTTCTCTGTCAACAATATGAGAGAAGACTAGTGGATTGATATATTGTCAAAGCTCCCCCTGAGTTATAGATCTGATCAGGAGAATGGAAGCTTTTCTCCTGGTATAGGTCTTCAATGACGAACTTTCCTCTCCCCCTGAGTTATGATGGATCAGATTGGTGATTGTTTGCTGGATCAAAAGCTTGAGGAAGAAGAATATGATGAACAAGAAGTTCTTTCTCTGTTTCTTGTTCTCTATTTGAGATATTCTCTTTCTTCGTCTTCTTGACTTATTAAAATTTCTTTGTAACTGTTGTGTGCGTATTCTGTATATCTGTTAACAATCTTCTGAAATTTTCCGTTATATATGACTGCAGATTTGAAATTCAAATTCCTTTTGCATATTCTCTAGGAAATGAAACGGTTGTATTTTGTCTTGAATGAATTTCCTCAACTGTCTCAGTAAATACGACAAGTAATTACTCTGTGAAATCCTAATTAATGCTGCCAAGAACGGCTATATTCTTAGGAATATTAAGCATTAATTATCAGAGTATTACGGTCTTAATACTTGAAATCAATTTGTCTTAGTCGATCTGAGAATCTGCAGAGAAGATAGTCTAACAGAATCTGGATGGAGTTAGTTGAACTCAGGAAAGAATTCGACCTGAGCTCCAGCATCGTCGAGCTGATAAATATTCTTCATCGAGCTAAGCTCAAAAATTATCGAGCTGAAAATGGACTTACCAAACTGAGCATCAAGTTCGTCGAGCTGAGAAAGAACATCGTCGAGCTGAGATCCTGATATAAGCTCACAGTTCGTCGACCTAAGCTAGACTTTCGTCGAGCGCAACTCAGAGAAGTATTTCTAAGTTCGTAAATTTGAGATCGTCGATCGTCGAGCTGAGTTTAGCTATCGTCGAATGACTAATTCTGCTATCTTAAAAACATCCCTGTCTCTTAAGTCTTGAATCTCTGTAGTCTTCTGAAGTCTTCTGAAGGTAGGTCTCAGTATTCTGACCTAAGTGATTGACCTAAAAATAAACTTGAACTAACAAATGACCCTAGACTATACATGATGGGTCATCAATCCTAATAGTGAACCTATCCCGAATCATAAGTAGGGTTCTAACAATCTCCCCATATTTGGGTTTGGTCACTATACAAAATAAAACAAACAAAATCACAAAGCAAGAAAAAATATCTGGCAGAACCATAAATCATTCAGCAGATATGACTAATGTGCCTTGTGAGTTTACATATAGCAAGAGTAAAAATCAAAATGCAAAATAAAAAAAGATTAAGATTGTTTCTTTGAGTCATCTGAAGAAGAAGTAGGTTTAGTGAATATCATCTGTCTTTTTGGATCAGAAGCCTACTGTTGAGTCATCTTCACATCTTGAGCACCAAGAATTTTTACAGATGTAGCTCTGGGTACTACAACTTCTGGATGTAAATTCATATATGTATCAACATTGAAAAGCTTTTGTTTTACATGATACTTGTCCATCTCCTTCTTACTGTATGATGACATGGTAGAAAATTATGATGTATCTTTTTCTTCTTCTTTGGCCTTTCTTATCTGAGATAGTTCTACAAGCTCTTGAAATCTGGCCATTCTGAAATTAGGATCCATTTTTGAATCATATGTTGGATAAGGAGGTCTCTCTGGACTGGAAACTTCTTTTTGAATATCTTCTGATTTCTGTTGCTGACTGTTCTGCTTCTTATATTGATGTTTACTAGTTTTAGAGCTATGCTACTGCTTGCTATGGCTATAAGATGGTCTGTAAGAATGAGAAGATGAAGTAGACCATTGTGCTTGTAAAATATTTCCTGCTGATCCAGTTGCAGGAGGAGGAGGACCTCTCCTATTCTGAGGCGGTGGAGAGTATCTCTTACTCTTCTTCCTGGGTTTCATTTCATTTTTAGAGTATCTCATCCAGTTAGGAGTATTTGGAGTGAGGGTGATGTTATGTAGAATGTAGTAAGGAGTGTTAGCAGTGGGATTTGGTTTTGGAGAAGCTTTGGGTGGAGCTTTCTTCTTAAGTTTTCTCTTCTTGGAATTTGAATCTTCAGAGTCATCTGACTCATCATTATCATCATCAAAATCATCAACATGATTATCATACAAAGCATTTCTCTGTTTGAGAATTTCATCAGAAACTATTGGATGAGCCTTTGGTTATTCAGCTATATGTACTTCTTCAGCCTGGGGCTGTACTTGAACTTCTGATTCTTGAATATATTGAGCCTGAATACTTGTAGTCTCTAGTTCCAGGTCTTCAAACATAAGAGCATCCAGATCATGCATGGGGGACTTAGCCTAGCAAAAGTAGGAGGAGAAACAGCCTTTGGCTCTGAAGGAATTTTTTGCTCTATAATTTGCTCATCAACAACAAAACTTGTCCTCATTAGTTTCAAAGCCTGAGAACTTATAGGAGTTATATAGCATACTATAGCTTTAGAGTAATTGTTGTAAACTGGTAAGGTGCTGCTATTGTAAAAAGTATCAAAAGAATGTAATAAAGAATAGATATCAACTGTAGGATTAAGAATGAAATCAAAAACAATTTTTATTACTGAATCAAAAGATTCTTCTTCAAGGTCTGGCATAGCAGTGTCATCATCAGTTATTTTAACTATTTCTGTATCTGCAGGAATTGCTGGAATTACTACTACTGTTGGAATATCTACTGCTGGAGCTTATTCTAAAACTATTGGAGCTCATTCATGGAACATCTCCCCCTGCATGGTTGCAGAGAGTCCTGAAGCCAGGCCCCCTGAAGAAGGGATAGTGGAGATAGATGCAAGCTGAGCAGAGAGATGGGAAATGGAAGTAGAAAGAGGGACAACAACCTCACTTATGAGCTTATTTAGAGTAGGAGAAATGAATTTGAGAAGATCATTGACAATGTCAGAAAAGTTTAGATACACCTGTTCAGGAGTAGAGGAGGTATAGGTGGATTGATGTCCACAGTTTGAACAAATAGAGGAGCCTAAAGAGATGTCTGCAAGTGGAATGTGTGGTAATGTTAGTGGAACATCTGATGGAGGGATATCCTGAACAGGTGAGTGATGTGGAGAGTGTATTGGAGATGAAGATGAAAGAAGTGGTACTTGATGAGTCGAAGAGGATGGAATATCATCAAGATGTGGTGGAAGAGGTCATTGAGGAGGTGGAGATGGTGTATCCTCAAGAATATGGATTGGTGATTGTGGTTGAGATGGTGAGGAAGGAGGGATGGGGGTAGATGGTGTGTCTGTAATGACTGTGGATGGTGGTTGAATGTCTGTTGGAATGTTGGAGGTATTGACATCAGGGAGTATATCATCTTCCTGAAGTGGGAATGTTGTGGAGATGGTTGTTGAAGTGTGGTAACATCAACAAGTGGAGTTGATTAAGGAAATATTGATTGATGTGGAGATGGAGCTGGATGAGAGGAAATATGGTGAAGAGGAGCTTCTTCAGGGGTTGGTTAAGTGGTTATGACAGCCCTGGTGTTCTCTGAAGTTGTCCTGGAAGAGGAAGAGGCCCTGGAGGGCTTGGTGATTGTCCTCTCCCATCTGCCAAAGATGGTAGAGGTAAGCCTCTTGGAGGTATTTATAAATATGGTCTGGGAGACCAACAGTTCTGGGCACTTAGCCTTGAGAAAGATTCCCAGAACTCTTCCAAAACTCATATCTTTCTTACTTATCTTCTTCTTAATCTAATCAAATATAATCTCTCCCTAGTTTACTGATTTGTGGTTAACTAAGGCACTCATCACCAAGAATTGGTGCCTAGTTATGTAGTCATGGGCTGAATGTTTGCCCAAGATGACTTTCCCAACAACATCAGCCAAGAACTTATATTCAGTAGATAAGTTCTTCTTCAACAATTTTTTAGGGTTTCCATAGAAGTGACCCATTACAACTAGCATATCTTCATACTCGGCGCTAGTTAATTCAAACTCATCTTCTTCATTAATAAATCCAAAGATTTCAGTAAGAATGGATGGATAAAGAGTGACCCGATGTCCAGAAATTGATCCAGAGATGGTGGTTTGGTCTGGAAAGACTGCTGTGAAAACCCATTCTTTAATCTCCTGGTAATTTGATCCTGAGAGTCATAAACTGTCGTAACTACGGTGCCTCAAACAACTGTACTATATGCTGGAAGATTTGATTAGTGTTGCTGAAAGATTCGATGTCGATGTCGAATCTTGCATCAAACTTCATGCCGGAGAAGGTCGCTGCCAAAATCTCCATGCCTGCAAAACAAAAGATCAAGTGCACGAGAACTGGAAAGTGCAGGATGGAGTTCGATGAAAACCCTATTATATGTTTTTGGAATATGAAAAGGCAAACTCTGTCCAGTAAAAAAGGAAAAGCTTCGAACTCAGTTCGATGAAAAATTTCATGAAGAAATAAAAGCGCCGATCTCAGTTTGAAGTGGGGGAAAACAGATCGTCGTGCTCCGTTCGACGAGAAATTTTCTGAAACAAAATTCGTCGATCTCCATTCGATGAAAAGTTTCTCAAAGAGATTTTGTCGATCTCCGTTTGACGAAAGATCTCAAGAAGAGTTCACAGATCATCGATCTCCGTTCGACGATAGGTGACCAATTCTTCGAACTCAGACTGAATTTAAATTAAGCCTTCTTCATTGATCATACCTAACTGATTTAAGTAGAATAGATGTTTCTTTTCCTCCAATGGTTTGGTAAAGATATCTGCTCTTTGTAAATCAGTAGAGATAAAGAAAAGGTTAATTTTTTTTGTCCACACAATCTCTAATGAAATAATGTCCAATGTCTATATGCTTAGTTCTACTGTGCAGCACTGGATTTTGTGCAATGGAAATTGCACTGGTATTTTCATAAAATATAGTTGAATCATTTAATTTGAGACCAAAATCCAGGAGTTGGTTTTGAATCCACAAAATTTGTGAACAATAACTGCCAGCTGCTATATATTCAGCTTCAGTAGTTGAGGTTGACACAGTTGTTTATTTTTTACAAAACCAAGACACAAGCCTATCACCAAGAAACTAGAATGTTCCTGATGTGTTATTCCTATCAACTCTACATCCAGCATAGTCAGAATCTAAGAATCCAGTTAAGTCAAATTTTGACTCGGTTGGATACCAATGTCCTAGATATGGACAACACTTTATATATCTCAAAATTCTTTTAAGGAAGATAAGGTGAGATTCTTTAGGGTTCACTTGGAACATATCACAAATACATGTAATAAACATTATATCTGGCCTACTAGCTGTGAGATACAACAAGGATCCAACAATAGCCCTATATATTTTCTGATCAACTGACTTTCCCTATTCATCAGAATCAATCACAGCATTTGAGGGCATGACTATTTTCTGGGCTGAGGAATCTGACATCCCAAATATCTTAATTAGCTCCTTAGCATATTTAGATTGGGAGATGAAAATGCCATCAGTGGATTGCTTCACTTGAAGACTAAGGAAGTCAGAAAGCTCACCCATCCTACACATTTCAAACTTGGAATGCATCAGATCAGAAAATCTTTTGCATAGTTTGGAATCAGTAGAGCAAAAAATGATGTCATCTACATATATTTGTACTATCAGCATTTTATTTTTAAGATGTCTAGTAAACAAAGTCTTATCTACAATGTCCCTAGTGAACTTATGTTCTAAAAGAAAGCTAGCTAGGCTCTCATACCAAGCTCTTGGAGCTTGCTTTAGACAATAAAGAGCTTTATGCAATTTAAAAACAAAAGAGGGATGAGTTGAAGAGATTAAACCTGGTGGTTATTCAAAATAAACTTCCTCTTTGAGTTCTCCATTTAGAAAGCCACTCTTCACATCCATCTAGTTGAATTTGAATTTCTTGTATGCTGCATATGCAAGAAATATTCTGATTGCTTCCAGCCTTGCAACAGGAGCAAAGGTCTAGTCATAATCTATGCCTTCCTCCTAAGAATAGCCTTTAGCCACCAATATTGCTTTGTTCCTCATAATGATTCCTTGAGCATCCAATTTGTTTATGAATACCCATTTAGTTTCAATGACTGGGTAGTCTTTGGGTCTTGGAACTAAATCACAAACTCTGCATCTCTCAAATTGATTGAGCTCCTCTTGCATTACAATAATCCAGTGGGGATCTTGCTCTGCATCTTTTATGGATTGAGGTTCGATCTGAGATATGAAGCATGTAACTCCCCCTATCCATCGCATAGCATATAGCAGTAGGTCCGGCCGGGGCCCGACGCCATATACCACAGACATACCGTGTGGTTACTCAATGGAAACCATCCAGCCAATCATAACGTCCTACACTGAGAATTCTAGCGGAAGCAGTTTTATAAGTTGCAATTAAAAGAACCCAGCACCAAGCATGAATGTCCACTAATACACCAAATAGGAATATAGTACATACACAAGTACTGGCCTTAAGGCCTTACAAATGGTTTACTCTTAATACATGTTTTCCATACCACAGCACGCAGGACAGTCATACATGAACAAAAGCAAGTAAACACTTCAATTAGTCCTTCAAGGGCCGGCTTCGCAATTTGGCTTTTAGCCCGCTATTGACCGCTTGGTCCAGCAGCACCTGCAAGTAACAAACCACCGCACGGTGCACACATAAGCAACGGTCAGCAATGCTGACCAAATTATAACGATCCCGCCCCCAATATGGGGCGACGATGCTCCTTCCCTGCACTTATTAGCATAACCAAGCAGTATATAATTATACATTGCATCACAGGCGTTGGCACGCACGGGCACACGCCCCGTGCTCTCAAGGCACATTCTCGGTGAACCGGTCCAATGTCACGTCAATTTAAGACATTGACATTCCGGACTCACCACCGCCACTTTGACGGCCAAACATATGAGCATATTGTCTTCTTGGCATGGGTCATGTCAATTTAAGCCATAGACCGCCGAAGACCCTCATCTATGCCAACGGATCTAACCGAATGACATAGAACCGGTACGGTTCCATCTAACCCGTGCTCACATCGCAATGACAATTTAAGCCATATCCATGGGTCAAACTTCTCCCTAGTCCCGTTTCCATCACACTTCACATAACCCGGTTATGTTCAAGTTGGCTCCCAGGCCAGCAAGTTGGCAAGATCACGCATCCGCCCAGTTTTCCGGGTGCACCTTAGGGTTAATCCCCAAGGCTCCCTCCTGCAATCTAGCCCGTAGAAAACCCGAAAAACAAACATTCGCACGGAGTATTCTCCAGCATTTATGCAATGCAACATCACCGATCCAGACCAACTTGTCCGGGTAGGCTTCACACATCATGCCTATGTCCGTTCTCGAATACGGACTCTAAACAACGGGGACTATTCATGTCTACCCGAAGGAACGCCCCAACTCACCACAAACTCGCGATAGCGGGCTTCCTATGCAAAGAAGGAGAGCTTCACATGCTCAAGTAGAGAATCGTTACCCTAGCATTCTTCCTTGGCGCCATGGAAATATAAGCGGATGAAAAGCACCGCACTCTCTTTGCCTCCGTAGATCCGAAGTCGGTTCGCGATTTGGAGCCCCGAAGCTCCTCCAAAAACCGGATCTAAGCTTCTACTTCCTCCTTTGCTCTCCACTCTCTCTATACTTTAGAAAGAGAACCTCTCAAGTGAAATGAGGGTTTCAAGGGTCCAATCCCGTGTATATCCAAGCACTAACAGCCCCCAGCCGTCGGATCCCGAATTAAAGAAACGAACAGCCACGATCCAGATCTAAAATGCAGAATCTGTGCCGAACACGTCCTGCGATACGCCCGTGTCCAGGGCCGTGTCCCTCATTCGCCGTCAAAATCGACGCGTCCCGAAAAACACACGGGCAGCTGACACGCCCGTGTTCGACCTGACACGCCCGTGTTCCAACTGACACGGCCGTGTGGTCGGCCGTGTGCCCCCATCGACACAGCCCCGAAAACAACCCGAGACTCACACGGTTCTTGGACATGCCCGTGTCCAATTTGACACGCCCGTGTCAAACCCGAACAATCCTGGGCTCCAGGCCGTGTTCACTGCCTCGACACTTCGTCGAGCAAAGTTCATCGACCACACGACACGGCCTTGGACACGCCCGTGTCCTAGGCCGTGTTCCCTGCCTCGACACATCGTCGAGCGAAAATGTCGACTCCCCGGGCCGATCGTCGACACGGCTCGACACGCCCTGAGACACGCCCGTGTCTCAGGCCATGTTCGCTGCTCGACGATCGTCGACTCCAAATTTCGTCGACCTCGCGGCCAAATCGTCGACTCGAGCCTGACACGCCCTGGGACACGCCCGTGTCTCAGGCCGTGTGCCCCCTGTCAAATTCCAGATTTGGCCCAAAATGCCTCCCATCGCTCTTTTGAGTTTCGGGGCGTTACAACTCTCCCCCTCTTAAAAGAATTTCGTCCTCGAAATTTCATAAAGGTACCTGAGCGGAACAACTCCGGATACTCGTCAAGCATAGTCTGCTCTCGTTCCCAAGAGAGCTCCTCTCGACCGTAATTGTCCCATCGGACCTTGACCATCCTGATCTCTTTATTGCATAGCCGCTTTACCTCCGAGTCCTCAATCCGCACGGGTTTGACCTTTGTCGTCAACCCACTATCAACCGGCACTTGATCGACCACGATCACTTGCGTAGGCTCTTGCACCACCTTCCGAAGCACCGATATGTGGAATACATCATGTAAACCACTAAGCTCCACTGAAAGCTTCAACCGATAGGCTGCTTCACCAACCCGCTCCAGAACCTCAAACGGCCCAAGGTACCTCGGGCTTAGGTTTTTCAATCCCCGCACCTGCGAGACACCCTTGAACGGCTTGATCTTTAAGTACACCCAGTCGCCCACAGCGAACGCCACGTTGCTGTGCTTGGCATTATAGTACTTCGCCTGACGGTCCTGAGCGATTAGCAGCCTTTCCCGAATGGTACGAACCAAAGACGTAGAATCTTCCACCTCTTGGCGCTTGTACAACTTTGACTCACCCGTTTCTAACCAAGACAACGGCGTGCGACATTTTCTACCATAAAGGGCCTCGAAGGGTGCCATTTGAATACTCGCCTTGTAGCTATTGTTGTACGCAAATTCCACCAAATAAAGATGCTCTTCCCATTTCTTTCCAAAGTCCAACACACACATGCGGAGCATGTCTTCCATAGTCCTATTGACCCTCTCGGTCTGCCCATCTGTTTGTGGATGAAAGGCTGTGCTGACTTTTAACTTTGTTCCCAACATTTGCTGCACTAGCCTCCAATCATTTGACGTGAACCGTCCATCTCGGTCACTCATGATGCTGCGGGGCACACCGTGAAGTCGTACTATATTATCCACATATAGTTTTGCCAACTTCTCTACCGGATCATCCTTCCTATACGGAATGAAATGTGACACCTTCGTTA
This sequence comes from Platanthera guangdongensis, assembly GCA_039583875.1. Classification (NCBI taxonomy): domain Eukaryota; kingdom Viridiplantae; phylum Streptophyta; class Magnoliopsida; order Asparagales; family Orchidaceae; genus Platanthera; species Platanthera guangdongensis. Next base: position 118,864,693 of record CM077156.1, on the reverse strand, counting down.
GCCGATCTACGACCACCCAGATGGCGTCGTTCCCGTTTTGCGACCTTGGCAAACCGTGCACAAAGTCCATGATGATGTCGTCGAATTTTCAGTCCGGAATAGGCAAGGACTTTAGAAATCCGCCCGGCTTTTGGCATTCCGCCTTCACCAAGGCTCAAGTTTGGCACTTCGCCACGTAGAGTGCCACATCCTTCTTCAAACCCGGCCACCAAAACAGTTTCTTAACGTCGCGGTACATCTTTGTGCTCCCGGGGTGAATTGAGTACTTGGTATGGTGTGCTTCATACAATAAATCCACCCGTAAATTGCCCACACTTGGGACGCACAGACGACCGTCTTTCTAAAGTAATCTGTCCTCCACAACGAATTGGGAATTTGACCCATCCAGAGCCTCTACCATGAACTGCTTCATATGGTCATCCAAATCCAAAGCCTGCCGAATCCGATCAGCCAGGTCATATTGGACTTCAGTCCAATTCAGTACTGCTTCAACACTTGATTGCTTATCAACGCAAACAATCTCCAACGCCTCCAACTCCCGAACCAACCGCTCGTCATGGATCGACAGCCAATTGGTTTGAGCTGGGGCCCGGCGACTCAACGCGTCCGCAACCGCATTATCTTTACCAGGAACGTAGTGGATCTTGAACGTATAGTCCCCCAGGAACTCCATCCATCTACGCTGCAGCATATTCAGATCTTTCTGATCAATCAAATACTTCAGGCACTTGTGATCGGTGTAGATATCAATCTTCACACCGTACAAATAATGCCTCCACAGCTTCAAGGCAAAAATCACGGCCGCGAACTCCAAGTCATGGACCGGATAGTTCCTCTCATGCACTTTCAGCTGTCTCGAGCCATAAGCTATCACACTTTCGTGTTACAGTAGCACGCAACCCAAACCGCTGCCCGAAGCATCATTATAAAACTCATAACCTTCGGTCCCACTCGGCGAACTGAATGACAAGTTTTTGAGGTCCCTCAACAAAGAATGTGACATCAAAATTTGTGTCATATGGGAGATGGGTAACTTGGCCAATATTCTGCCACAAAATTTGGCAAACTGTTATCTCATAAGCTTCAACTAAAGTCCAAAAAAGTTAAAGAAGAATCTGCTAAGTCTCTTAACAGAGAGAAGTCAATGGCCTTCAAAGCTAAGTCATACAGGAGGAGGAGAGAGAAGACACCTTCACCACCAAGAAGAGCTGTTGAGCCAAAAAGATCTTCACCTAGCTTATCTGAAGCTGAATTGTTTGATGAAAAGCTAACTTTAATTTCCAAGCAATTCAAGAAGATGCTGAGTACAAGGAGGCAGTGGAAAAATAAGGCCCCTACAGGCTCCATCTTAAGGAAGACCCAAGCCACCTTTGACACATCCAGAAGAGGAAAGTGATGTACCGAATATTTAGAGAGTTCTTAGATTTTTTTTTATGATCGTCTTCATTGATCACATCTTGGTGTACTCTCAATCTAAAGAAGATCATGCAAACCATTTGTGGACGGTGTTGAACACCTTGAGGAGAAACAAAATCTACGCCAAGTTCTCCAAGTGTGAGTTTTGGCTGACATCGGTGTCTTTTCTTGGCCATGTGATTAGTGGAGAAGGTATGATAGTGGATCCGTTGAAGATAGGTGCAATACAGGAGTGGCCGGTTCTGTCTACCATAGCTGAAGTTGGGAGTTTCCTTGGACTTGCGGGATACTATAGGCGCTTCATAGAGAAATTTTCACGGATAACCTTACCTCTCACCACACTGACCTGAAAATAACAGAAGTTTGTTTGGACGCCGGAGTGTGCGCGCATTTTTGAAGAGTTGAAGAGTCGTTTGACCACGACGCCTGTTTTGACGGCACCATGTGGTATAGACGGCTATGAGATTTACAGTGATGCATCAGGGAGCGGCTTAGGCTGCGTTCTTCTTCTATTTGGAAAAGTGATAGCTTATGGCTCACGACTATTGAAAGTGCATGAGCGAAACTATCCTGTCCGCAACTTGGAGTTGGCGGAGGTGATTTTTGCGCTTAAACTATGACGTCATTATTTATATGGCATGAAAGTTGATATATTCACGAACCATAAGAGCCTAAAGTATCTTTTGGATCAGAAGGATCTTAATATGCAACAACGGAGGTGGATGGAGTTCTTTGGGGACTACACTTTTGAAATTCATTATACTCCTAGGAAGGGAAACATCGTCGTAGATGCTTTGAGTCGTAAGACTCCGGCAAGGGCAAATTGTTTGCAGATGCCTGATGAGCGTCTGATCCAGGAGCTGGAAACTTTAGATATTTCTTGTATTGACAAGAATTCCACTCAAATGCATGCCTGAACTACACGAAGGTATAGTATTTGATGCAGGCCGACACGTTGACACCGTAAAATCTAATGGAAAGGCACGATTGTTTCTCAATGTTCAAAATCTACACTCGCACAATTTTTCAACGCAGCGCACACGCAAGCAATTATATCAATTAGATGCTAATGTACGGGTAGCCAAACCTATTAGGATCGAATAAATGACTATAGTCCAATATTCTTTCCGGCTAAAAGGACTCACCCAGTCCGATCGAGCGAAGGTTGTACCAAAAGAGATCTACCAAAATTTGCAACTCAGAAACGGTAGATCTCTCCCAACAAAAAGCAAACGAGGTTCGCCAAACCTCTCAAAAATTAAATCAATCAAGATAGACGACAAAATCGATCGAAGAAAAACCATGACTATTTTAAGGCTACCAAGAGTCAACGCAAAAGTTTGCCACCACAAGAAAAATCTAGGAAAAGAAGAAACACATGAAGGTAGAAGTTTTCGTTACCCAATTGGAATGAATGATTCCAATTTCACAAATCTTGGATCGCACTTCAACGGCTTCGCCGGAGTCACACCGGATGGAGTGAAAACTCATTCTCCTTCTTCGCTTCACGCCGGAATCGGTTCACACGAGGGCTCGTTGTTCCTTTGTCGAAGATGTGTTGATGGGATTATTTTCCAAGGAGAGTAGGCTGTCGGGTTTTAAGAAAAGGTAGTGGTCAGAATTTTGAGCGGAAGAGAAAAGGAGTGGTGGTCGGTTTTTGTAAGGGGAGGAGGTAGCCGGGAGTTATGGGGGAGAGAGAAAACGTGGCAGCTATAGGGGGTGGTCGTTTTTAAGGGAGAGTGAGGGCTGGAGCGGCGGTTTGGAGAGGGGAGTAGAGGAGGGCGACGGTTTTGAGAGAGGGGGGGTGCAAAATTTTCTAAGAGAAGGAGGGGAGCAAAGAGAGGGAAATACTATTTAGGGTTTTCTTTCAATTCATTCAAACTTAATGAAAAATAACATTACATGGCCTTATATAGGCTCACCACATGGTTAGGCTACATGTTGACGCAAGAAATGCACTCTCAAGTTAACGGGTTGTTCGATCTCACAAGCTAAGGTGAAGAAGAGGAAGGGATGCGGGGATAGAGGAGAGGTCTGTTGAGAGCAGCCGGGAAGGTTGCTGATCAATAAAGAAGCTTGCCTAATCAGCAAGGGAGAAGCTTGCTAGAGCAGAGAAGAAGCTTGCTCAAGCAGAGAAGAGGCTTGCTTGAGCGGAGAAGAAGCTTGCTCAAGTAGAGAAGAGGCTTGCTTGAGCAGAGGAGAAACTTGGTCAGGGACTGTCGAGCAGATAGCTACATTGGCGGTTAGCTTTACAAGTTGATGCCGAGAGAGGAGAGAAGAAGAGAGGAGGGGCCGCTAGCAGCGGCAACAACAGACTTCGCCCGCCACGACTTGAATGTCACTCTTGTGATGGACTTTTCCTTTAATCAAGAAGCAGAATTACAACTTGCTTGAAGTGCCTTTACATAAGAAATAAATAAAGGGTACAATGGGGGAAGCTGGCGGCTGGGGAAGGAGTTGCCAGAGACTAAGTAAAAGAGACTGGCAGCAGCTGTGGAGGACTGGGAGGACTGAGAAACTGAGTCTGTAGACCTTGCTTGATCAACTATGGAGGACTGAGAGGACTGAGAAACTGAGTCCCAGACCCTGCTTGATCAACTGTGGAGGACTGGGAGGACTGAGAAACTAAGTCCGCAGACCCTGCTTGATCAACTGTGGAGGACTGGGAGGACTGAGAAACTGAGTCCACAGACCCTACTTCATCAACTGGGGAGGACTGGGAGGACTGAGAAACTGAGTCCGCAGATCCTGCTTGATAAACTATGGAGGACTGGGAGGACTGAGAAACTGAGTCCGCAGACCCTACTTGATCAACTGTGGAGGATTGGGAGGACTGAGAAATTTGAGTCCGCAGACCTTGATCAAGCTAGCAGTTCTCCTCTCGCCCCCGTGCCACCGTCCCAAATGAGAGGCATTGGGGGCTATTTATAGGCTCGGGGCGGTAATGGTCTTGGTAACATCACCACCGGTGAGGCGGTGAGTTATACGAGTACAAATGTTGAGTCCGCGGAGTCCGCGATAGGCTGCATGGTCTGGGACTTGCTGCTTGAACTGGTTTCTACTTGGACTCGAAAGAGAAGGTCGCCGACCTGGGAGGACTCGGCGGACTGAAAGCATGCAGGCCGCAGGCTCCAGGCTTTGCCTCTGCTGAAGAGAGAGCACGTCGTCGACCTAGGCGGACTCGGCGGACTGGAGGCAGGCAGGCTGCAGGCTTTGCCTCTGCTGAAGAGAGAGCACGTCGCCGACCTGGGCAGACTCGGTGGACTGGAGGCAGGCTGGCTGCAGGATTTTCCTCTGCTGAAAAGAGTGCACGTCGCCGACCTAGGCGGACTCGGTGGACTGAAGGCAAGCAGGCTGCAGGCTTTGCCTCTACTGAAGAGAGAGCACGTCGCCGACCTGGGCGGACTCGGCGGATTGGAGGCAGACAGGCTGTAGGCTTTGCCTCTACTAAAGACATAACACATCGCCGACCTGGGAGGACTCGGCGGACTGAAGGTCGGCAGGCTGTAGGCTTTGCCTTTGGTAAAGAGAGAGCACGTTGCCGACCTTGGAGGACTCGACAGACTGAAGGTAGGCATGCTACAGGCTTTGCCTCTACTGAAGAGAGAGCATGTCGCCGACCTGGGCGGACTCGGAGGACTGAAGGTAGGCAGGCTGCAGGCTTTGCCTCTGCTAGAGAGCAGACTTCTGGTTGGCAGAAGAGGGCAGGCCGCCCCGGGCGGGCGGCCTAGACAAAGGAGGCCGCCCAAGCGGGCGGCCTGGCCACAGAAGGCCGCCCATGCTGGCGGCCTGGCCAAAAGAGGCCGCCTAGGAGGGCGTCCTGGCTATAGGAGGCCGCCCAGGCTGGCGACCTGGCCAAAGGAGGCCGCCCAGGCAGGCATCCTGGCCAAAGGAGGCCGCCCAGGCGGGCGGCCTGGCCAAAGGAGGCTGCCCAGGCGGGCGGCCTGGCCATAGGAGGCCGCCTAGGAGGGCGGCCTGGCCACAGGAGGCCGCCCAGGCGGGCGGCCTGGCCAAAGGAGGCCGCCCAGGCTGGCGGCCTGGCCAGAGTAGGCCGCCCAGGCTGGCGGCCTGGCAAGAGGAGGCCGCCCAGGCGGGCGGCCTGGCCAGAGGAGGCCGCCCAGGCGGGCGGCCTGGCTAGAGGACGCCGCCCAGGCGGGCGGCCTGGCCAGAGGAGGCCGCCCAGGCGGGAGGCCTCTCCACAGGAGGCCGCCCATGCTGGCCGCCTGGCCACAGGAGGCCGCCCATGCTGGCGGCCTGGCCACAGGAGGCCGCCCAGGTGGGAGGCCTGGCCAAAGGAGGCCGCCCAGGCTGGCGGACTGGCCATAGGAGGCCGCCCAGGCGGGCGGCCTGGCAACAGGAGGCCGCCCAGGAGGGCGGCCTGGCCACAGGAGGCCGCCCAGGCGGGCGGCCTGGCCGGGCAGCGGTAGGATGCCGCACACCTGGCAAGCTGGAGGCCCCCCGTGCCGGGCGGCTTCGGCGGGCAGCGGCAGGAGACCGGTCCCCTGGTGAGCTGAAGGCCCCCCCTGCCGGGCGGCTTCGGCGGGCAGCGGCAAGAGGTCGCGCCCCTTTGGCGAACCGAGGAGGCGGCCTGAGGAGCAGGCTACCCTCATGGGGGGAAAACTGATGGCGAGCCGGAGAGTGAGCTTGCCGAGCCCGCGACGGTTGCGTTGGTCTAGGGTTGACGCCGATTGGGTGACCTGGCGGTCTGAAGGAGTAGATCACGTAGATCGTCCTTGTTACCTCTTATTGCCTCCTACAAGGAAGAATATTGCACGGTTAGCAGGCCTAACCGCGTAGCCTGCGAGGGTGAGCTATTGGAGCAGCCCTCCATCCCGCAGGGCATGTAGTGGCCACGCGATCGGGGCGGTTAGACCGGGGAAACCGTCCTAACCGCACGACCTGAGCAAATAGGAGCTTCTATCCTCCTGGCCCAAAAAGGAGGGCCGATACATATCGCGACCCTTGGGGGAACCCCTGAGTGGGCCGCGACTTGCAAGTTAGACACCTTGGGAGGGATCGCAAATTTTTTGCGGTTAACACTACATGCATCCCAAATAAATAAAATAAAACACTCTAAATGTTTAATGATGAAATAAAACACTCTTCAAGTAAAAGCAAATAAAATATTAAAAATTTGACTATCGCCGAGGGCGGAGATTGTAGCGTCGCTCCACAAGATCACGACGGCGCCACAAGTCTTTGACTGGAGACAGAGAAAAATCTTCCGTAAGCATGTCGTCGCCTGCTTCATCATGTTGGGGGTCGTCATCTCCATCAATCTTCCCCCGCTCAATAGTACTCATCACCGATGAGTTGGCGTGCAGCTACCGACGTAGAAGAGCATCATCCAAGAGTGCCACCTCTGATTTCGAAAGCCAAGAGTCATCTGAGGCCGGACGATCACGCCATCGAATCAAGTAGCGGCGAACATCACCACTTTGAGTGGAAAGCACTTCATCCTTGATGATCTTGTCTGGCAAAAAGATGGTCCTGGGAAACCTGGGAAAAGCATTAGGCAATAAAGGAGGAAAAGTTTCTTCATCAACAGTCAACGTACCTCCATTGGAGACCGATGGAGTGAGCGATCCATAAACAAACTCACCCCCAACCCACTAGAAAATGCAGTGGAACCAAACAGACAGTTAGATAATTCAAGTGCTGGAGAAACATATGACGTTAAATCAAAAACATTAAAAATAGGGGAAATACCCCAATCAGTGGGTAACTCCAAAAGATATGTGTTTTCTCCTAATTTCTTTAAAATCTAAAAAGGCCCAGCTCGCCGATTCGCCAACTTTTTTATATTGCCCGAAGGCATCCGTTCAAGGGTGAGACGCACCAAGACTAAATCACCAACTTAAACTGAGACTCTTTTTTATGTACGTTAGCATGACTTGATAAGATGCATATTGTGTGATTAGTGCTTCATTTATGTGTTTATGCAAATTATGAATATGAGAGGCAAAATCCTGTACAAATTGATTTGACTTATAAGATGACGGTAACAGAATCAAGTCAAGTGGCACTGGTGCTTTATATCCATGCACGATCTCATTTGGTGATAAACCTGTGGACCTATTTTCTGAGTTGTTGTATGCTAACTGAGCATGGGGAAGGATGAGGTCCCATGTACCCTCATGGTCACCCACAAGACAACGAAGTAAACTCCCCAAACTTCGGTTTACCACTTTCATTTGCCCATATCTCTGGGGATGGTAGGCCGAAGTAAGCAATAGTTTGGTGCCCATAATTCTAAACAGGGTCTTCCAAAAATAAGTAGTAAATTTTTCATCTCTATCGGTCACTATCGTTTTTGGAATGCCCATATGCCCAACAACTTCCTTATAAAATAATTTCGCTACATTTGACGCATCATCGGTCTGACTACATGCAATAAAATAGGCCATTTTAGAAAATCGATCTACTACCACTAGAATGGAATCATGACGTCGAAACGTGATGGGTAGGCCTAAAATAAAATCCATACTAACATCTTCCCAGGGAAGGAATCATAAGAGGGGTATAGAGTCACGCATTCGTTTTACTAGCTTTTGCTAATTGACATGTGCGACAACTTCCCACAATTTTATTAAACATAGATTTAAGACATGTCCAGTGGAACTTATCTTCTACTAATGTAATGGTATTATCATGCCCGAAATGTCCACCTAGACCACCTCTATGTAACTCTCATACAATGAAATGCCAAAGGGAAGAATGAGAAATACAAAGCTTCAAATGTTTAAATAAATAACCATCCCGAACATAGTATGTTGAAATGGTAGTGGGAGATTGTTTTGAGTGGAATAATTGATTTCCTTGAAATCCGGGCAATTAACGTACTCGTCCTTTATTCTATCAAAACCAATCACTTTAACCTCTAGCATAGACAACAATAAGGAGACATGACTAAGAGCATCCGCCACACGATTAAGAGTTCCCTTAAGATGTTTAATTATAAAGGTGTACTCCTGAAGATAGGAGACACACTTAGCATGCCTTGGGCAAACTTTATTTTGGGAATTAATAAACCTCAAGGCCTCGTGGTCATATAGAATAACAAATTCCTTAGAGATCAAATAATGTCGCCAATGTTGTAAACACCGAATAATCGCATAAAACTCTCTGTCATAATTAGAATAATTTAATTTTGGTCCCAAGAGTTTCTCACTATAGTATCCAACAGGATGTCCCTCTTGACTCAAGACACCACCAATACCGACTCCATATGCGTCACAAGACAATTCAAAAACTTTATTAAAATCTGGTAATCGTAAAAGAGGAGCTTCCGACATTCGAGATTTAATTATTTCAAACTCTTTCGCGGCCGATTTAGTCCACATAAAATCTCCCATCTTCATGCACTCCGTGATTGGTGCCATGATACTACAAAAATCCTTGATAAATTCGCGGTAAAAAGTAGCTAATTCATGAAAACTCCGAACATCCCGTATGTTGGTTAGTTTCAGCCAATCCTTGATGGCTTGGACCTTCTTAGGACCAACAGGGATGCCCTCCGAACATACTATATAACCTAGGAACTCCATAGATGGAACATTAAAAGTACATTTCTTAAGATTAACAAATAATTTTTTTCGTACACAATGTGGTAAGTACTGTCCTCAATTAAGACTCATGATCATTCTGTGAGGCCCTAAAGAGTACGATATCATCAAAATATATGACTACGAATTTTCCTAGGTAAGGCTTAAACACTAAAGTCATCAATCTTGAAAATGTACTGGGGCCATTACTGAGCCCTTCCCCGAGCACTAATCACTCACAAAGTTCGTCCTTTGATTTAAAAGTTGTTTTCCACTCATCTCCCTCCCTAATCCTGATTTGATGGTAGCCACTCTTGAGATCTAACTTGGAATAAATCGTGGCCCCGGCTAACATGTCCAATAAGTCGTCCAATCGATGGATTGGAAACCTATATATAATAGTTATTTTATTGACGACCCTATAATCTACACACGTCTTCCAAGAACCATCTTTCTTAGGGACCAATAATGCAGGTACGACACAAGGACTATTACTATGACGGATGAACCTTTTACTTAGCAAATCCGAAATTAATTTTTGCAATTCTATGTGTGCGGAGGGGTTAAGTCGATAATTGGGAATGTTAGGCAACGAGGAACCCAGAACGAAATTGTTGGATCCCTAGTTGATTTGGGCTAGGTCCTCTGACTTAGGATGTGACCCATCATGTATAGTCTGGGTCAAGTTTATGTCTTAGAGTCTAGGACAGTCCTCTATCTCAACTTCAGATGGACCAGCCTTCCTCAAGACCATCAGGAACTCCAGATCTATCAGTTTTTAAGACTAAGTGAAATGAGTTCGACGTTCGTCGAACTCAGCTCGATGAAGGGAGTTCTGCGCTCGACGATCGTGAGACAATTCGTAGTGCTGAGCTCGACGAACTATGTTCTTTGCTCGACGAACACCGGGATTCTACCTCAAGCTTATCAGGAATACTTCAGAATTTCTCTAAGTCCAACTTCAAGCATCGGTCGACGAATTATATTCTGAGCTCGACGAACTTGGACCTCAAGTTGTTAATTTCTCAGGTCGACGAAGTCAGCTTCTCAGGTCGACGAATGTTGTACTCTACTCGACGATTTCTGGACTCAGAGAATTTGTGTCGACACTTAGGGTTTGTGTCGACAGCAGACGATTTGTGTCGACACCAGGATTTCAGTCGACACCAGCTTATGTCGACACAAGGATTTCAGTCGACACCAGCTTATGTCGACACCAGCCTATGTCGACACCAGAGGATTTGTGTCGACACCAAGATCAATCGGTCGACACCAACTTTTGTCGACACAGCATTTCAGCAGATGCAGGATATTTTGTCTTAGTCCAAAACTTTTCTCAGCTCGACGAATTTGATTCTTAGCTCGACGAATACTGTCTTACATTGAAGATTGTCTGTTCAACGAATGAAGACTGTCAGCTCGATGAACTCAACTCAGTTCGACGAACTCAACTCAGTTCGACGAACTCAACTCAGCTCGACGAACTCAGCTTAGCTCGACGAACTCAGCTCAGCTCGACGAACTCAGGCTTAGCTCGACGAACTCAGCTCAGCTCGACGAACTCAGGCTCAGCTCGACGAACTCAAAACTCAGCTCGACGAATTATGTTCTTCAGTCGACGATTCCAGACTAGGTCTTCTTCCGTTCCCGTCTCATTCCATGGCGCTGATTCCTGAACATTTAATGGCAGTTCTTCCCAGAATACTACCGTTAGAATGCGAAGTTAATCCTGGATTATTACATGTCATTTTCCCATGGAAACATTTGAAGAAATAATTTATTGCAGCTTCCTTTCCAGGCCGTCTGCCATTACTGCTCTATATTCAAAATTCGAAGGTTTCTTATGAGACATAGAGATATACAGAAGGGGTAAGTAATACAGCAACACACAGACAAACAAAAAAAGGAGACAGACAGTGATTCAGACAACACAGAAAAAGGAATTCATTCTTGGCCCAGAGAGAAACTGATCAAGAAGAAGAAGAAGAACACTACATCAATATCAAGAGTCTTCTTCATCTGCTTTTACTCAGGATAACTTCAAAGACAATACATTCATATCAGTCACAAGAAGTTCCTGGAGACTTTCTCTGGACCTGGAATTCTAGGTCTTTGAAGACCTATCACCCTGAAGCAGCGCTCCCGCATTCTTCCTGATTCATTCTACATCTCAGGGGGAGCAAAGCTGCTAAACAACAATCCACAAGTCTTCTCATTTGACTTGAGAAAGAGAAGACCTCATCACCCTCTCACTCCACCTCTGTATAGGGTTTTAATTCCCTTCAAAATTATTCTGGTTGCAAGTCTCCCTCCAAAAGACTTGAGGGTTTGGTTTTTGGGAACCTGATCAAAACCCCATTGGTTCCAGGACACCTGATCAACCCCTTCCTGCAGTGGATTCCTACCAGGGTGGTAGAAGAGTGGATTACCCAGATTTGGGGAACCACTATAAAATTCTTGTGTCGTCTGGTTGCTTTCTTTTCTTTTTGTTTTCTGGCCTTGCTCTGTGAATGTGCTGTGATTAGCTAGTTGCGGCATCTTGGTTTATTGTATTTGCTTCCCTGCACACACACCTAAAATACAACAACAGTTGTAAAAGTTTTAAAATCACCAACATACTCTATTCACCCCCTCTAGAGTATATCTGATCTAACTAACACCTTCTGGTAGTATCAAGCATACCTCCTGAACTTTCAATTGGTATCAGAGCCAGGTTGGTTAATAATACCACATCTTCCAGGTTGGTTAAATTACCAGACCTTACAGGTTGGTCAAATTACCATACCTGATTGGTTGTACAGGCTAACACCTGAACCCAAAGATCATTTAGTTAGATCTGTTTGTTTTTACTCTGTTATTGGACTTATCCTTCTCACAGACATGGCCCAAAACAAGGATTATACAAGCATCAGACCTCCAGTGTGCAATCTTAATAAGTTTGCCATCTAGAAGGCAAGAATTAGATTATATATGAACTCCATTTATGAGGATATTTTTTTCTGTCATTTCAACAGGTGTTCCTCCAGCTCCTGCAACTTTTGCCAGCACATCAACTAATCTGAGTGCAGTACCACCTCCAGACAATACTGAAGCCTATAAGAAAGCCAAGATGGCTGATGCAAAGGCTATGAATATTCTGGCCCAAACAATGTTAGATGACATATTTCAGAAGGTGGCTGAGTGCACCTCAGCCAAGGCCATTTGGGACTCTCTCAATCAAATGGTAGCAGGCTCAGCTGATGAAATAAAGGATAGGAGATCCAGTCTCATTTCTCTCTATGAGAATTTCAAAAAGGATGAGACAGAATCTGTGGCTGAGATGTACAATAGATTAAGTTCAATCATCAGTGAACTCAAGACTCTTGACAAGGACATCACCTTAACTGAGGTGAATGACAAGATACTGATGTGTTTCCCCAATTCATGGGATACCAGAATCTGGCCAATCAAAGAAGGCAGAAGCCTCAATGAGATTTCAATAGAATCTCTGTTAGGCAAGCTGAAGTCATATGAGCAGCTTGTCAAATCAAGAGAGGCAGCAGAACAGCAGGCAACTACCCCAGTTAGGAAGGAGCACAGCTTGGCCTTCAAAGCTTCTGAAGACAATGAAACATCTACATCCAATGAGGAGTTAATGAGTCTTTTTGCCAAAAGAATCTACAAAATGGCAAGAAAGGACTTTAGAAGAAAATCATCCAGGCAGGATGATAAGCCCAAATATGACAAGACACCAACTAAGGAGGTTGTGTGTTTTGGATGCAGAAAGCATGGGCACTATATTTCAGAATGCCCAGAGAATCAGAAAAAGGACAAGGGCAGGGACAAGGATTCCAGAAGAAAACAAAGCAGCAGACCCTCCTCCAACAAATATAAAATGAAAGACAAAGGATTTATTGTTGAGTCCTGGAGTGACACAGAAGAGGAAACTTCCTCCTCCAGCTCCAGTGAAGAAGAGGAAGAAGCCAGATCCAAGGAGGTGTGCCTAATGGCAATAGATGCCTCCAGAAGCAACTGTGGATCAGAAGAGGATTCTGAAGATGAAGGTGCCTCAGACTCAGAGGCTGATCAGGTGATTTCTAGTTTTGATTTCAATCTGACTTATTTAAAGTAGAATTTAAAACTATATGCATGGATCTAATAAACTCAGAGAAAGAAATAAAAACCTTGAGCACTAGACTAGAAAACCCTGAATCTATCAGCACAGAAAATACAAAACTAACTAATCAATTGACACTAGCTAATGAACAGATAATCAAGTTAAAGTCTGAATTATGTGAGGCAAAACAACTTGAGCAATCTCTCAATGGGAGAAGCCTCAAGCTGATGGATATCACAAGCACAGTAAATGCCAGATTAAATGGCAGGCTGGGCTTGGGTGCTTCATCAGGTTTACCCCCCATAATAAAGAAGAATATACTTTCTACTCCCATAAAGTTTATCACTGCTAAGGGTAAAGAGAAACTAATTGAAAAACCCATGTCAGAAAATAAGTCAAATCCCCTAGACAATAGAAATAGAAAACAGAAGAAAGCTGTTAAAAACCAAGTTCAGTAGAATTCGTCGAACTTAGATCGACGAAATCCTGCAAGTTCGTCGAACCCCGATCGACGAACGCTGAACGCAAACTTCAGAAATAATTATTCGTCCAACTGCGATCGACGAACTGTGTATGGTTCATCGAGCAGAGGTCGACGAACGTGGGATGCAGAAAATGACCGTGGTCATTCTTGAGTGGAGGTCGACGATCTCATCCCCATTCGTCGAACTCTGGTCGACGAACTCACAATAATTCGTCGATCCCAGAACGACCAAATATAAATCATTTCTCCTATAGAAATTTTAAAGCAGCTAACAAGACATTTAATCCAGTAGCTGATTGGATAATCCCACCTAGGAGATATCACCCTCTAGGGTATAAGTCTCAACCTGCTTTATCAGTCATTTCTAGTTTTACTTTCCAGCCAAACCAAGGACCCAAGGTAACCTGGGTCAAGAAAAATTGAGCTTTATTTTTTAATGCTGGTACAGGTGAAGAGCTGTCCAAGGTTAAGTCAGACCTGGTACCTGGACAGTGGCTGCTCCAAGCACATGACTGGAAGCAAAGCAAATCTCTCCAGCTATAAGTCCAAGCTAGGACCAAAGGTGATATTTGGAGACTCAAAGAGTGGTCAGTCAGAAGGATATGGAAGAGTAAGCATTGGAGAAGTGACCTTCAAAAAGGTGACATATGTAAGAGGACTTAAACATAACCTAATATCCATAAGTCAATTATGTGATGAAGGTTATCAGGTACATTTCAACTCTACCTCTTGCACTATTATAAATGATAAAAACCAAACTGTTTTAATTGGACTTAGACAAGGAAACATATATTTAGTAGATTTCATTTCTGCCACAACTGATATTTGTTTACTCAATATCACTAGTAACCAAAATGAGTTATGACACAAAAGGCTAGGACATGTAAACCTTAAGAACATATCTAGGTTATCTAAAGACAACCTTGTTAGAGGTTTACCTTCTGGTCCCTACAAGAAGGAAAGCCTATGCAGGGCTTGTCAACTAGGCAAGCAAACTAAAACTAGTTTCAAATCCATTAATAAAAGTGATTCACCTAGGATATTGTATCTGCTTCATGTGGATCTTTTTGGACCCATTGCAGTACAAAGCCTAGGAGGGAAGTCTTACACCTTAGTCATTGTTGATGATTTCTCCAGATTCAGTTGGGTAGCCTTTCTGAGAGCTAAGTCAGATACATTCAAAGTTCTTACAGATTTTCTCAAGACCATACAGATTGAGTTCTCTACTCATATTGCATTGATCAGAAGTGATCATGGCACAGAGTTTGAGTCTCTTCTTATGCATGAGTTCTGTGAGAAGGAAGGTATCAGGCAGTGCTTCTCAGCTCCTAGAACTCCCCAATAAAATGGGGTTGCTGAAAGGAAAAATAGGACACTCATTGAAGCTGCAGGTACATTGTTAGCAGATGCTTACATACCTCTATCCTTTTGGGCAGAAGCTGTAAACACAGCTAACTATGTCCTGAACAGATGTCTTATACATAAACTAAAATATAAGACCCCCTATGAATTACTTAAAGAAAAAAACCTAAAATCACTTACTTTAAAGTTTTTGGTTGCATATGTTACATCCACACTAATAACAAAAGATACATTAGAAAATTTGAGGCTAAGGCTGAAGAAGGGATTTTTCTAGGATATTCCCAAGTAAGCAAGGCCTATAGGGTTTTCAACAAATCATCCCTTAAAATTGAAGAATCTGTCCATGTGTCTTTTGATGAAGCTAACATGTCTTATAAGGAGAAAGACATTTCTACCAATAGTTTTTTGCAGGTTTCACCACTGTGTGAGTCTATGGATGGACTAAACCTTACCCAAGAGTCTCCAACTTATCCCACTCCACAGGCTGCTGAAGATAGTAAAGAAGAAGTCCAAGAGGAAGTAACTGAACTTCCATCAACAGCCAGTAACATTCCTCAAGAGGAATTATTTACAGAAGCTGTTGCTCAACCAACTCCACCAACTGATCTTGTCACACTTAGACATCACCCCAGATCTCAAGTGATTGGAGACATTTCAGTTGGTGTACAGACAAGACATCAGCTCAATCAAGACTTGATGCATGCCTGTTTTCTCTCTCAAATTGAACCTCTCACCATCCATGAAGCTGAGCAAGATCCCCACTGGATTCTTGCAATGCAGGAGGAACTAAATCAATTTGAGAGATGTAGAGTTTGGGATTTGGTTCCAAGACCCCATAACTACCCAGTTATTGGAACCAAATGGGTCTATAGGAACAAATTGGATGCACAAGGGAACATAGTAAGAAACAAGGCTAGACTGGTTGCTCAAGGCTATAGACAAGAGGAAGAAATAGACTATGACCAAACCTTTGCCCCTATTGCAAGGTTGGAGGCCATTAGAATATTCCTAGCCTATGCAGCCTACAAAAAGTTCAAAGTATTCCAGATGGATGTTAAGAGTGCCTTTCTGAATGGTGTACTTCAAGAAGAGGTTTATGTAGAACAACCTCCAGGTTTTATCTCTCTAACTCAACCCTCTTATGTTTACAAATTGCATAAAACTCTCTATGGTTTAAAGCAAGCTCCAAGAGCTTGGTATGAGACCTTAGCAAGCTTTCTTTTAGAGCATAAATTTACAAGAGAAACCATAGATAAAACTCTTTTCACTAGACATCATAAGGACCAAATCTTATTGGTACAAATATATGTGAATGACATTATTTTTGGGTCTACTGATCCCAAATTGTGCAAGAGGTTTGCTGACCTCATGCATTCCAAATTTGAGATGAGTAGCATGGGTGAGCTTTCCTACTTCCTTGGTCTACAAGTTAAGCAGTTCCCTGATGGTATCTTTCTCTCCCAATCTAAGTATGCTAAAGAGCTTATTAAAAAGTTTGGGATGGGTGATGCTTCAGGAATGAAAACACCTATGGCTACCAATGCTGTTGTGGATTCTGATGCAGCAGGGAAACCTGTAGATCAGAAACATTATAGGGCAATTGTTGGATCCATATTATACTTAATAGCTAGCAGGCCTGACATAATGTTTGTCACATGCCTTTGTGCTAGATTCCAAGTGAATCCTAAAGAATCTCATCTTATTTTTCTAAAAAGGATTTTGAGATATATAAAGAGTTGTCCTAGTTTAGGACTCTGGTATCCTGCAGAGTCAGTTTTTGAGTTAACTGGATACTCAGATGCTGACTATGCTGGATGTAGAGTGGACAGGAAAAGTACCTCTGGAACTTGCCAGTTCCTGGGTATGAGACTTGTCTCTTGGTTTTGCAAAAAGCAGACATCTGTGTCTACATCAACTGCTGAGGCAGAGTACATGGCTGTTGGCAGCTGCTATTCACAGATGCTATGGATACAAAAGCAGCACCTAGATTATGGTATCAACTTAAATAATTCAACCTTATTTTGTGATAATACAAGTGCTATTGCTATAGCTCAGAATCCAGTTCATCATTCTAGGACTAAATATATTGAAATAAGACATCATTTCATTAGAGATAATGTAGACAAAAAGAAGATTAACTTGATTCATATTCCTACTGATTTACAGAGAGCAGATATTTTCACCAAACCTTTAGATGAGAGAACCCATCTGTTCTTTATAAATCAACTGGAACTGCTTAATGGAGAAGAGTTGAATTAATTTCTGTCTGCATTCGACGAATTTTCTAGAGTTCGTCGAACGGAGTTCGACGAATTAGGGAAAGTTTGAGAGATTCTCGTCGAACGGAGATCGATGAATTCTCTGTGTGGAAACAATTTTCGTCGACCGGAGATCGACGAACCTTGCTTCAGAAACTATTTCGTCGAACGGAGTTCGACGAACTGTTTTCAATTCTTCTAAATGAGTTCGACGAACTACTCACCTCTATCTTATTTCGTCGACCTCATTTCGAAGAACTGTTTCTTTTCGTGGAACGGAGCTTGTCGATTCATATTATGAAAATCTTATATCTAGGTTTTCTTCGACCTCCGTCCCGCGCTTTCAGTTCCTTTGCTCTTGATCGTCGTTTTCTCTGTGATTTTCTTTGCAGGTCATCAATGGCGATTCCTCCAGGATCACTTGCGGTGATGAAGTTTGATGCAGCATTCTCCATGGATTTTGAGTCTTTCCAACATTCCGATCCAATTTTTCTTTATATCCTGGAATTACTTGAAGAATTGCATCTCAAGGACTTCATGACTCGCAGCATCAAGCTACACTCAACCGAGATAAGAGAATGGGTATACACTGCCACTGTTTCTGAAGATGGAAATCTGACAGGACATATTGGAAACACTGCTGTTCCCCTGTCTCCAGCAGTACTCTGTGAAATATTTGGACTGTTCAATGGTGAAGACAACTTGGAAATGGACGCTGAGGAATATTCTGATATGTTGAAAGTAATGGGTTTCTCCGGCAGCAACCCTTATAAGCTTCTGAAGAAACAACTGTCTGTCGCCTATCAATTTTTGGCCGACATTGTAGGAAAAATTCTGATGGGCAAGCACTCGGCACATGACTATATCACTCGCCATCAATTCCTGATTATGTGCGCAGTGCTCAACAAATGACAGGTCGATTGGGGCATGGTCTTCTTTGACCTAATCAAGAAGAAAACAAGCAAGAAGGAAGTCTGCTACGGCAGAATCCTGGGGATTTTCCTCTAGGAAAAGGCCAGTGAATGTTTGGTCTCCCCGACCACATTCATCAATGCCAGC
Organism: Platanthera guangdongensis; assembly: GCA_039583875.1. Classification (NCBI taxonomy): domain Eukaryota; kingdom Viridiplantae; phylum Streptophyta; class Magnoliopsida; order Asparagales; family Orchidaceae; genus Platanthera; species Platanthera guangdongensis. Next base: position 118,846,474 of record CM077156.1, on the reverse strand, counting down.
AAGCGCCTCACCTGCGCCTTGTTTGGCAGATGGGAGAGGACAATCACCAAACCCTACAAGGGTTCCTCCTCCTCCATCAATGCTTCTGAGAGCACAAGGACCATCAAGGTCACTCCCCACCCTGACACTGAAGATGCCATTCCACCTCCCAAATCTCTTCCCACTCCTCCTGCACCTCAATTGACTCCACCCCAACATCAATCTCCACTGCTTGATCTTGCACATATCCCTACACCTCTAGTTTCCCCCACTGAAACTCATATTCCCTCACCTCCTCAATCCCCTCTTCCCCCACACCTATCCACTATTCCATCCTACACCATACCCACTGAACCACAACCTGTTCTCCCTCCATTATCCCCTCCACATATTCTTCCTTCCTCCTCTGCTTCTATTCCTTCCACCATTCTTTCTCCACTTCTGGACTCTTCCACCATTCCCTCCATCATCTCTCTTCTGACTCCTCTCATTCAATCACTCATCACAGAGGCCATTACACCTCTGGTGAATTCCATTAATTCCTTATATGCACAAATCTCAGCCCTTTCTGCTGCCCCCTCTTCATTCAGGGGCCTGGCTCCAGGTTCTCCTGCACCCAGGCAGGGGGAGATGCTCCATGATGAAGCTGGTGCAGTAGCTGCAGAGGTTGATACAGTTGATACTGCAGATACAGTTTTTGATAATACAGATACAACTGATACAGTGCTTGATAATGCAGTTGCAGTTACAGATACAGCTATAGATTTTGATTCTGAAATAACTGATTTTATTCAATTTATGGACACTGACATTAGCTTTGATGAGTCAGTAGATACAATAACAACTGCTGGTAATTTCATTATAAATCCCACAGTTAATTTATCTGAGATACTTCATACCTTTGATTCTGTATATATGAAGCTTCCTTCAGTAGAGGTTGCTAAGCCATATTTGGCTATTGTCCAGTATACCTCTCCAGCTAGTGCAGCAGTTGCCAAGCAACTCTGTGACACCTTTGCTGCTCCTACTACTGTTCCAATTCCTGTGTCTATTCCAAACATCTGCTCTGTCCCAGATTTTGTCATGGATGATTCCCCCATGCCTGATCTGGATGAGCTCATTCTGGCAGATATTGAAGAAGAGAACAAGGCAGCAGCTGGAAGCTCTGTCTCTACTATTGTTGAACCCTCACCCTCTGAACCTTCTATCCCCCCTCAAGAAAAACCTCTTATCATTCCTGATGAAATCCTGAGGAAGTTGAATGCTCTGTATGACAATCCTCAGAGCTTAGGTTCTGATGATGATGATGATGATGATGATGAATCAGATGAGGAGGCTGATAAAAAGAAAAGAAGTTGCTTTCTAATAAAAGGAAGGCTCCTCCTCCTCCTGCTCCCAAGCCTAATCCCACTGCAGACACTCCATACTATATTCTGCATAATGTTGCTCCTTACAAAGGGATGTCTGTATGGATGTGGCTATCAAAGAACCAGCAAAAAGATAAGAAGAGGAGTAGGAGATACTCTCCTCCCCCAGTTCATAGATACAGAAAGGATCCTCCTCCTCCTCCTCCTCCAGCAGCAGGTGCCTCTGGCTCTGGCCCTCAGAGATCTGCCCATATTCAAACTTATCAGAGATAAACAGGGAGATCTTCTGGTGGTGGTCAGCCAAGGCCACCATCTTCAGGCAGACAACACCATCAACAACAACAGCAGCAGCACCAGGAATCTAAGGAACATGAAGCTGAAAGGCCCTATTCTCCTCCTGAAGATCCAGAAACAGCCAACACAGCCAGAATGGCAAGGTTCCAAGAGATCATTGTCTTATCTCTAATCAACAAAGCTAAAGCTGAAGGCAAAGACACAACAGGCATAACTACTATGTCTCAGTACAGGAGAGATGAGCTAAAGAGATTTGGGAAAGCAAACAAGCTACTCAATGTTGATGAGTACATGCATCTTCACCCAGAAGCAGTTGTCCCCAGAGCCACTTCACTGAACATTATAGGGGCAGCTGACATGACTATGACCAAGGCTGAAGCTTCAGATCCCAATAGGGAAATCATTTTCAAAAAGCCAGGAGATAAAGCACCAGAAGACAAGCTAAAACATAAGAAGACAGAGAAGTAATTTTTGTGGTTATTTCATTTTTGCTTCTATTTCAGACTATTTCTTGCATTAAAACAAAGCCTGTATGTATATATATATCTGATGCATGTGTTGTAAATTCTCTGCCAGATATATCTCTTAATTTTGTTTTGTTTTTCTGTTTGTTCTTTACTTGGAGTCTCTGTTAGTGACCTCACCCAAATAGGGGGAGATTGTTGGATCCCTAGTTGATTTGGGCTAGGTCCTCTGACTTAGGATGTGACCCATCATGTATAATCTGGGTCAAGTTTATGTCTTAGAGTCTAGGACAGTCCTCTATCACAACTTCAGATGGACTAGCCTTCCTCAAGACCATCAGGAACTCCAGATCTATCAGTTTTTCAGACTAAGTGAAATGAGTTCGACGTTCGTCGAACTTAGCTCGACGAAGGGAGTTCTGCGCTTGACGATCGTGAGACAATTCGTAGTGCTGAGCTCGACGAACTATGTTCTTTGCTCGACGAACACCGGGATTCTACCTCAAGCTTATCAGGACTACTTCAGAATTTCTCTAAGTCCAACTTCAAGCTTCGGTTGACGAATTATATTCTGAGCTCGACGAACTTGGACCTCACGTTGTCAATTTCTCAGGTCGACGAAGTCAGCTTCTCAGGTCGACGAATGCTGTACTCTACTCGATGATTTCTGGACTCAGAGAATTTGTGTCGACACTTAGGGTTTGTGTCGACAGCAGACGATTTGTGTCGACACCAGGATTTCAGTCGACACCAGCTTATGTCAACACCAGGATTTCAGTCGACACCAACTTATATCGACACCAGGATTTCAGTCGACACCAGCCTATGTCGACACCAAAGGATTTGTGTCGACACAAAGATCAATCGGTCGACACCAACTTTTGTCGACACAGCATTTCAGCAGATGCAGGATATTTCTTCTTAGTCCAAAACTTTTCTCAGCTCGACGAATTTGATTCTCAGCTCGACGAATACTGTCTTACATTGAAGATTGTCTGTTCAACGAATGAAGACTGTCAGCTCGACGAACTCAACTCAGTTCGACGAACTCAACTCAGCTCGACGAACTCAGCTTAGCTCGATGAACTCAGCTCAGCTCGACGAACTCAGGCTTAGCTCGACGAACTCAGCTCAGCTCGACGAACTCAGGCTCAGCTCGACGAACTCAAAACTCAGCTCGATGAATTATGTTCTTCGGTCGACGATTCCAGACTAGGTCTTCTTCCGTTCTCGTCTCATTCCATGGCGCTGATTCCTGAACATTTAATGGCAGTTCTTCCCAGAATACTACCGTTAGAATGCGAAGTTAATCCTGGATTATTACATGTCATTTTCCCATGGAAACAGTTGGGGAAATAATTTATTGCAGCTTCCTTTCCAGGCCGTCTGCCATTACTGCTCTATATTCAAAATTCGAAGGTTTTTTATGAGACATAGAGATATGCAGAAGGGGTAAGTAATACAACAACACACAGACAAACAAAAAAAAGGAGACAGACAGTGATTCAGACAACACAGAAAATGGAATTCATTCTTGGCCCAGGGAGAAACTGATCAAGAAGAAGAAGAACACTACATCAATATCAAGAGTCTTCTTCATCTGCTTTTACTCAGGATAACGTCAAAGACAATACATTCATATCAGTCACAAGAAGTTCCTGGAGACTTTCTCTGGACCTGGAATTCTAGGTCTTTGAAGACCTATCATCCTGAAGCAGCGCTCCAGCATTCTTCCTGATTCATTCTACATCTCAGGGGGAGCAAAGCTACTAAACAACAATCCACAAGTCTTCTCATTTGACTTGAGAAAGAGAAGACCTCATCACCCTCTCACTCCACCTCTATACAGGGTTTTAATTCCCTTCAAAATTATTCTGGTGGCAAGTCTCCCTCCAAAAGACTTGAGGGTTTGGTTTTTGGGAACCTGATCAAAACCCCATTGGTGCCAGGACACTTGATCAACCCCTTCCTGCAGTGGATTCCTACCAGGGTGGTAGAAGAGTGGACTACCCAGATTTGGGGAACCACTATAAAATTCTTGTGTCGTCTGGTTGCTTTCTTTTCTTTTTTGTTTTCTGGCCTTGCTTTGTGAATGTGCTGTGATTAGCTAGTTGCTGCATCTTGGTTTATTGTATTTTCTTCCCTGCACACACCTAAAATACAACAACAGTTGTAAAAGTTTTAAAATCACCAACATACTCTATTCACCCCCCCTCTAGAGTATATCTGATCTAACTAACACCTTCAGGTAGTATCAAGCATACCTCCTGAACTTTCAAAAATCAATCTCATGTTGAATTTCACGCATGTGGGGTAACTCAAGCGGTAAATCATCCGGGTAGACATCCTTAAATTCCTCTAAAAGGTTCTTCAATGCTGGAGGTAGATTCTCAAATGAGGAGCTATCTTCCTTGACTTCCAAACATACTAGCGCATACATGACACCGTTAATAAAAGACTCGAGATCCAACTCCTTCCTACCTATCAAACTTAATGTTTTCTTCCCTACAGGCACAATAGTGTCTTTAGACGAGACCGAAGGGTCTTTAGGAGGAGTTGGTTTAAGGATAACAGTCTTCCATTGAATTTGAATTCATATGTGTTGGCTCTCCCTAAATGCGTTACATCATGGTCATAAATCCATGCGCATCCTAGTAAGACATGACAAGCATCCATGGGGATGACGTCACACCAAACCTTTTCAAAATAAGCCTTGATGGTAAAGGGTACCAAACAACGCTTCGACACGGGGAGGGATGTTTTATTTACCCATGCCACCCTATAAGGGTGAGGGTGCGGCTCAGTAGCTAATGACATTCGGGTCACCGCATTTCCAGAAATTACGTTCATACAGCTACCACTCTCTATAATCAACTTACACCACTTCTCTCCAAGCTTAAAATTTAACAAAAAGATGTTCATCCTATTACGGTCATCTAATACTCGAGGAGTGGCCAGAATACACCGCATGACCATCATATGGGAATCATCCTCTAAATCGCTCGGTACTCCCTCTGACTCGCTATATTCTCCTGCCTCATATATAAGGTCATCAGACTCATAAGTGGAATCTAAGAGGGCTAAGGGCTTGGGCTTAGTAGGACACTCACTAGCGTAATGACCCCGAATCCCGCAAGCGAAATAGGTAGCATTCGTTTTGCTAACCCTTCCTATAGGGACTCTCTCACCTGTGGGGTTTCTACTATTCCCGGCAGTCATGACTATGGAGTTTGAGTTAGTGGACCGGAACTTTCCCTTATACTTTTAGGTGGAAGTGGGAGGTGGTCCTAAGATGGACTTTCCCTTCTAAAACAAGCGAGACTTATTTTTATGAATATTGTGCTTCTCAGTATCTAATGCAGCATTAAAGTGACTTTTAGGTCGGTGTGACCATAATGCAGTAATTTTCCCTGGATGTCGGGGTTTAACCCCTTATGAAACCTAGAGAGGGTGATCTCTGGCATCTCCTTCACCTCACACCTAACCATCATATCCTAAAGAAGACTCATATACTCAGAGACCGACTTACTCCCTTGTTTAAGGGTAGTCAAATCATCAAACATTTATGTTTCATGGCACGTAGGGATGTACTGGTCTGTCAGCATGGCATTCATGTCTGGGCAACCAATGGGTAATTCACCATTCTCGACAATCAGACGTCGTTCCTCATTCAACAAAAATATCGTATCACTACCTAACAACTTCATTCTCGCCACTCGCACCTTATCCACGTCAGTCAGATTGTACCACTCAAAGTAGCACTCTATTTCTATAACCCAGTTTAGGAAAACTTGGGGTTCTCCCAATCCATCGTATGATGGGGGTTTGACCCGGATGGCCCAAGTAATATCAAAATCGTACGGTGCTCGTGGAACTTGTTCATTATTATTGTTAATGTTATGGTTATTATTTCCTTTCGTACGTTGATTGGCGGGTTGATTAAGAGGAGCCGCGAGATTTAATCTCAGTTCGTGAAGCGTCTCCCTAATAGCTGTCATCTGTTCAGTGGAATCCTGGCAGAGTTCCTCAAGCACTATGAGACCATGACCCGCATCCCGTTCGTCCACCATATTGGAAGAAGATGGGGAATACTCCGTACCTAATCTAATGTGCATGCAACCAAACAGTAGTTCTGTCCTAAGGAAAAAAAACAACAGAAGGAATTGTTCCCGCTTACTATCTAGGGTAGAAAAATAATTTGTTTTATTTTCTTACTGAAAATAATAAAGAGACTATTAAAAAAATTATGATTTTTTTTTGCAGAAAATTAAATTTTTTTGCCGCTATTGGCAGAATAGGAAAAGTTTTTTTGTAATTTTGGCAAAAAGACGTGCAAAACAAGTGTGTGTCGACGAACATGGAAAGAGTGGAAGGGTGCCAATTAGGAAATTGATGTGAACCTCCCTTTGATACCAAATTGATGCAGGCTCACACGTTGACATCGTAAAATCTACTGGATAAGCATGATTGTCTCTCAACGTACGAAATCTACACTCGCATAATTTTTCAGCACACCACACACGCAAGCAATTATATCAATTAGATGCTAATGTACATGTAGCCAAAATGATTAGGATCGAATAATTGGCTATAGGCCAATATTCTTTCCGGCTAAAAGGACCCACCCAGTCCGATCGAACGAAGGTTGTACCAATAGAGATCTACCAAAATTTGCGACTCGGAAACGGTAGATCTCTCCCAACAAAAAGCAAATGAGGTTTGCCAAACCACTCGAAAATTAAATCAATCAAGATAGACGACAAAATTGATCGAAGAAAAACCACGCCTGTTTTAAGGTTATCAAGAGTCAACGCTAAAGTTTGCCACAGCAAGAAAAATCTAGGAAAAGATGAAACACGCGATGGTAGAAGTTTTCGTTACCAAATCAAAATGGATGATTCTGATTTCACTAATCTTGGATCGCTATTCAACGGCTCCTCCAGAGTCACGTCGGATGGAGAGAAATCTCGTTCTCCTTCTTCGCTTCACACTGGAGACGGTTTACATGAGGGATTGTTGTTCCTTGGTCGAAGATGTGTTGATGGGATTATTTTCCAAGGAGAGGAGGCTGTCGGGTTTTAAGAAAAGATAGAGGTCAGAATTTTGAGATCAAGAGAAAAGGTGTGGTGGTCGGTTTTTGTAAGGGGAGGTGGTGGTCGAGAGTTATGGGGAGAGAGAAAAGGTGTAACACCCTAATTCCCAGAATGGGGAGAAATTTGGTGACACAGCCTGGGACACGGGCGTGTCCCATGGCGTGTACTTCTCGGGAGAGCAGTCAGCGAGTGTTCGACAAAAATCCATTCGATGAAGAATGAGGGCACACGCCCTCTGACACGGGCTTGTCAGAGGCCGTGTCCTCTGCAGGTCGACAAATTTCAGCTCGATGAAATTGAGCTGGGGTGTGTCTAGTGCCGTATATGGGCATACGGCATGGGACACGGGCGTGTCATAAGCCGTATCCTTTACGGGATGTGCCCAAGGCATTGAGGCCTGGTGAACACGGGCAGGACACGGCTGTGTCTTAGGGTACACGGCCTGTGATACGGGTGTGTCACTGGTCGTGTCCCAATCAGGTTGATATCGATTTTGTACAACGTGATGTACACGGCCCTAGCCACGGGCATGTCTGAAGGCGTGTCAGGTGACATGGCCCGTGATACGGGCATGTCACATGGGCATGTACTGGTCTGGATAAGTCGGTTGTGTACCGCTAAAGGTACACGGCCTGGGACACGGGCGTGTCACAGGCCGTGTCGAGCAAAAATATGAATTTGTGGCAAAATTGTGGCCGTTAATTTTCTCAGCTGGGATCCAATGGCTGAGCTTCCTCCCTGTGTCCTTAAGGTCGGTAAATTGGTTGGAAAAGCTCATTTGAGCTTTGGCCTTCATCTTTCTAAAACTTAGAGAGAGAGAGGAAGAAGGAGGAGGATGAAGGAGAGCCGGCCACCGGTGGTACTGTGGAGTTCCGGCTAGAGATCCGAGGCCAACGTTGTGGAGGAAAAGCCGTTGCGATTCTTTCCAACCAGCTAGGAGCTCATGGCGCTAAAGCAGTCTTCAAGGGTAACGACCTTTCTTCCTAGCCATGTGAAGGCTTCCTTTTTGGCATGTGAATTTGATTCCCCCACCAGAGGGTGGCTTGTTATGGGAGTCTCTTTGGTTTATTCGTAGAATCCCCATTCATTTGGCATATAGATCCGGAAATGGAGTACGGAATAGGCATGTTGTGTGAAGCCCATCTGAACAGATTGGTATGGATTGGTGATGTTGCATATACGCACCGGAGAAGACTCCATGATACTGTATAGTTTAAGGAGTCGACGGGTTGTACCTGTGAAGGGTAGTAGCAGGAAGTACTGGAGTGGTAGTGTAGGAAAATACACATATATTGCTTCTGTTGTTGGGTTGTACTTGTGAAGGACAGTAGCAGGAAGTACTGGATTGGAAGTCTAGGAAATACCCTTTGTAATGCTTGATGTTCATGGGTAGTACCTGTGAAGGAGAGTAGCAGGAAGTACTGGCGTGGTAAGCCAGGAAATACCCTTGATGTTGGTAATACTTGATGGGTTGTGCCTGTGAAGGGAAGTAGCAGGAAGTATTGGCTTGGCAGCCCAGGAAAATACCCTCAAGTGAATGCGATGAATGTACGGTTAAGCCTATAGATGGAAATTGAGTTCTGTCGCTAACGCGAGGCGTGGCTCCTAGGTAACCGATGAATGTGAAGCCAGTTTCATGAGAATGGGCTGGCTATGTGTGAGCATATGAGCTCACCTAAAGGAAACAGGTATGGTGAAACTGACCCGCGCATTTTATATAGCTGCGAGTACGTCGTACTCGGTGATGGAAAGGCGACTTGAGAAATCCAACCTGCGCTATGTCCGTTCGACGTGAGACCTGAAAGTGCGGTCTGTTGGAGCGCATAGCAAGAGTCTTAGGCCTGCGCGCCATGACACAATTGGGGGCTACGGTCCAATCCCGGTACATTAAGACTAAAGTCTCCGGCTGCACGCCATGGAGAAAAATGCTCAATATTTATCGTTGGGTTGCGACCCTGATATAGTGGTGGGACCCTAGTTCATCGGTACATCAAGAATGTGCCCTAAGTGCACGGACCGTCGGGCCGCGTGGCTGACAGTTGTGATGGAATGTATGTGCGTGAGAGCACAATGTATGAATATATATATATATATCTTCCTGTGAAATGCTATGCCTGCAGGGATGGAATTCCACTTCCCTGGGAAAGGGGTAAGGTCGTTATAAAATTGGTCATCTGAATGCGGATCGTTGCCTTGTTTGCCACCGTTGGGTGGAATGTCCTTGCACAGGTGTTGGAGAACCAAGCGGGACACGTAAAGGCTGAAGGCCCTGCTGTTGCTATTGCTGCTGCCGCTTGCACTTGAAGGCTAAGCAAATGTTGTGTTTTATTTATATGTGGCTGGCTTGCGCGCCAATGTTTAAAGTCACAGTTGTAAAGATATTTGTAAGGCCATAAGGCCATCTGACTTTGTATTTGCTGACATTCCTGTTTTATATAAATATGTTGTTTATGTGGTGGACATTCAGGGTGGCGTTCAAGTTTGTTTATAGGCTTCCGCTAGAATACATATGCGTTAGGATGCGCAACTCTGGTATCACGCTGTGACCTCCCCACCTATTTTATGGTATATGTTGTGGGGCCCCGGCCAGACCTTCGAGTATATACCCGTGAACAGATGGAGTCGTTATATTTTTGGTATCAGCTGTCTCTGTCTTTCCCTTTTGAATTCGTGGTCGAAATCTTTTGTGGGGTGGCAAGCACGTGTATGTGCGAACTACGGTAATTCTACTGAACTCTTGAATGTCCACCTTAGGAATACAAATACATGTGTTTGAGAAACCTGCTCGTTCCTATTTTATTTTTTTCTTGTGTGTGGTCGCTAATGTGTGAGTCTTGTTCACCTATAGGTGACGCGAAGTGGTGCTGGGCAATCGGAGCCCCAGCGTTCTGATGAAAGTACGGCACTAGCTGAGTTGCCTATACCTCCGCCTTCCACAGAAATTGTGCGATTAGTTGCTGAGGCATTGTTTGCCATGCTTCAAGCACAACCGATTGGGCAGACGCAGCTGACAGAGAGGCCAGAACAGGTTGCCGCGAGGCCAGGACCTGTAGCGACTGTGGATCCTCGAGCAGCTGAGAAGTAGTTGAAGCAGTTCATGATACCTTAGCCACCTTCTTGCTGGAAGGAGAGGCTCGTTTATGGTGGGATGAGATGGAACTACACCACTTAGCGGTGAGGTCGTTAACACAAGTGACGATTAAGGACTTCTCGAGACTATTCCTGGCAAAGAACCTCCCGGTGGCATAGCATATTACCATGGAGAACAAATTCCAAAGGCTGATGCAAGGTACATGCAGTGCTGACATGTACCTGCATGAGTTCACGAGGTTGGGACGATATGCGAGTTTGATCTTTGCTGATGAGCAGAGGAGGATAAATAGGTTCTATGAAGGACTGCGAGATGAGTTACGATTCCTGCTCTCTAGTTCTGTGAACCAAGGCTTCCAGGCGTTGGTTGACACTGCGTGCACACTGGAAAAGGACATGAAGAGGGTGCAAGGGAAGAGGGACTTGGGTGTGAGCAAGCCGGAGTTCAAGGCACCCCGAACTGGGAAAGCATATTATAAGAAGAGATGGGGCAAGAGGTCCAAGTTGACTGGACAAGCTCCTTCTACGGTTGCATCGGGTGCAACGTCGGGGGCCTCTTCAAGGCCGGATACTTGTATGTGCTTTACATGTGGAAAAGTGGGGCATATAGCCCGCGACTGTCGGGTTGTTCCGCCGAAAGGTGAAAAGGAGGGAGCGTCGTATGCTGAGAAAGGAAAAAACAGTGGTGGAGTCCTCTGCATCTCAGGCGCAGCCCTAAGTCTACAATCTTAGCCTGCAGGAGGCCATTAAGAAGAGTGACGTCGTCACAGGTACGAGTTAAGTTATTGTATTGCTTTGCTTAATGCATGTTTTGTTTATTGTGTTCTTTGTATGTGGCTTGTGTGTGACACGATTGCCATAAGCTTTGTGATGATTCGGAACAAGCTGGCGAGAGCACTGTTTGATACGGGTGCTTCGCATTCTTTTCTTTCTAAAGACTTCATAGCGCGACTTGGGATGCCGAGTTGTGTGACGACATATAGCGCCAGGGTAGTGTTGCCGAATGGTTGTTTGATGCTGGCGGATAAGGCTTGCGATGTGGCGGTGCAAATAGGAAGTCGGGATTTCTGTTTGACTGCATCTGTATTGCCGATATAGGAATTCGACATGATCTTTGGAATGGATTGGCTCGCGGAGCAGCATGCCTTGATTGATTGTAATGCCAAAGAGATCACGTTGGGCCAGAATACCGCGCAGGAGACGAAGTTCGCGGGTATGCGAGTAGTGGGCAGGGCATTGATGTCTGCACTCCAAGTAGTCAAGGCTGTTCGGAAGGGCACGGAGTGCTACTTCGCACTGATTCAGGCTGTTGTGCCCAAGGCCGGTGTGAGAGATATTCCGGTGGTATCGGAATTTTCAGATGTGTTTCCCAATGATCTCCCTGGGCTACCACCCCAGCGAGAGATTGACTTCACGATCGAGTTGGTGCCAGGTGTGAAACCTGTGGCCCGCTCGCCATATCGCATCGCGCCAAAGGAAATGGCGGAGTTGAAAGTCCAACTGCAAGAGTTGCTAGAGCAGTGGTATATACGACCAAGCATGTCACCTTGGAGTGCGCTAGTTATGTTTGTGAAAAAGAAAGACGGTGGTTAGCGATTATGTATTGACTACCGTGAACTGAACAAGCTGACCGAGAAGAATGAATATCTGATTCCCCGGATTGATGAGTTATTTGATCAGCTGGTGGGATGAACCGTCTACTCGAAATTGGATTTGAAGTCTGGTTATTACCAGTTGAGGATACGGGAAGATGATATTCTCAAAACTGCATTTGGAATACGTTACGAGCATTATGAGTTCACGGTAATGCCATTTGGGCTGTGCAATGCGCCATCGGTGTTTATGGACCTGATGCACCGAACGTTCTGAGAGTACCTGGATTGTTCATGATTGTGTTCATTGATGATATCCTGGTGTACTCGCCATCGGCAGCCGATCACGAAAACCACTTGCGGTCGGTGTTGCATACTTTGAGAAAGAATAATCTCTATGTCAAGTTCTCGAAATGCAAGTTTTGGCTATCGTCGGTGGCTTTTCTAGGCCATGTGGTAAGCGGAGAGGGCATAGCAGTGGATCCGTCAAAGATAAGGGCCATACAGGAGTGGCCAGTGTTGTCTTCTGTGGCCGAAGTCAGGAGCTTCCTTGGACTGGCAGTCTACTATATACGATTTGTTGGAAACATCACACGGATCGCTTTGCCCCTAACCACACTGACGAGAAAGGATCAGAAGTTCGTTTGGACGCCGGAGTGTGCACGAGCTTTTGAAGAGCTGAAGTGTCGGTTGACCACGGCGCCTGTGTTGACGTCGCCATGTGGTACTGATGGATTTGAAATCTATAGTGATGCTTCAGGGAGCGGCTTAGGCTGTATTCTTCTGCAAAATGGGAAAGTGATTGCTTATGGCTCTCGCTAGTTGAAGATGCACGAGAGAAATTATATCGTCCACGACCTAGAGTTGGCGGCGGTGATCTTTGCACTGAAGCAGTGGAGGCATTATCTGTATGGCGTGAAAGTGGAAATCTATACAGACCACAAGAGGCTAAAGTATTTGTTGGAGCAGAAGGACCTGAATATGCGACAACGAAGGTGGTTGGAGTTCCTTAGGGACTACACCTTTGTGATCCATTATACTCCCAGAAAGGGAAATGTTGTAGCTGATGCCTTGAGTCGGAGAGCTCCGACAAGGGCAAGTTGTTTGCAGAGGCACGATGGACGTCTAATACAGGAGTTAGAAGCGTTAGAGATATCTTATGTTGACAAGAATTCTACAGTCGATGCATGTTTGAACTGGACGGAGGTGCAATGTGACCTTGCGTATAGAGTTCAACGAGCAACGGAGCTGGATGAAAATCTCCAATGCTATGCCAAGGATGGTCCAGAGGGCAAATTCTCCTGGGAGGACGGCCTTTTACGAAAAGAAGGCCGTTTGTGCGTCCCGAGTTTGGGCAAATTGAGGGAAGAATTGATGTACGAAGCGCACTATACGAAGTACTCAATTCACCATGGGAGCACAAAGATGTTCAGGGATATGAAGAAACTGTTCTGGTGGCCAGGACTGAAGAAAGATGTCACTCATTATGTGGACAAATGCCAAACTTACGCTTTGGTGAAGGCAGAATGCCAGAAGCCTGGCGGTTTCTTGAAGTCGTTGCCGATTCCGGAATGAAAGTTCAATGATATTTCTATGGATTTCGTACACAGGTTGCCGAGATCTCAGGTCGGAAATGATTCAATCTGGGTGATTGTAGACCGACTGACAAAGGTGGCACACTTCCTTCCAAATAAACGGGACGATTCCGTGGAAAGTCTGGCAAAACTTTATGTTGAGCAGATTGTACGGCTACACGGTGTTCCTAAGAGCATCTTAAGTGATCGTGATGGGCGGTTCACATCGAGTGACTAGAGATTAATCCATCAGCTGTTGGGCACAAAATTGGCATTCAGTACGGCTTTTCATCCCCAAACAGATGGCAAGACTGAGAGGACCAACAGAACCATGGAAGATATGCTTCGGATGTGCGCCATGGACTTTGGGAAGAGATGGGAAGATCATCTCTATCTGGTGGAGTTTGCCTACAATAACAGCGACCAAGAGAGCATCGACATGGCACTGTTTGAAGCTCTATATGGCCGGAAGTGCCGTACACCATTGTCTTGGGCAGAAGCCGGCGAATCTAAAGTGTATAGGCATAATGAATTCGATTAAGCAAACTCGACGATACGCACTATTCGAGAGAGGCTATTGATAACCCAAGATTGTCAAGCGAAATACTACAACGTCAAGCACCGGAATGTGGAGTTCACGGTGGGTGATTGGGTATACTTGAAGATCAAACCCTTCAAAGGCAAGTCTAGGATTCGATGTCTGGAAAAGTTGAGTCCAAGGTACCTTGGTCCATTTAAAGTGGTCGAGCGAATCGGGGAAGCTGCATATCAGCTAGCTCTTTCGGCATACTTGAGTGGATTACATGATGTATTTCACATCTCGATGCTTCGGAAGACCGTTAAAGATCCAGCTCAGGTTATCGAGAATGATCGTGTGCCGGTGGAGTATGGGCTAACGATGAAGGTTAGGCCCATTCGGATCGAATATCGTGCCGAAAAAGAATACGATCGGGATGGTCAAAGTCCGGTGGGACAATTGTGGCCATGAGGATCTAACATGGTAGCGAGAGCAGATCATGCGAGCTGAGTTTCCCGAGCTCTTTGTGTAAATGTTATGCGGTGTATATCGAGTTGTAATGAACGTTTGTGGAATAAAATCTTTCTATTTGAGTTCCTTACTTTCTGCAAATTTTGGGGACGAAATTTTTGTAAAGAGGGGAGGGTTGTAACACCCTAATTCCCAGAATTGGGAGAAATTGGGTGACATGGCCTGGGACACGGGCGTATCCCAGGGCATGTCCTGCTCGGGTGAGCAATCGGCGAGTGTTCGACAAAAATCCGTTCGACGAAGAATGAGGGCTCACGCCCTCTGACACAGGTGTGTCAAAGGCTATGTCCTTTGCGGGTCCACGAATTTCAGCTCGATGAAATTGAGCTGGGGCATGTCTAGTGTCGTGTATGGGCACACGGCCTGGGACACGGGCATGTCACAGGTCGTGTCCTTTGCGGGATGTGCCCAAGGCATTGAGGCCTGGTAAACACGGGCAGGACACGGTTGTGTCTTAGGGTACAGGGCATGTGACACGGGCGTGTCACTGGCCGTGTCCCAATTGGGTTGATCCTAATTTTGTGCAGCCTGATGTACACAAGCCCAAGCCACAGGCATGTCTGAAGGCGTGTTAGGTGAAACGGCCCGTGACACCGGCATGTCACATGGGCGTGTACTGGTCTGGATAAGTCAGTTATGTACCGCTTAAGGTACACGACCTGGGACACGGACGTGTCACAGGCCGTGTCAGGCAAAAATATGAATTTATGGCAAAATCATGGTCGTTCATTTTCTCAGCTGGGATCCAATGGCTGAGCTTCCTCCCTGTGTCCTTAAGGCTGAGAAATGAGTTGGAAAAGCTCATTTGAGCTTTGGCCTTCATCTTTCTAAAACTTAGAGAGAGAGAGAGGAAGAAGGAGAAGGAAGAAGGAGAGCCGGCCACCGGTGGTGCTGCGAAGTTCTGGCTAGAGATCCGAGGCCAGCATTGTGGAGGAAATGCCGATGCAGTTCTTTCCAGCCAGCTAGGAGCTCATGGCTCCGAAGCGGTCTTCAAGGGTAACGACCTTTCTTCCTAGCCATGTGAAGGCTTACTTTTTGGCATGTGCATTGATTCCCCCACCAGAGGGTGGCTTGTTATGGGAGTCTCTTGGGTTGATTCGTGGAATCCCCATTCATTTGGCATATAGATTCGAAAATGGAATACAGAATAGACATGCTGTGTGAAGCTCATCTGGACAGGTTGGTCTGGATTGGTGATGTTGCATATACGCACCGGAGAAGACTCCGTGATAACGTGTAGTTTAAGGAGTCGACGGGTTGTACCTATGAAGGGTAGTAGCAGGAAGTACTGAAGTGGTAGTCCAGGAAAATAACCGTATAATGCTTGTGATATTGGGTTGTACCTGCGAAGGACAGTAGCAGTAAGTATTGAATTGGAAGTCCAGGAAATACCCTTTGTAATGCTTGATATTCATGGGTAGTACCTATGAAGGGGAGTAGCAGGAAGTACTGGTATGGTAAGCCAGGAAATACCCTTGATGCTGGTAATACTTGATGGGTTGTGCCTGTGAAGGGAAGTAGCAGGAAGTACTGGCTTGGCAACCCAGGAAAAATACCCTCAAGTGAATGCGATAAATGTACGGTTAAGCCTAGGGATTGAAATTGAGTTCTGTCACTTACGCGAGGCGTGGCTCCAAGGTAACCGATGAATGTGAAGCCAGTTCCGTGAGAATGGGCTGGCTATGTGTGAGCGGATGAGCTCAACTAAAGGAAACAGGTAAGGTGAAACTGACCCGCGCCTTTTATATAGCCGCGAGTATGTCGTACTCGGTGATGGAAAGGCGACTTGAGCAACGGGGGGTGGATGATCCGACCTCCGCTATGTCTGTCCGACGTGAGACCTGAAAGTGCGGTCTGTTGGAGCGCATAGCAAGAGTCTTGGGCCTACGCACCATGACACAATGGGGGGCTACGGGCCAATCCCGGTGCATTAAGACTAAAGTCTCCCGCTGCATGCCATGGAGCAAAATGCTCAATATTTACCGTTGGGTTGCGACCCTGATACAGTGGTGGGTGAAAGAAATAGTGTCTAATCACCTAGAGGGGGGGTGAATAGGTGATCTTTATCTTTCTAATTTTCAGGCAGAAATACTGAACAGTAAATGCAATTCTACAATTATCACAACACAGCAACCATACAATCAAACATACACAGAGTGCACACAGGATTTATAGTGGTTCCCCAAGGTCTAGGTACATCCACTTTCCCCCTCCGCCTATCTAGTAGTGTACAAGATTCAGCCTAACTTCTCCACTTCTTCTCAGATCCTCAGATCTTACAGCTCAGAACCCCAATCAGGTTCCTACAATTCAGAGTGTCCCCACTCCTACAACTCAGGAAAAAAGACCTACCACTCAGTCTTCACCAAGACCTACACTCAGGCTAAACAGCCATACATCAGCCTTCAATCAAGGCCTACACTCAGAGAATAGAATCTCCTACACTCAGCCTTTATAAAATAGGCTTACAGCTCTGATCCCTTAGGATCCTATAGAAAGTAAAGTTTACAAAGTAAATAACCACAACTCTGAAAGAGAGAGATGAGTTGACTGGCTTCTTGATGAGTTCTTGGATGAACTTGGCAGAGATCAACCTCCCTTGGCTTTCTTCAAAGCTTCTTGAATTAGAACACAGTAGGGTTGAATCTCCTGAAGATGATCTTCAATCAACTTCTGTCTTGAGATTCAGATCTCAATCTGAATCTTACTTAGCAGCCTGGTTCAACAGCTGTTCTTCTTAGAAGGAGCTCTCTCTCTCCAACTTCTTAGATCTTCTCTTGAAGGTCTTCTTCTTTTTGTTTTGTTTTTCAATTGATTACTTCATCATTTCTGTCGAAGGAGAAATGTCTTTAAATAGTCTTCCTCCAAGGTAACCGGGTGATCCGATTTCTAACAACCTTCTGACAGCTCTGACAGTTACAGTTGACCGGTTGAAATGGCAGCTGTCAGGTCATCCAGTCACTTCTTGAAATCACTGTCACTGTCTGAAAGTGTCGAGACAGATAGTCATTATGTGTCGACACAAATAGACAAAGTGTCGACACAAGTAGACTAAGTGTCGACACTAGCCTTGATGGTGTCGACACAACTTCTTGTGTTGTTGTAACAGCTTCTCGACACTGCTTCTTCAGAATGTGTCGACACTGATTCTGTGTGTCGACACAAGCCTTCTGTTGAATGTGTCGACACTGGTTGAGTGTGTCGACACAAACACTTCTTCTTTAATACTTAGTTGAATTCTGCTGTGTGTCGACACAACTCCTTTGTGTCGACACATGCCTTCTTCTGTTGAAACTTGCTGAGTGTCGACACATCTCCTTTGTGTTGACACATGTACTTTAACTTTGTTGAAGTTTGTTGAGTGTCGACACTTTTGATGTCGACAAAGTTTCTTTGGGTGTCGACACTGCCTCTAAGTGTCGACACAGATAATGTTGACAATTCTTCACTGTGTGTCGACACTGCCTGTATGTGTCGACACTTTTCTTCTGGTGTCGAATCTGCCTTCCGGGTGTCGACACAATTACTCCAAGTGTCGACACAGTTTCTCTAGGTGTCGACACAAGCCTTCTTAAGTGTCGACACTTTTCTTCTAGGTGTCGACACATGGACTTAGAAACTTTTATGCTTTTCCTGCAATTACTTAACCTGCACACATAAACTCAAAGCACATCAAATACACATTGATGTATATCATTGATTAGGGTGAGGCTTCTTCAAATCTGGTACATGTATTCCAATGTACCCAACAATCTCCCCCTATTTGGAGAAGTCATAACCCTTAGTCAATGATATACACCATACATAACAAATACTCAATATGATGTATAACAATATTAAATGACAGGGTAAGAACTAAACATGTATAAACAGAACATGTATAAACAATTACCTCAGAACAATAATGTAATAGACTGAACATATAACATTGTTCTTACAACTTCAAAAAGTTTTATTAATCAGAAGTTTACATGGAGTTTAATGCAAAAGATTACAAGATTGTAAACTTAAGAAAAATTCTATCCTATGGCTGCTCTGGCTCCTTGATAACAATGCCCTTTCCAGATTGATTCTTTGCTTGAACTGGAGCATCATTGTCATCAGCAGGCTTCTTCCCTTTAAGATCTTTCTTTTTATGTTCTTCAGCTCTTATCTTCGGTCTCTCAAAATAGTGATAAGGCTTAGGGAAATACTTGCTAGGCTCCTGTGCATTAGGAGGTAGCTTCTCTAATTTGGCATTCCTTCTGTATTGTACTATAGACTCTTGCCTAGCTTCATGCTTTTTCCACTCTTGGTCAGAATACCATTTGTCCCTCTCTAGAAAATTATCTTTTGCAGCCTTCCAAGCAGTTAATATGATATTCCTAGATGTTGGCCTCTATTGCTCAAAGTCTGGCCTTAATTCAGCCTGCTCTCTGAACCTCTTCTTAGATAATTGTGCTTCTTGCTCCTTTAATAAAGCCTCTTGCACTTTTAATATTGCCTCTGGCACAGGCTGGACTACTTTCTCAAGAATAACATTCTGATTACCCTCAGGAGGACTATACATAGACTGTACCTCATGATGTATCATGTCAAAATAGGCAGGAGGGTAGATCACCTGAGCTACTTCAGCTTGTTATCCTCCAAAATAAGCAGGATTTATTCCATACTCTGCTACATTATCATCATCACATAAGGGTGGATATCCAAGGATAGCTCTGATGGAGTTTGAAATCCATTTTGCATGATCAGAGCCTGCTTTGACTAACACCCTCTCCCCCTTTATGACTTCTCTTTCTATATGTTCTCTAAGATCATCCTTTTGGAATCTGATTTCAGCATTTAAATAGTTAACTCCATCTTTATAAAAAGGTTTTAACCTTTGTAGCTTGTCAGTAATTGCCTTCTGAGAATCTTCAATGGCAGTTTTAACAGCAGTTAGGCTCTCTTGTAGCTGCTTATCAAAGGCTTCTTTGGCAGTAGCAATTACAGCAGTCTGGGTAGTAGCTATATTTTTCATTTCAGTGACTATGGCATTATGAGAAGCAATCAGATTATCATTCATTCTAAGCTGATTTTCCATGACATATCTTTGTTTTACTGTCAAGTCATCAATCTATTTCTTTATATTCTCTTGATGAGTAGCCAGATAGACCACTACATTCCCTCCTTTATGGAAACAATTAGTCATTTCCTTCTTGTTTTGATTCACTTCAAATCTTATAGATTTTAAGTCATGAGCCAGATCAAATTGAAGTGATTTATGGCCTTCATCCATATACTTTTCTAGAGCTTTCCTTTGCTCATCCATCTTAATTTGCAAAGCCACCAACAATGAACTATAGTCAGCAGTTGGGGCTTGTTGTGGAACAATTGTTTGCAGTGCCTTTTTGTAGGTCTGACTTCTCCTCTTGAAGACCCGGAACTTTCTTTTCTTTGCTCTAGCAGCCTCTTCATCCTCTAAAGCAGAAGTACTGGCAATGTCTACTCTATCCTTAGGGCTAGGAGGTAAATCCTTTTCAGTCCTTGGTAGCTCCTCAGCATTCCGTTGCTCCTCAGTCTCTTGTCTAGTAGTCTCCTCTACATGCTCCTCTTCAAGATTGACCTTCTCCCCCTCAACAGCTGCTTTCTCTCCCTCAAAGTCAGTCTGTAAAAGATCATGGAACAGCTCTTCTAGTGTATACTCCTGTTGAGAATGGACTGGTGAATCTCTAATCTCAGGAGCATCTAATACCTCTTTATCAGCAACTGAAGTGTCCTCCATGACAACATCTTGTGGTTGACTATGTAACTGTGTTTGCTGATTAACATCAAGTAATGATTCAGTCAAAACTTCATCCTCAATAGTGAAATCTAATTGATTAACTTCAGTGATTACCTCTAGAATGGTTTGGGTAGCCCTTTCACTCTCTAATTGAGTTGGCCCATCCACATGTAGAGGCTCCCCCTGGAGTGGATCCAGGTGAATAGGGCTAGCTGATGGTAGCTCCCCCTGCCTCTGAGCATCTTCTTGTCTTGCTGGTGACTGTCAAGCATTTCTTCCCTCTTCATCATCAGAACTAAAAATCACTTGCTCCTCTGAGCTACTTGAGGATTCTTGAGCCACAATGGCTGTCTTCTTCTTCTTCTTCTGAGGTGTTTCCTTTTCTGGAGTTGGCAGTTCTTTTGTCAATACTCTATCCCACTTTGAGAAAATTCTAACATCCATTCTTCTCATGTGGTTTATCTATGAACCTGTATCTTGGTTTATCACTTCAGGGATACTTCCAGCTAAGTATAAACTCAGAATTTTACCCAGATTGGGTTTCTTCAGACTCTCTTTTATCTTATCAAACATTACTCATAGGGGGTCTTCTTGTGGCTCTTGGTGATAGTAGCCCTATTGATCACATGACAAGCAGTATTTACTTCCTCAGCCCAGAAATATTCTGGGAGAGATGTGTCACTCAATAGGGTTCTACCAGCCTCTATCAAGGTTCTATTTTTCCTTTTAGCAATACCATTTTGCTAAGGTGTTCTTGGTGAGGAAAATTCCTGAAAAATTCCAAATTCTTCACATAGGTTTGTCATACTTTTAGACTGAAATTCAGTACCATGGTCACTTCTGATTTTGACCACTGTACTGTCCAATTCATTCTGAATTTGTTTAACAAAACTATATAAGATACTTGGGGTTTCAGATTTTTGTCTAAGGAAGAACACCCAGGAATACCTTGAATAGTCATCTACAACCACAAATGTGTAGACCTTCCTACCTAGGCTGTGAACTGACATAGGACCAAAAAGATCCATATGCAAGAGGTATAGACACCTCACAGCATCTTTGTTCTCAAGGCTATGAAAGGTGGATTTGGCCTGCTTGCCTTTTTGACAAGCTGAGCATATCCCACCCTTTATACACTTAACCTGAGGACCATTTCTCACTAACTCTTTGCTAAAGAGTTGGCCAATTGTCTTATAGTTAAGATGAGCCAGCCTCTTGTGCCATTTAACACAATGTGAGACTTTCTCATCAGCTACAAGACAAATAGGAGAAGCATTGTTCTTACATGCAAAGTCAAGACAATAAACATTTCTCTTCCTATATCCTGTCAGAATGATCTTTTGATCACTTGACCTTTTTATATGACAACCATCCTTGACAAATGAGATGTCATATCCTAAATCACTCAGCTGACTTATCCTAATGAGGTTATGTTTCAAACCCTTTACATAAGCCACTTGAGTAATTGTAATTTGGTTACTAGAAATGTTACCAAAGCATTTGATGATTCCTTTTTCTAAACCACCAAAGGTAACTTTAGGGCCATCCTTGACTGGTGTATAGTCCTTCAACAACCCCCTAGTTACAGTCATGTGTCTGGAACATCCACTGTCCAAGTACCATATAGGGGCATGGTCACTTGGACTCACCTGCAAAACAGATTACTTAACCTTAGAACCCAAATAATTCTTGGGTCCTTGGTGCAGGTTAGTTTGACTTTTAACAAAACTACCTGTAGCTCTTCTAGCAGGTAGTTTGCTACTCTCCTTGACACTTGAATTGTGTCAACAATCTATGGCAAAGTGGCCTATCTTTCCACAACACCAGCACTCAAACCTGTTATACCTTTGTTTGGGTACAACCCTGGCTGGATTATCTACTGCAGCCTTCTTGTTTAGTGCTGGGGCTTTGTCCTTAGATTTGGACTTAACTGTCCAGGCAGGTTTTGTAAATCCCAATCCAATTTTACCTTTATGAGGTACAAACTCATCTATCAAAGGTAAAACAGATTTTGGTTTAGAAAAACTTACTACAATCTCTCTCTCCTTCTGAAGTCTAGCCTCTAGATTTCTAATTTGATCATTCTTAAATGTAATAGTACCCATCTGAATAACAGTCATGTTCTTCAGCCTGGCTATTTCATTCAGTTTCTGATCAAATAACTTGTCTGAATCAGCAGCAGGCAATTTAAGACTAGCAATCTCCTTTGCCTGGGTTTTGGCCAAGGATTTGCTTCTCTTCAAGGCCTGCAATAAGTCCTTATATTCATCAATTAACTTATGAATATCTCCTTCAGATTCAGACCCACCCACATCACTTGATGCAGATCTATCTGATTCTGACTCAGTACTAGAAATTGAACTAGAAGAACAACTTTGTACCTTACTTGGTTCAGGCTGATCCTGGATTTTGTCTCCTTCAGATAAGTCCATCAGCCCTTTGTACTAATTGTCCTCATACTCATAAATTGAATTCATTAACTGCATGAACTCATCTTCCTCCCCTTCAGCAAACAATTCAATATAGGCTTCAGCTTCTGAATCTGTTTATGAAGATGACTGATCAGTCAAACTTTTGTCTTTCTTGGCAACAAAGGACTTTTCCTTTTTGCCCTTAAACTGTGTCTTCTTTCTGTCAGTTGACTCCTTCCTCTTTTCAGGATAGTCAGCCACTACATGTCCTTGTCTATTGCAGCAATAGCACACAATCTTTGAAGATGTAGCTTTGCTTGGCTTGGATCTGCTTCTGTCATTCCTTGATGACTTTCTTTTCTGATAATAGTCATCTTTTGGCTGAGAAGCGGAAGGCTTAGACCTCCACTGCTTCTTCTTCAGAAACTTTTGAAAATGCCTAGTGAAAGCTGCAAAATCTTCATCACTTTCACTGCTATCTAAATTCTTACTTTCTGAATTATCTGTCACAGCCTCAGCAACTATTTGAGGTGGAGATGGAGACTTGCTTCTATACTTCCTAGTGGCTTCAGTCTTAAATGCCACAGATCTTTCCTTGTGCTCCACTCTAGTAGTCCTCTCTTCCTCCTTTCTAACCATTAACTGCATCTTATAAGATAACAGTTTTCCAAACAAAGTTGGAGGAGGTATATCAGCTAATTTGGTCATTTCCCTAATGACACAAATCTTGGTGTCCCAGTCTTTAGTCAGAGATCTTAAGAACTTGTCATTCAGCTCATAGTTGTTGAATTCTCTTTCATAGGACATCAATTCATTTACTATCCTATAGAACTTCTTGTAGCATCCAGTAATGTTATAAGACTTTCCTTGTCTGAAGCTTTCATATTCCTGATTTAACAAAGACTTCCTGTCTTGTATTACTTCTTCTGATCCCTCCATATAGATTATTAATGTGTCTCACATTTCTTTAGAAGTTTTAAAGTGAATTAAATTCTGAAATGTTGCATCATCAATTACACTAACAATAATATTCTGGGCCCTCTTGTCCATAGTGGCCAGAATGATTTCATCTTTGGTCATTTCTGAATAGTCCTCAGGAGTTTTCTGATTTGCATCTAGAATGGATATCTTCATTGGCACATATGGCCCTTCTTTGACTGTGATGCATATTCTTGGGTCAGATGCTTCCATAAAGAGTCTAACCCTCTCTTTCCAAATGCCAAAAATCTCTTTTCTACAGATTGGCAATTTCATGGACCCCAGCTCTTTGTGATTCTCACTAGAACACATTTTCTTGATTATTGTTTATTCTGTTTCTGCCTACAGAATCTTACTCAGACTGTTATGTCCTTTTTGAGAAACCTCCCTCTGATACCACTTGAAAGAAATAGTGTCTAATCACCTAGAGGGGGGGGGGTGAATAGGTGACCTTTATCTTTTTAATTTTCAGGTAGAAATACTGAACAGTAAATGCAATTCTACAATTATCACAACACAGCAACCATACAATCAAACATACACAGAGTGCACACAGGATTTATAGTGGTTCCCTAAGGTCTGGGTACATCCACTTTCCCCCTTCGCCTATCTAGTAGTGTACTAGATTCGGCCTAACTTCTCCACTTCTTCTCAGATCCTCAGATCTTACAGCTCAGAACCCCAATCAGGTTCCTACAACTCAGAGTGTCCCGACTCCTACAACTCAGGTAAAAATCCTTACCACTCAGTCTTCACTAAGACCTACACTCAGGCTAAACAGCCCTACCTCAGCCTTCAATCAAGGCCTACACTCAGAGAATAGAATCTCCTACACTCAACCTTTATAAAATAGGCTTACAGCTCAGATCCCTTAGGATCCTACAGAAAATAAAGTTTACAAAGTAAATAACCACAACTCTGAAAGAGAGAGATGAGTTGACTGGCTTCTTGATGAGTTCTTGGATGAACTTGGCAGAGATCAACCCCCCTTGGCTTTCTTCAAAGCTTCTTGAATTAGAACACAGTAGGGTTGAATCTCCTGAAGATGCTCTTCAATCAACTTCTGTCTTGAGATTCAGATCTTAATCTGAATCTTACTTAGCAGCCTGGTTCAACAGCTGTTCTTCTTAGAAGGAGCTCTCTCTCTCTCCAACTTCTTAGATCTTCTCTTGAAGGTCTTCTTCTTTTTTGTGTTGTTTTTCAATTGATTACTTCATCATTTCTGTCAAAGGAGAAAGGTCTTTAAATAGTCTTCCTCCAAGGTAATCGGCTGATCCGGTTTCTAACAACCTTCTGACAGCTCTGACAGTTGCAGTTGACCGGTTGAAATGGCAGCTGTCAGGTCATCCAGTCACTTCTTGAAATCACTGTCACTGTCTGAAAGTGTCGAGACAGATAGTCATTATGTGTCGACACAAATAGACTAAGTGTCGACACAAGTAGACTAAGTGTCGACACTAGCCTTGATGGTGTCGACACAACTCCTTGTGTTGTTGTAACAGCTTCTCGACACTACTTCTTCAGAATATGTCGACACTGATTCTATGTGTCGACACAAGCCTTCTGTTGAATGTGTCGACACTGGTTGAGTGTGTCGACACAAACACTTCTTCTTTAATACTTAGTTGAATTCTGCTGTGTGTCGACACAATTCCTTTGTGTCGACACATGCCTTCTTGTGTTGAAACTTGCTGAGTGTCGACACATCTCCTTTGTGTCGACACATGTGCTTTAACTTTGTTGAAGTTTGATGAGTGTCGACACAGCCTCCTGGTGTCGACACTTTTGATGTCGACAAAGTTTCTCTGGGTGTCGACACTGCCTCTAAGTGTCGACACAGATAATGTTGACAATTCTTCACTGTGTGTCGACACTGCCTGTATGTGTCGACAGTTTTCTTCTGGTGTCGACTCTGCCTTCCTGGTGTCGACACAATTACTCCAAGTGTCGACACAGTTTCTCTAGGTGTCGACACAAGTCTTCTTAAGTGTCGACACTTTTCTTCTAGGTGTCGACACATGGACTTAGAAACTTTTATGCTTTTCCTACAATTACTTAACCTGCACACATAAACTCAAAGCACATCAAATACACCTTGATGTATATCATTGAGTAGGGTGAGGCTTCTTCAAATCTGGTACATATATTCCAATGTACCCAACAGTGGGACCCTGGTTCGCCGGTACACCAAGAATGTGCCCGGAGTGAACGGACCGTCGAGCCGCATGGCTGATGGTTGTGATGGAATGTATGTGCGTGAGAGCACAATGTATGAATATATATATATATATATATATATATATATATATCTGCCTGTGAAATGTTATGCCTGCAGGGAAGGAATACCACTGCCCTAGGAAAGGGGTAGGGTCGTTATAAAATTGGTCAACTGAATGTTGATCGTTGCCTTGTTTGCCACCGTTGGGTGGAATGTCCTTGCACAGTTGTTGGAGAACCAAGCGGGACACGTAAAGGCTGAAGGCCCTGCTGTTGCTGCTGCTGCCGCTAGCCCTAGAAGGCTAAGCAAATGCTGTGTTTTATTTATATGTGGCTGGCCTGCGCGCCAATGTTTAAAGACATAGTTGTAAAGAGACTTGTAAGGCCATAAGGCCATCTTACTTTGTATTTGCTGACATTCCTGTTTTATATAAATGTGTTGTTTATATGGTGGATATTCAGGGTGGCGTTCAAGTTTGTGTTATAGGCTTTCGCTAGAATTGAAAGAAAACGGTTGTCAACCTAAATCACATAGAGGGGGGTGAATAGGTGAGTTGTGCGTCTTTTGCGGAATAAAAAATAATTAGAGCACAGCACAAAGCTATCTACCAATATCACAGATGACACAAGATTTATAGTGGTTCCCCAACCTTTGGTACATCCACTTTCCCTCACCGATCTAGCAATCAACTAGACTCGGCTACTCCACTATCTCGGATCAAAAATTGATCCTACCCACGGAACAAAGTTCCTACAAACTCGATCCAAACAAAGGGATCTACACCTCGGAAGATAACACTTCCTACAATCTTGGAGTGAAAAACTCCTACACTCAGAGAAGATTTCTCCTACAAGAATAAAATGAGGTTTATAAGAATACAAACAGTAAATCACTCAGATCTGAATGAAACGACCAGGATCTTCTTCTTTTCAACTTTGTAGTACTTTCAGAAATCGGTGAAGAAGTTCTCGTCTTCGATCTGGATTTACTCGCTCTTATAGAAATCGAGAGAGAATATGATCAGCGAAGTCGATCTCGATCTGTAACTTTCTTCAGAATAGTCCTCTGAAAGTAGAAGCTTTGGCCGGAGAAGAAGGAGGCAGCGGCGGCTTCCGTTTTGCGAAAATCAGAGAGGAGTCGGCTGAAGAACTTTCTTAAAATGAATTGACAATGAAAGCTTAGAGAATACTTAGGGTTTGTCATTTTCTGATAAGACCTTATATAGAAGAGACTAACGGTCATAATTGGTCATAATGATGTACACGTGGACCAATCATGTCGCGTGATTTCAAAATCCAGTCAGAAAAAGGACTTAGCAAAATTTCAGAAAAGTTCAGCCATATACACGAGTAAGTGAAAATGCTACTCGAGTAGTTGAATAACTACTCGAGTACATGAAGGAGAACATACTCGGGTATATAAAGATGGGCTACTCGAGTAGGTAGAAATCAATTACTCGAGTAAGCAGAAAGAACTACTCGAGTATGTAGAGAGACTTACTCGAGTACATAAAGGATCTACTCGAGTATTGGAAAAACTACTCGAGTACATTACATAAACTACTCGAGTACATGAAGGATTACTCGAGTGGCATACTTAGAATGAATTCTGAAGATGTCAGCAAGAGCTACTCGAGTAGTTGAACTAAACTACTCAAGAGGAAGTAATCTACTCGAGTAGGTGAAACTACTACTCGAGTAAATGACTTAGAAAATTCTGGAGTTGGAAAAATATGAAGGTACACGAGTGAAACATGATCTACTCGAGTAGGTATAATGAACTACTCGAGTAGGTATAATGAACTACTCGAGTATGATTCTATCTACTTGAGTATGTGAGTATACTTACTCGAGTCCATGACTTAGAAAAATATTGATGAGTGAACTCATTAATACTCGGGTATAAAGAGTAATCTACTCGAGTATATAAGCATGTTACTCGAGTATATGACTATGTCTACTCGAGTAGGTGACTTAGCTACACGAGAGACACAGTTAAGTACTCGAGTACAAGGTTCCTTTACTCGAGTAAATTATACCCAAACTACTCAAGTAGTTATAGACCTACTCGAGTAAAAGACTTAGAGAAATTTTTGATGTTGGAAAATTGTTTCTTCTAGAGTAGTCAACTTCCAATTCCTTTCCCATAGTCCAATAGCTTGAATATGAAGTGTATCCCAATAGAGAGACCACACATGAGTCAACACCTTAGAATATGCAATGAGGGATTACATTGCACAGTTCCTGTGTTTGGTGACCCACTGTGGGCTGACATTGGTCTACACTTCCCAGTGAAATTCCTGCAAACATATAACTCAAACCAAGCATCAAATACAACTTAATTCATCTTAGTTCCAGGGTGACTTCATCAAATCTGGGTTAATGTGGATGTAATACCCAACAATCTCCCGCTATTTGTTGAAGTCAGAACCCTTTACACTAAGGTGAATTATGGACATGAAAGAAACTAAGTAGAAAAACATGAGCAGGTAAGCAATAGACAATGAAAAGGATAATGAGACAGGAATGAAGAATTGTATATATGTAAATTTCCAAAAACATCAAGTCTACAGCTTGTCATTTCAATCTCTCATCATCTTTTAGGTTTAGGCTTGGGATTGCTGCTTATCCATCTTTTCTTGTTCTCTTCTTAGATACCTGAAGGGATTAGGGAAATATTTCGGAGGCCTTGGAGGAGGAGCAGGGTTATTTCTCCTAAACTCTCTGTCATGGATCTTCCTTTTTAGCATGGATTTCTCATATAACTCCTATTCCTGGAAACTGTAGTGAATGCTCCTGTTCTCATTGTGATCCATAACTAGCCTGAGTGTGTCCAAAATTAGAGATTTTGAGATTGGAGACCAAGCTTCAGCATGTTCAGGGGCTTTGGAAGGAGCTGTCCTGCTAGCAGAGGGACCTTCACCATACTTCCTTTTCTTCTTGTGGATTCTGATCTCTGGAGGGTCTTGAAGGAATATATCAGCAGGATCTTCTTCTTCCCAGCCTGGAACATAAGTGTATGGAGGAGAAACTGAGTCTCTAGGCTTGGGAGAGAAGGTAGGTTGCATAGGAACAACTGGGGCAGTGACATCTATAGCTAAAGGGTTGAGATGATGGGGAATGATGTTTGGGTCAACTGCAAGATCTGGCAAGATCTGAATATGCATCCAGACAGCAGTGTCATATGTGTGAAATTTGACACTCTGTATTTGGGCTAGCACATCAGCATGAATGGTCTTCACATGAGCTTGTCATTCATCTGTCTTCTGAGAAGTAGATTTTTCTACCTGTTCTTTGAGTTCTTTTAATAAACCCTCCCCCTTTCTGATTTCAACAGATAGCTGGGATAAGGCATCATCTTTGAAAAGGCCTACTTCTTTACAGATCTTCATCTTGTTGGCTTCATTCCTCTTGTCTAGTTCCATCTGATTGTTGTCCAGGGTGACACCTTGTTCCATAACATTGCCCACACTAGTGATAGTATGGTCAAGGGCTTTGCCACCAAGTTGGAATAGGTACTTGAGCTTGTCAGTGTTATGCTGAATTTCAGCAAAGCCTCTACTCATCTCATTTTCAAGAGCAGTTACCTTGTCAGTGACCACCTTGAGAGAGGTGTCAAAATGATGTCTTTGTGCTTGAAGAAGAATTGTGATGTGTTGCAGTAAATCTGAGGAGGAGGGGACTGTAACAGCAGCAGTAGAGGGAGCAGCAGTAGGGAGAGAAGGAGTTACCCAAGGAGCTAGTTCTTCAATTATCACAGAGCTGTGAGCTCTGGTGGTAGGAGAGAGAGCAACCCCTTCTTCTGTATCCTGAGGAAGAGAGAAGTCTAGATTTCTTAGAGGGGCCTCAGCTGGCTCAGGAGAAGGCTCATCAGAAATAAAAATGGTGTCTGGCTTGTCTGTTGGAGGATGTGGAGAAGGTGTTGGAGTCCTGGCTGGAGAATGGGCATGAGACAGTACTGGAGAGAAGTCCTTGTGATGTTCAGTGGTTGGAGCTGGAGGAGATAAAGGAGGAGGGGGAAGCACATCTTCAGAAAGCTCTGCAATCATGGCATCTATAGCAGCAGCTGTGGACAGAAGAGTGTCTTGAGGTACTTGATCTGAAGGAGTGGCTGGACTCGGTGGAGTATGAGGTAGGGATGGAATTTCTGGCTGAGGAGAGGGCTGCCTGACTGGGAGAGAGGGAGAAGGCTCCCCATCACTTAGTGCACCAGAGGAGCTGGCCACATGATGAGGAGAGGGAGATGGAGTCCTGTCCTCTATGGCTGGAACTTCAGAGAGCTTTGCAGCTTGGGCAGAGTTCTTTAACCTGAGATCCCATCTCTGAATGGAAGAGATGGAGACCTTCTTCATGTGGTGAAGTGGGGTCCCTTTGGAGAAGTTGAAGACTGCAGGATCTATTTCATGGAGGAGCAGAGAGATGATTCTGGCATAGTTGGGGGATTTTAAGCTGTCCTTGAGTTTATCCAGAATCAGCATACCAAATTGAAATTTCTTACGGCAGACAATTGCTTGCATCATGTCGAAGAAATATGATGGAATGTCTCTGATGGAGTGTGTCTTGCAGAGAAGAATTTTGCCAATAATGTCAACTAGAAATTTTACTTCAGCATTCATGTCTGACCTTTTAATATACTGAGCTTCAGGAGAAATACCACAGAAAAGGGTTGTGCGGTCAGAGTCTTCATCATCTAAATCATCCTCTTCATCAACAATCGGCAAACGGAGAAGCTGAGAGATAGAGGTCTTGGTGAACTTGAGTTTCAAACCCTTCACTGTGGATTTTAGGACTTTTCCATTTCTTCGGACCTTGAGATTGGAGAAGAATTCTGCCACTTCGGGGAATAGAACGCGACAGGGTTCCTGAAGAATGAAGGAGAGGCCGGCGGTGTTGAGAAGGATGCGGAGGTTGTGGAAGTCATCGGAGAGCTCTACAATTCCTGCGGTGACTAGTTCTGAGCCGACGCCGATCTTGGAGGAAGTCGCCATGGATGCGATTTACTGGAAGAGGTGAGAGAGGCGGCTCTGTAATAGCGGCGGAGGAGAGGGCGAGTCGGCAGGGTAGGCGAAGAGGCAGATGGTACTCGAGAGAAATAAATGATGTCGTGTAGGTTTGAGTTTTCGGAATTTCATATATATATAACTCTTAAATTACCGCTAATTAATTTAAAGGATGAGGCGGCATTTAGCCTTGGGTGGCGAATAGAACAAATTTCAAAATCTGGGAAATAGAACATGAGAAAGAGATAGACTACTCGAGTAGGTAAGTGAGTTACTCGAGTAGGTCGACAGGAGTTACTCGAGTAGGTCTCCAGGAGTTACTCGAGTAGGTCGCCAGGGGTTACTTGAGTAGGTCTGCAGAGAGTACTCGAGTAGGTAGGTGACTTACTCGAGTAGGTAAATGACTTACTCGAGTAGGTCAGTAGATACTCGAGTAGGCACATTCTTATACTCGAGTAATTAGAGAAGACTACTCGAGTATGTCTGTTGTTACTCGAGTAGGTCTGTCGTGACTCGAGTAGGTGAAGTCACATACTTGAGTATGTCTCATGCTTCTCGAGTTGATTTTGAAGAAATTGAGAAAAAGTAGATTTTGACTAACCCCTTGCAATTACTTGCTTCTTGGTCATCCAGCCTTCTTTAGTCCTCTTTGTTGAGCATCCTAAGCTCTGTCTTGAAGAACGTGAACTTGGTCTCGTCCAGCTGCTTTGTGAAGATATCTGCAACTTGCCTATCTGTAGGCACATATTGGAGATCTATGTCTCCATGCTCCACATGTTCCCGGATGAAGTGGTACCTTAGCTCGATGTGCTTTGTCCGGCTGTGGGAGATTGGATTGTTGGATATTACAATTGCGCTGGAAGAGTCACAGTACAAAGGAATATCCTTGAACTGCAGGTTGTAGTCCTCGAACTGATTCTTTATCCATAGCAAATGTGCGCAACAATTGCCTGCAGAGATATACTCTGACTCGGCCGTTGAGATTGCGACACAGTTCTGCTTCTTGCTACTCCAGGAGATTAGCCTTCTTCCGAAGAATTGGCAAGTCCCTGAGGTGCTTTTCTGGTCGTCTCTGCTACCTGCAAAATCTGCATCTGAAAATCCAATTAGTTCACTGTCATTACTTCTTGGGTACCATAAGCCAATATTTGGTGTATCTTTAAGGTATCTCAGGATCCGCTTTGCAGCGGCGTAATGAGATTCCTTAGAGTTCACCTAGAATCTAGCACAGACACATGTTAAAAACATTATGTCAGGCCTACTGGCAGTAAGATAGAGCAAGGATCCAATTATGCTTATGTACTTTGTTTCATCAAAAGGTTTCCCTTTTCCATCCTTGTCCAGAGACATAGTTGAGCCCATTGGAGTCCTCATAGAGGTTGCGTTCTCCATTCCGAATTTCTTAATTAGCTCTTTGGTGAATTTGGTCTGTGAGATGAAAATTCCATCTTCAGATTGTTTCACCTGAAGCCCTAAGAAATACTTCAGCTCGCCTATACTGCTCATTTCAAACTTCCCTTGCATAAGTTTTGAGAACTTTTTGCAGAGGTTGTCATCGGTAGAGCCAAAAATAATGTCATCGACATAGATTTGCACTAGCAAAATTTTGCCTTTTATTTCCCTAAGAAATAATGTCTTGTCTATCTTTCCCCTTGTGAACTTGTTCTCAAGCAGAAAGGTAGACAGCGTTTCATACCAAGGTCTAGGAGCTTGTTTCAGACCATATAGGGCCTTGTGCAGAAAATAGACATGATCAGGAAAGTTAGGATCAACGAAACCTGGAGGTTGTTCCACATACACTTCCTCCTTTATGTTACCATTCAGGAAGGTCGACTTCACGTCCATCTGATAGACGGTGAAGCCTTTGAAAGCAGCATATGCTAGGAACAACCTTATTGCCTCCAGCCTTGCCACTGGAGCATATGTCTGGTCGAAGTCGATTCCTTCTTCTTGACGATAGCCTTTAGCGACGAGTCTGGCCTTATTCTTTATGATCGTTCCGTCTTCGTTCATCTTGTTCCAGTAGACACATTTTATTCCAATGATGTTCTTTCCTTTGGGTCTTGGAACCAGCATCCACACATTGCAGCGCTTGAACTGATTTAGCTCGTCTTCCATTGTCATTATCCATGATGCGTCTGAGTTTGCTTCCTCAAATTTCTTTGGTTCAAACTGTGAGAGAAAACTCAGATGAAGATTCTCATTAGTTGTACCTCTCCAAGTTCTGACACCATCCCGGGGATCTCCTATGATCTGGTCCATGGGGTGATCCTTCAGATGTCTGAGCTCTAGAGTTCTTGCATCTGGATTATCTTCAAGCACCGGAGTGATTTCTTCATTCTGGATGACTTCTTCATTTTGATCATCAGCCTCTCCAATAGGAGTTGGAGTGGTGATCTTAATGAACTTCTCGCCTTTGTCATCGGACGGATCATCCAAGCTAGTTTCTTTCAGCTTTTCACCTGCATCTTCAATGAGCACACTAGACGTATTGCTTTGCAGCAAGCTAGTCTCATCAAATACAACATGTATCAATTCTTCCACCACCAGGGTTTTTCTATTAAATATCCTATATGCCTTACTATGGCTATTATATCCTACAAAAATACCTTCAAAGCTCTTTTCGCTGAACTTGGTGGTATGATACTTACCATTGTTAAGTACGAAGCATTTACAGCCAAAGATTCTAAAGTAAGAGACTGTTGGTTTCCTGCCTTTCAGAAGTTCATAAGGTGTCTTATTGTGGTCTTTGTTTATGAGTGCTCGATTTTGCACGTGGCATGCAGTGTTGACGGCCTCAGCCCAGAAGTACTCCGGTAGTGAAGCATCACTCAACATGGTCATGCAGGCCTCTATGAGTGTTCTGTTCCTTCTCTCAGCCACTCCATTTTGTTGTGTAGTACGAGGAGAGGAAAACTCATGAAAGATACCTAAGCTTTCACAGAATTCTATCATGGCCCCAGATTTGAACTCGGTTCCGTTGTCACTTCTGATTTTGACTATGGAGCAGTTGTATTCATTCTGGACTTGCCTGACAAAATTAGTAAAAATGTCGAAGGTATCTGACTTGTGTTTTAGAAAGAACACCCATGCAAAGCGCGAGTAGTCATCAACAATTACCAATGGATAGTCCTTACCTCCCAAACTTCTAATCTGCAGTGGATCAAACAAGTCCATGTGAAATAGATGAAGACATATGTTAGAGTCTTTGCCAATAATGATTTTAAAGGTATCCCTTATTTGCTTGCCTTTTACGCATGCATGACAAGGTCTGTCTTTGATGTACTTGACATTTGGAGCATCACGTACTAAGTTCATTGAAAATAATTTATTAATAGTTTTGGAATTAATATGTTCTAGTCTCTTGTGCCATTGGTCACCAAGAGACGCACTATCTTTTGCCAAAAGACACACTGGTGTAGAGGAATCTATACAGATGAAATTTAAACATAAAATATTCCTGCTTCGAGTGCCGGATAGAATCGTTTCCATGTTGTCAATGGATTTTATCAAGCACTTGTCAGCATGGAACTCAACTATGTATCCTTTATCGCAGAGTTGGCTTATGCTGATGAGATTGTGTTCCAATCCTTCGACATAGGCCACATCCGAGAAGGATACATTACCGTTAGTAATCATACCATAGCCTCTAGTAATTCCACGGTCTGAACCTCCAAAGATGACCTTTGGTCCGTTCACGACTGGAGTAAAGTTCTGAATGAGGCTTCTAGTCCCAGTCATATGCCGAGAGCATCCGCTGTCTAAGTACCAGATAGGAGTTTTGTTGGCCATTGGACATCCCTGCAATCACAATCCATTTGCCTTAGGAACCCAAACATGTTTGGGTCCTTGGTCTCGGGTTAGAGTGCTCCCCCTACGAGTGTTAGCATTATGAGCGGTCTTTCTCATATTGCTGACATGAGGGGTTGCAGCATTTCTGGAATTGAACCAGCAATCTATGGCGAAGTGACCAACCTTGCCACAGTACCAACAGTCAAATATGTTGTACATTTGCCTCAAGATCTCCTGCTTGACCTTTTGGAACTTTGGTCTAGTAGGGGTAGCATTCTTGGAGGAAGATGCCTCATGATGATGGCAATCACATGGCTTCTTCTCCTTTATGGGCTTCTCTACAACAGGCTTTGTCTTTGGTGCCTTCTTGAAGTTATGCCCATGATTGAAAGGGCCATAGCTCTGAAGAATAACTTCTTCATAAGGTGCCTTAAAGACACTTTCGCCAAAGTTTCGGGGTCGAGCCCATCCTTGATAGCGGGACTTTAGCTCTACATAAGTAGGTCTAGCAAAATGCCCGTATGATGAGTCAAAATCAAACTCATTTGATGAAAAAATGACCTTTTTGAATGTGGTTTGATTTTGAGGGGCTTTTCCCTTTTCTTCGGCTGAGGCCTTTTTGCCGGCCTTATTTTTCCGTTGATTCTTGTTTCTCCTAGAGGATTTACTAGGAGCTTCTTCATGGCCTAGTCCAGCTCCCTTGGCCTTTGCTGAGAATTCAGCAACGAATGGAAGAACTGTTTTGGGCTTCGAGAAACTCTCAACAAGTTTCCTTTCAGCCGCAAGTTCGGCTTCCAATCCTTTGATGATCTTCTCCTTCAGGTCAAGGTGCTCAAGAGCCTTGTTATATTCTTCAATAGTATTATTGAAGTTTTCCTCGAGGGAGTCGGTCTTTGCGACTTTCCCTCTCAAGTTGCTCTCTTCGGCTTTTAGAGATTTGATATCTTTAGCCAGAGTCTTCACAACTCGACGACATTTGTCGTAAGCCATGATTAACTCCCTGTACTGGGCCATCAATTCTGACTCATCGTCAGAGGAGCTACCCTCGCAATCATGTTCAGAGACTTCAGACTCTGAGAGAGGGGTATGAGAGTTTACCTTCCCAGTGAACTGGGGCTCTTGTTCATCATCTGTTTGAGCCATTAGCCCAAAGTAAGCTTCTTCTTCTTCGCTTGACTCAGATGAGTCAGAGTCGCTAAGAGTCTTGCTCCTTTTGGCTATGAAGCTCTTCTCTTTCCTCGTCCTGTTGTATGAGGATTTATTTTCTTCTCTTCTACCACCCTCCTTCTTCTTGTGAGGGCAGTCAGCAATGACGTGACCTGGCTTATTACAGCATTAGAAAATGATGTCAATTGAAACGTATTTGTTCTGTTTAGTATTATACCTTTCGTGGCTGCTTGAGCCTTTTCTTTGTCGATCGTCATCGCGCCGCGATCTTCTGTATGAGGCACCCTTGCCTTTCCATTGTTTCTTTTTATTGAGAAACTTCTTGAATTGCCTTGAGAGTAAGGAGAACTCTCATTCAGATAGTTCAGACCATGAGGTGCTAGGCTCTGATGTTTCTTCTTCTTCATCAACTTCTGGAGCTGGAGCGGGGGAGGCAGCCTTAGTCTTTCTGAAGGTGTCTGCCTTCAGAGCGACAGATTTCTCCTTTAGTGTAGACCTGCCCTTCTCTTCTTCAGCTTTTCTTGTATTGATTTGGAGTTCATAAGACATAAGCTTTCCAAAGAGATTTTGTGGGTCCGTTTCAGCTAGCTTCACGAACTCCCTGATGGCTCATACCTTGTTATCCCATTCCTTGGTTAGGGATCTCAAGAATTTGTCATTCAGTTCTCCGTTGGTGAAGACACTGCCATACACCCTTAGGCCATTTACAATTTTGAAGAAGTTCTCAAAGGTGTCCGCAATTGTTTCCTTGTTCCCTTGTCGGAACGCTTCATATTTTTGATTGAGAAGGGATCTCCGATCATCCCTTACTTCTTCAGTCCCTTCCATCAAAGTGACTAAGGAATGCCACATCTCCTTAGCTGATTGACAGTGAATCAAATTCTGCAGCATCGAGTCATCGACTGCACTTACTATAATGTTCTTAGCCTTCTTGTCGAGAGAGACAAGTGCAATCGCGTCTTTGTCGAGATCCATTAGCTTTTTCGGAACTTTCTTGGTAGGGTCGATAGTGGACACAGTCATGGGAACGTAAGGACCTTCTTCAACTATCATGAAGATCCTTGGATCCACAGCTTCCATGAAAAATTTTATCCTTTCTTTCCACATGGGAAAGTTATTTTTGTTGCACAGTGGAAGCTTGGCGAAATCTTTGACCTTGTCCATTTTATGGTAGATCTTTCAGACAACAGATTTGGATCTGATCAAGGTGTTAACCTTTTGACGATCAACCTGGCTTTGATACCAATTGAAAGAAAACGGTTGTCAACCTAAATCACCTAGAGGGGGGGGGGGTGAATAGATGAGTTGTGCGTCTTTTGCGGAATAAAAAATAATTAGAGCACAACACAAAGCTATCTACCAATATCACAGACGACACAAGATTTATAGTGGTTCCCCAACCTTGGGTACATCCACTTTCCCTCACCGATCTAGCAATCAACTATACTCGGCTACTCCACTATCTCGAATCAAAAATCGATCCTACCCTCGGAACAAAGTTCCTAGAAACTCGATCCAAATAAAGGGATCTAAACCTCGGAAGATAACACTTCCTACAATCTCGGAGTGAAAAACTCCTACACTCGGAGAAGATTTCTCCTACAAGACTAAAATGAGGTTTACAAGAATACAAACAGTAAATCACTCGGATCTGAATGAAACGGCCAGGATTTTCTTCTTTTCAACTTTGTAGTACTTTCAGAAATCGGTGAAGAAGTTCTCGGCTTCGATTAGGATTTACTCCCTCTTACAGAAATCGAGAGAGAATATGATCAGCGAAGTCGATCTAGATCTGTAACTTTCTTCAGAATAGTCCTCTGAAAGTAGAAGCTTTGGCCGGAGAAGAAGGCGGCAGCGGCAGCTTCCATTTTGCGAAAATCAGAGAGGAGTCGGCTGAAGAACTTTCTTAAAATGAATTGACAATGAAATCTTAGAGAATACTTAGGGTTTGTCATTTTCTGATAAGACCTTATATAGAAGAGACTAACGGTCATAATCAGTCATAATGATGTACACGTGGACCAATCATGTCGCGTGATTTCAAAATCCAGTTAGAAAAAGGACTTAGCAAAATTTCAGAAAAGTTCAGCCATATACACGAGTAAGTGAATAGCTACTCGAGTAGTTGAATAACTACTCGAGTACATGAAGGAGAACATACTCGGGTATATAAAGATGGGCTACTCGAGTAGGTAGAAATCAACTACTCGAGTAAGCAGAAAGAACTACTCGAGTATGTAGAGAGACTTACTCGAGTACATAAAGGATCTACTCGAGTACTGGAAAAACTACTCGAGTACATTACATAAACTACTCGAGTACATGAAGGATTACTCGAGTGGGATACTTAGAATGAATTATGAAGATGTCAGCAAGAGCTACTCGAGTAGTTGAACTAAACTACTCGAGAGGAAGTAATCTACTCGAGTAGGTGAAACTTCTACTCGAGTAAATGACTTAAAAAATTCTGGAGTAGGAAAAATATCAAGGTACACGAGTGAAACATGATCTACTCGAGTAGGTATAATGAACTACTCGAGTAGGTATAATGAACTACTCGAGTATGATTCTATCTACTCGAGTATGTGAGTATACTTACTCGAATCCATGACTTAGAAAAATATTGATGAGTGAACTCATTAATACTCGGGTATAAAGAGTAATCTACTCGAGTATATAAGCATGCTACTCGAGTATATGACTATGTCTACTCGAGTAGGTGACTTAGCTACACGAGAGACACAGTTAAGTACTCGAGTACAAGGTTCCTTTACTTGAGTAAATTATACCCAAACTACTCGAGTAGTTATAGACCTACTCGAGTAAAAGACTTAGAGAAATTTTTGATGTTGGAAAACTGTTTCTTCTAGAGTAGTCAACTTCCAATTCCTTTCCCATAGTCCAATAGCTTGAATATGAAGTTTATCCCAATAGAGAGACCACACATGAGTCAACACCTTGAAATATGCAATGAGGGATTACATTGCACAGTTCCTGTGTTTGGTGACCCACTGTGGGCTGACATTGGTCTACACTTCCCAGTGAAATTCCTGCAAACATATAACTCAAACCAAGCATCAAATACAACTTAATTCATCTTAGTTTCAGGGTGACTTCATCAAATCTGGGTTAATGTGGATGTAATACCCAACAAGAATGCATATGAGTTAGGATGCGCAACTCTGGTATCACTCCGTGACCTCCCTGTCTGTTTTATGGTATATGTTGTGGGGCCCTAGCCAGACCTTCGAGTACATACCTGTGAACGAATGGAGTCATTACAAAAGGTGGTGGCTATAGGGGGTGGTCGGGTTTAAGGGAGAGGGAGGGATGGAGTGGTGGAGAGAGGTGGCCGTGAGGTTGAGAGGGAAGATGGGGATGGCCGGCGGAGGATTAGAGAGGGGAGTAGAGGAGGGCGATAGTTTTGAGAGAGGGGGGGCGAAATTTTCTAAGAGAAGGAGGGTAGCAAAGAGAGGGAGATACTCTTAAGAGTTTTCTGTCAATTCATTCAAACTTAATGAAAAATAACATTACATGGCCCTATATAGGCTCACCACATGGTTAGGTTACATGTAACCCAAATAAATAAAATAAAACACTCCAAATGTTTAATGATGAAATAAAACACTCTTCAAATAAAAGCAAATAAAATATTAAAAGTTTGACAATCGCCGAGGGCGGAGAATGTAGCGTCGCTCCACAAGATCACCACGGTGCCGCAATTCTTTAACTGGAGATGGAGAAAAATCTTTCGTAAGCATGATGTCGCCTGCTTCATTATGTTGGGGGGTCGTCATCTCCATCAGTATGACCTTGCAGATAGGGCTTGGCGAGCAACAAAACTCGATGAGAGAATAAAGCGCTATGTAGAGGAAGGGTCAAATTCCAAGGTTTCCTTGGACGACGGTCTTTGGCGAAAAGACGGTCCATTGTGCGTCCCCAATGTTAGTAAATTACGGGAGGAGTTGATGTACGAACAACATTTTACAAAGTACTCAATCCCCCTGTGGAGCACGAAGTTGTTCAAGGACATGAATAAACTATTCTGGTGGCCAGGTATGAAGAAAGACATAGCTTTCTACGTGACAAAATGTCAAACGTGTGTTGTAGTGAAAGCAGAATTTCAGAATCCTGGAGGATTCCTGAAGTCGTTGTCTATTCCGGTATAAAAGTTCGATGACATTTCTATGGATTTCGTGCATGGACTGTTGAGATCACAGAGGGGAAACGATGCCGTGTGGGTGATCGTTGACCGGCTAACAAAAGTGTCGCACTTAATACCAAATAGGAAAGATGATTAAGTTGAGAAACTAGCTAAGCAGCACGTAGATAATATCATATGATTGTATGGTGTGCCACATAGCATCGTAAGTGATCGAGGTGTGCGCTTTACTTTAAATGACTGGAGGCTAATCCATCATTTGTTGGGGACTAAACTACAGTTCAGTAAGGCCTTTCATCCGCATACGGATGGCCAGGCTGAGAGGACCAACAGAACGATGGAGGACATGCATCGAATGTGCACCTTAGATTTCGGGAAGAGGTGGGAAGACCATCTCTATATGATTGAGTTCACATTCAACAAAAGTTATCAAAGTAGTGTACAAATGGCATCTTTTGAAGCTTTATACGGTAGAAAGGGTCGTACACCATTGGCTTGGGCGGAATCGGGCGAATCTAAACTATATGAGCGTAAGGAAGTTGAAGAGGCTAATTCAACGATACAGACTATATTAGAGAAGCTACTGATAACATAGGATAGGCAGGAGAAGTAATATAATGCCAAGCACAGAAACATGGAGTTTGCGGTAGGCGATTGGGTATAGTTGAAGATCAAACCATTCAAAGGCGTGTCCAGGGTACAGCGCTTGAAAAAGTTAAGTTCGAGGTATCTTGGTCCATTTGAAGTGGTGGAGCGAGTTGGAGAAGCTACCTATCGGCTAGCTCTTTTGGCAGAACTGAGTGGCTTACAAGATGTGTTCCACATATCGGTGCTTCGAAAAGCTGTGAAAGAGCCGACGCAAGTGATTTCGAATGATCGAGTACCGATCGATATTGGTCTAATGACGAATATTAGGCCCATTTGGATAGAGGATACGACAATCAAGAAACTGCGGAACAAGACAATCAGGATGGGCAAAGTCCGGTGGGACAAATATGTCCATGAAGAGCTTGTTGAAGCCAAAAATGGCCTCAACGAGAGTTCGAACCTTGGGGTGTAGCTAACACCTACTTCTCCTGAACCCATGCACCCTGACTAGGAATGAAGTGTCTAGAACTAACCTTAAGCCTCAGCCGATAGGTCCCTCCTCTAACCCAGAAGTTTTCTGAGCACTTCCCCTCCAAAGCCAATTGATGGGCTAGGAGTTCCTCAGAAAGCAACAGAAGGAAATATGTGGAAGTATCGAAAGTCTGCCTTCTGAGGAACTCTATATGTCTATTTATAGATTTCTAATATCCGGTCTACAAAAAACATAATTTTGCTGCCCTAAAATTACTAAAATACCCTGATCTGGTCTGCCAATAGCCAAATTTTGCTGTTCTGAGGAGCTAAATGCAGACCTAGGGGCATCCGAGTAATTTCACCCTTGGACCCCACCTGGCGGGAACCATTCTGTTGATCTCTTTGGAAACCCCTCTTGCATTGATCGCGAACCTTCCCGCTAACACTGGGCAGGAGCCAGGAAGATTAAAGGGGGCATTGAGTGGAGAAGCATTACTCAACGCCAAGGGCCAACGCCTGGAGGGTTCCTGCCGACCTGAGGTGCATGCCTTTTCGATTGCCCATGGGCGGGAACCTAGAGACTGATGGGTCATTGAGTGGAGAAACATCACCCAATGCCAAGGGATGGGGGTTCCCGCCGACCCGAGGCGCAAACCCTTTTGCCCGCCTTGGGCGGGAACCTTCTCGCCTACTTATGTATATGATCGGGTTTTAGCACAAAGCTAAACCAATCCGGGTCCTTGGGGCATCTTGGCCCCACCCAGTGAATATGGGGTTGTACACAATCCCCGCTCTTTGAGAGCTAGCCATGCGCTCAGAAAGACACGTCAAACCCCAGATATTATCTGGACTCTTGCTGACCTGAAAGGGAATCTTGGGTGGGCCCTATCCTAGCCCACTATATATATTCCTCCAGGCCAGTTCCCAGGCCACCGTTGTTGTTGTCATCTTGAATTTTAGCTTCCTCAAGTTTGTTAAGATGTATGCCAAGCGTAGAGAGAAGCCAGCCTCGAAAGAGCTCCAAGCCCGTCATGCCGCGGCTCAGGTGAGATCTCGTGCTAACTGTACCGGGGTGGCCCCATGGCTCATGCGCGAGAAGCCGGCCATTGCGCCTTCCTAGACGGAGAAAAGTCCGACGAGCACGCTTTCCAGGCCAAAGATGAGGAAGGCCAAATCGGTGAGGCGATACCACACGAGGAAAGCTCTCGCCTCGCTCTCCACGACGCCTAACTGCTCCAAGGATCCCCAACCTGCGAGAGGTATTCATCTCACATCACTCTTTGGTGTATTCCACTTTGTCACATCTGACATGTTTCCCTTCTCGTTGATAAGTCCCAGAAGCTGTTGTCGAGAACCCTCCGGCAGATACCTAGCTAATCCATCCGTCGGGCGCGAACCCGCCTCTGGTTTCAGAGGCCATCCCCCCGACTACCAAGATCCGGCCCAGTAATTTTTCCTGTTAATTGATCATGTATGGCTTGCTTTTCTCTCGCTGACTCATTTCCTTGCAGCTCCCACCATCGACAACCCCAGGCTCACCCAGCGAAGCCCCCAAATTCCAGCGTCTAATGCTCCCGCTATTAACGTAGTCGACCACCCCCTCTCTCCCGGGAGGGTTACAAACGCACCCGACGCTCCCGCTCCAGGGGCTCAGCTGTCGGCAAGAGAAGATAATGTCGCACTCCAGTTGGCCGTGAGCAATACCCTGGATCATGTGAGGCACAGTCTGGGGCGGGGTAAGCCGATTCATCTTCTCTTTGGAAAAAATTTGAAGGGTGTGGAAGGGCAGCTAGGCACTTCTAGCCAATCGGCCGCTGAGAGCCCGCCCCCTGTTGTAGGTAAGTGGCCCATGCTTAATCTCTTCTCCCTTATTTGAATTTGACCCAATTTTTCCTTCTAGATCCGGCAATTACAGAGGCGGAAGAGGATGAAGAGGAGGAAGTGAATGAATAGGGGGAGGCGATCTCGCCCCTGCCCTACCCAGTGAAATGGAGGAGTATCTTGATGCCGTGGGGAATGACAGGATTCAGCGAAGGAGGATAACAAAAGTCTTGACGAAACTCCTCGCGATGTGCCAAGACGACTCGCTGGCGTTGACAAACCTTCAAAAGAATGTAGAGCAGTGGATTTCGGTGATCGAGAGGGACTACACTCACCTGCTCGGTGAGCAGGAATGCCAGGTAGAGTGCGAGGAGACTTCCCTTGGGCGGCACATTATGCGAGTGCGAGATCAGCTACTCTTGGACAACCAGGGGCTCACTACCGTCACCGTCTACCATTACCCTTGGGTGCCAAAAAGATCGGGAAGGCGATGTAACGACCCAACCCTTTAGACCAAGGCCGCCCGGCCCACCAGTAGCCCATGGACCTTTAGACCATGGACCACGATGGTACAGCCGGAATATACCAAGGCCTGCAGGCCGTACACCCCAACGCCTCTCTGGCCTGTTTCTCAGCAAACAGCGCGTTGTTGGCGCAGGGATTCGAACCCGTAACCCTTGATAAGAAACCTTCAACAGTTCTCATCACCAACTGAGCTGCATTTCCTCAACGAGTACCTCGTATCAGAACAAGAGGAACTACGGGTTATGATGCCACGTCGTGCAGGGGATAACTGCACACGCTCAGGCAACCCTTGACGCTTACTTTATGATTTGAAATCCAACAGTTAAATGCAAGAAAACCTTTGAATTTAATGGCCGTATCCCTCGGCCTTAGGCATCAAAATGTGTTTGTACGCGGCGGAAATACTTTGTTGATTTATGACGATCTCCTATATGCAGTCTATATTGATACTACTATAAGAAATCATCTTTATTTACGTCATTTGGAAAATACGTGTTTGGTGACCAAAACATGTTATGCATGGATACCATAATAGTTTTGTTTAGCTTAAAAATACTTAATGCAACCTACCATAAATCCTTCCCAAGAGCAAGAAGACATCATCTCATCCAAATGAGTCACATTAACAGTCTAGTATTCATATATCACAAGTAAAGTAAGCCACCAATGGGCACCAACAAGCTGACACGAACCCATTGGGGAACATGTATGTCTGTACAACAAAGAAAACAACTACCTCGCTCAGTAAGCTCGGCTAGCTCCCAAGAAACTCTATCCAAGCACTAGCCGCTCAACCGGCTAAAACCTGCACCTGAGGCATTCAAGAAAGAACACCTCAGCAATCATCAAAGCTACACAATATAGTCGGAAGTTCAGAAAATATGACGAAGGGGCTTACCGACCCCGTAGCAATGTTTCATGTAAGTAAAATGAGTAAACCAAAAACAGGTGGAAAACAAGTTGTCAATCCAAAGTGCCAAACGCACCAAGTGCGTACAATTTTCATCAAGTCCTGCTCAACCCGCAGGAGCAAAAGGGCAAAACACATGCCCATTCCATCCTCCTTAGTACAAGAAACCACTATACGAATGAAACATAAGCAGCGGTTAAATGCGATTCAGCAAGGGTCTTTTGGTGGCAGCCCTAAAGTGGAACACACCAATAAAAGCCAGCCCAAATCGGGGCCAAAATGGTGCTCTACACCACAGATCCAAACACGGTGGCCACAAAGGCTTAACCCACACCACCCCTTACCGAATACTCACACAAACGCTTCTGCCATAGTTCACCATTCGCCTCGCAAAACTCACCATAAACGAACCTAACCTTAACACCACAAGCAAATCTCACCATAACCCAAGTACACACGTTCCCTTCCTTTATCCTCACACACATGACTACAAATTGCCAACGTAGAGTTTGATTAACTGAATTACATGAAAAGAATCACATGCTTTTGATCAAGGAAGATCAAGGAAGAATCACATAAATTAGAAAGGCTACATGAACATGAATCAACTTAGCTACATGAATCACATGAACAAGATAAACTCCATGAATCAACCTAAACA
The DNA here is from genome assembly GCA_039583875.1 of Platanthera guangdongensis. Taxonomy (NCBI): domain Eukaryota; kingdom Viridiplantae; phylum Streptophyta; class Magnoliopsida; order Asparagales; family Orchidaceae; genus Platanthera; species Platanthera guangdongensis. The sequence goes on along the minus strand of CM077156.1, from coordinate 118,801,521 downwards.
AAACTAAGCATGGAAAATCAAATTCATGGAGCATAGGGAAATTCAAAAGCATCATAAAAACAAGAAGAACAAGCTAGGAAAATGGAAAGAGGAAAACTAGCTATGTTGCACAATCACAGAACAAGAAATACGATTGGCAAGGGTGAAGAACACCGCTTGCCTGAACCGACACGATGCCGCGATGGCTGCTCCTCTCTTTCCTTGCCTTGCTTGAGCCTTGCTCCCTTGAGTTCCTTTTGGAATGAGGAAGAAGATGAAGAAGAAGGTGAAATGAGGAGGAGAAATCTCTGTTTCGGCCTTATTTCCTCCAGAACAGAGCTGGACCGTTAGATGCAGAATCAAGGAAATGAACGGCACAAAAAAACTGGAAAAAGTCGATTTTTGGCCCTGTCACACCCTGTGTCACGCCCGTGACGCAGGGCGTGTACCTTAAGCGGCGCAGAAAGTCGGCAAATCCAAGTTTATTCACACGGTACACGGCCGGGTACACGGCCGTGACGGGTCGGTCACGCCCGTGACCTAGGGCGTGTAGCCCGTGTCTCGACACCTCGTCGACCAAAAGTGTCGACACTCGACACAGCTTGACACGCCCTGTGACACGCCGGTGTCACAGGCCGTGTCCCCTCTCTCGACACTCGACACTCGACACTCGACACTCGACACTCGACACTCGACACTGCGGGACACGGCCCGTGACACGCCCGTGTAACGGGGCGTGTACCCCATTTTTCGAGCTCAACTCGACACAAGAAAAATTCGTCGTGTCAAGGAGGTCACGCCCAGGTCACGCCCTGGGTCACGCCCCGACACGCCCGTGTCGGGGGGCGTGTCAAGCACAAAAATGACTATTTTTCCCTGTTTTGAAAAGTGTTTCTGTGTCGTCCTAGACCATTTTTGCCTTAAGCACTTTTTACCCTTTTTTGTAGCAACCCGTTTTGAGCAACATTACCAGGGCGCAAAAAAGTGCAAACATTCCCTAAGAGGCCTCACCGAGTCCCCAATTTGGACTCCGGTTTGCTGGGGAATCGTGCAACTCGGCTACCAAAACAGCCACTCGCAAGCCCGCGGGAAAAACCATGCTCGAACAACGGTCAAAGCCAACGTAACGCCCATCAAGCGTATGCAATCAAAACCTGGGGTGTTACAATCACTCCCCCTAACAAAAAGTTTCGCCTCGAAACTTTTCAATCATTTTGATCTCAATCAAATAAGGTAACAAACCAAAAACAGCAATGCAACAAAAACACCAATTCACATACCAGCTTATTTACGGGAACAAAAGAGGGTGAGCCGCCCTCATCGTTGACTCGAGCTCCCACGTCGCGCTTTCCACATTCTGATTTTTCCATAGCACCTTGACCATAGGAATCTTCTTTTTCCGCAACATGCGATCTTGGGAGTCCAATATCCGGATGGGCATCTCCACATAAGAAAGGTTTGGCGCCAATTGCGGCGCAAAATCAAAAACTCGCTGATCATTCCGCACACATTTGCGAAGTTGGCTAACATGAAACACGTCGTGAACACCAGGAAAGTTCACGGGTAACTCTACTTTGTAAGCGTATGCACCAACTCGCACAAGAATCTTGAAGGGACCCACAAATCTTGGGTCGAATTTGCGCTCTTTGCCAAACCTTTTAATTCCAACCATTGGGGAGACTTTCAAGAAAACGGAATCCCCCACCGCAAACTCTAATTCCGACCTTCGTCGGTTGGCGTAATTTTCATATCGCTCTTGGGCGATTCGGAGCTTCTCCCGAATAAGTCGTACGGCAACTTCCATGTCCTCGAGCGCCTCTGGGCCCAACAAAGGCCGCTCGCCAACCTCAGCCCAAAAGAGGGGAGTCCGACAGCGACGCCCATATAAAGCTTCGAACGGAGCCATTTTCAAGCTTTCTTGATAGCTATTATTATATGTGAATTCCATAAGCCGCAAACGTTCATCCCATGCTCCGCCATACTCAAGAATGTAGCATCAAATCATATCTTTCACAATTTGATTTACTCGTTCCGTTTGGCCATTCGTCTGAGGGTGGTAAGCAGTGGAATACCGCAAATCCGTTCCCAAACCCTCTTGTAGACTCTTCCAGAAACGAGAAGTAAATCGGGAATCCCTGTCTGATATGATATTTACTGGCACACCATGCAGTCGGATGATCTCGTTCAAATATAGCTCCGCTATTGTCTTCATCGGGGAGTTGACCTTAAAGGGTATGAAATGAGCACACTTGGTCAATCTATCCACGATCACCCACACGGAGTCATGTCCTCATGGAGATCTTGGTAGGCCTATAATAAAATCCATTGAGATGCTTTCCCACTTCCATGTTGGAATCTCCAATGGTGTCAACTTGCCACCAGGCCTCCCATGATCAGCTTTCACCCGCTTGCAGGTATGACATTCAGATACAAATTGCGCTCTATCTCTTTTCATTCCATACCACCAGACAATTTGTTTCAAATTACGGTACATTTTTGTTGAGCCTGGATGGTAGGCCATACTTGAGCCATGTGCTTCCCGGCACACCATCTCGCGAATGTCTCCAACTGCGGGAATACAAAATCGACCACGATACTTTAACGTGCCCCCCTCATCAATAGAAAAATCCGGTAATTCACGCTTTTCAGTTCGCAGAAATAAATGTAAAAGATCAGGATCATCCTTTTGGTGTTGTCTTGCAAGCACCAGCCATGAAGGTTCTTATACTGTCGAATGACTTTGCGGGTCATATTTTCCCACGGAAATATCCATCAATAGAAATTCCTCCACAATACGGTCGACTGAAAGATAAAATAATTTCCCCGTCTTCCGACTCAAAGCATCGGCCACAACATTAGCTTTCCCGGGATGATACTGAATGCCCACATCATAATCAGCTACATATTCAAGTCATTGCCGTCGGCGCAGATTAAGTTCCTTTTGCGTGAAGACGTACTTTAAACTTTTATGATCCGTAAAGATTTTACACTGCGCACCATAAAGTAAGTGTCTCCACAACTTCAATGCAAATATCACCGCTGCGAACTCCAAATCATGCGTTGGGTAGTTCTTTTCATGACTTTTCAACTGTCGAGACCCATACACAATCACCTTTTTGTCTTGCATTAAAACACATCCAAGTCCAACGTGCGACGCATCCACAAAAACGTCATAATCTATCCCTTCTGTCGGCAAGATCAACACAGGAGCGGTACATAATCTGTTCTTGAGTTCCAGGAAGGACGCCTCACACTTGTCATTCCACTCAAACGCCACATTATTCTGGGTTAAGCGAGTCAAAGGTGCAGCCAACGTAGCAAAACCTTCGACAAATCTGCGATAATAGCCGGCCAATCCCAAGAAGCTTCGAATCTCCTTGGGTGTCTCCGGTCTTCTCCACTCCATAACTGCAGCAATCTTTTCGGGATCCACTGAAATGCCATGGTGATTAATGACATGACCCAGAAAGGCAACTTGAGGCAACCAAAACTCGCATTTGCTTAGCTTGGCAAATAACCGTTGGTCTCGCAAAGTGGCCAATACCAATCGTAGATGCTGTTTATGCTCCTCAGCACTGCGGGAGTAGACAAGAACGTCATCAATAAAAACCACCACAAACTTATTCAAGTAGTCCTTGAACACCATGTTCATCATATCCATGAAGGCTGATGGTGCGTTGGTCAAACCAAACGACATCACCAGAAATTCAAAATGACCATGTCTTGATCGAAATGCAGTCTGCGGAATATCAGACTCCCGGACCTTGAGCTGATGATAGCCCGAGCGGAGATCAATCTTCGAAAATACTGAACTGCCACGCAGTTGATCAAACAAATCATCAATTCTTGGCAGTGGGTACTTGTTTTTAATCATCACCTTGTTCAACTCCCGGTAATCGATGCAAAGCCGCATCGACCCATCTTTCTTCTTCACAAATAACACCGGTGCACCCCAAGGTGATGAACTCGGCCTGATAAACCCTTTTGCCAATAAGTCATCCAGCTGGATACGCAACTCTGATAGCTCACGCGGGGCCATTCTGTACGGCGCTTTCGCAATAGGCCGCGTACCCGGTTCCAAATCAATAACGAACTCGACATCACGATCAGGGGGAAGACCAGGAAGATCAGTAGGAAAAACATTTGGAAATTCACGCACAACAGGAATCTCCTCCAAACGCGGCAAAACAACACTAGTCCCCACAACTGAGACTAGACAAGTAAAATAGTCGGAAACAAACAACGTCCGAACACATACCGCCGAAATCCCTGGAGTATCCTGCCACGAATCACCATAAACACTTCCCGGCTGACCATTGTCCTTAATAAAATCCAAGCGCTTACCTTTGCACTGGATGACGGCGTCATAGTGGGATAACCAGTCCATGCCCAGAATGACGTCAAAATCCTCCAAATCGATCACCTTGAAATCAGCCTTTGCTAAGAAATCGCCCAACAAAATGGGACAATCAAGAAGACCCCAGTCTGCCACCACAGAAGCACCGGAAGGGAACTTCACTAAAAAGGCATTCCCCACTCGATCTGGTGTCAAATGATACCGATCCAGAAAGGTTCGAGCCACAAATGAATGGGTCGTGCCAGAATCAAAGAGAACACGCGCCCAACGGTTCTTTACCTTAAAGTGTCCTATAAGGGTACATATGTAACTAAGAACTACTCGTAAGAGGCATAAACAAAACGTGAACCAGAGAAATGAATCGAACCTGAGAAAACCTGAGGTGACATCTGAGCTTCCTCTGAGGAAATCACATTTAACTTCCCTTTTCCTTTGTCCAAACGCGGAGGCGGAGGCAAAGCCTGGAGTGGCATTGGCTGCAGCACGGGCTGGTTTTGTGGGCACCTTGCCTTCAGATGTCCCTGTTTGCCACACTGGAAGCACACCTTGTCATTGACCCAGCAGCGGCTCATATCATGATCTCTTCCCCCACAAGCTGTACACTCCAAGTCTCTGGTTGACGCACCCTGAATGGCGTGCACCTGCTCCTTCTTTTGCATCCCCAACCGCTTGAAACATTTCTCAAATGGGTGGCCTGACCGGCCACAGAAACTACACGTCTCCTTGTTCTTCTTCCTTATGTCTGATTCGTGGGAGCTTTTCCCTCCCATCAGCTTCCTCTTATCCTTCCTCATCAGTTATCCTCTTTGTTTTGCATTTTCGATAGCTTCAACCTTCAACGCAGCCTCAACCATAGTAGTGTAACTCGTCGCTCCATAAGATCTTGTGAACTGCTGCACGTCGCTGTGGAGTCCGCCAAGAAATCTCTTGACTCGGTCAGCTTCCGTAGTCACCAAGCTCGGAGCGAACCGACTTAACTTGCTAAACTCAATTTCATACTCACTAACTGTGAGTTTCCTCTGCTTCAGGTACAAGAAGTCATTCATCAGGCGGTCCCTTTCAACTGACGGTAGAAACTTGCGCCGTACCATTTCTTTGAAGGCTTCCCACGAACATCCCGCCCCTAGGCTCTCCTTTTCTCGCAACCACCAACCTTTCGCCAACCCTTTTAGTTGATAGGCAGCAAGCATCACCTTCTGGTCCTCAGTAACGCCAGAATAACCAAACATTTCTTCCAACGTGATCACCCAATCATCCAAGATCATAAAGTCCGCTTTTCCATCATAAGTCGGTGGTCCAAGTCGCTGAAACTGCGAGATGAAAGTCATCGCAGGGGGAACCACAACTGGGGGTATCACTGCCACGGAAGGAGTAGAAATGGTGGGGCCTCGGACCGTCTCTTGCCCTCTTGGTGCCAGTCCAGACATCGCTGAGGACATAGCTTGGAGCTGGGACTGCACTTCATGCACCTGCCTCGTCAAAGCCTCATTACTTTGGCGTAGACTATCCATCAGGGCATTATTCTGCGCGCCCGAAGACTCTCCCTCGGATTGGGGAGTTTGCCTTGTCACTGGACGCTTCGACATCCTATAAACACGTTCACTCTTGTCAAACTCAAACCCAACAAAACACACAATGGCTATGTACAGACCATACATATATAACTATGAATATCAACTGCTAACTTGCTCTGGGAGTTTGAGAATGATGGTATGCCTAACCTAAAGATGACTCACCGTCATCCCACTAACTTGTGCCTGACCGATGAATGTATGACTTTATTTGACCCAAAACCATGAGTGTACAGGTGTCATCATGTACATCTTTAGCTTGGCACGTTGTGCTCATGCAATGTTCTGTTATGCGTGCTGTGCGATGCAATCTAGAAAATGCCTTAATGCATGCCATGAGCGGTCGTACGCATCACAATGTTATGCATCTCATACTACATAGCATTGCATGCAACGAAGAAAAGAAAACGTGCTAGTCGCATCCATGTGGTAAGGTTATGCATCCCATACTACATAACCCGCACATGTTGCCCCTATGGTGGATCCATATACAACCACATATTATGCATCCCATACTACATAATATGCCCCGTATACTTCTTGTCATGCCATGAGTGTAGTGTGCGTGCGTCGGCCAAGACATACTGATGGCACCTCGGTGTGTGTATGATATGATGCTTACAACCAAAAAGGAAAGTTTGCCCGAACAATTGTCAAGCAAACCGGCTCTGATACCAACTGTCACAACCGCATTTCCTCAACGAGTACCTCGTATCAGAGCAAGAGGAACTACGGGTTATTATGCCACGTCGTGCAGGGGATAACTGCACACGCTCAGGCAACCCTTGACGCTTACTTTATGATTTGAAATCCAACAGTTAAATGCAAGAAAACCTTTGAATTTAATGGTCGTATCCCTCGGCCTTAGGCATCAAAATGTGTTTGTACTCGGCGGAAATACTTTGTTGATTTATGATGATCTCATATATGCAGTCTATATTGATACTACTATAAGAAATCATCTTTGTTTACGTCATTTGGAAAATACATGTTTGGTGACCAAAACATGTTATGCATGGATACCATAATAGTTTTGTTTAGCTTAAAAATACTTAATGCAACCTACCATAAATCCTTCCCAAGAGCAAGAAGACATCATCTCATCCAAATGAGTCACATTAGCAGTCTAGTATTCATATATCACAAGTAAAGTAAGCCACCAATGGGCGCCAACAAGCTGACACGAACCCATTGGGGCACATGTATGTCTGTACAACAAAGAAAAGAACTACCTCGCTCAGTAAGCTCGGCTAGCTCCCAAGAAACTCTATCCAAGCACTAGCCGCTCAACCGGCTACAACCTGCACCTGAGGCATTCAAGAAAGAACACCTCAGCAATCATCAAAGCTACACAATATAGTAGGAAGTTCAGAAAATATGGCGAAGGGGCTTACCGACCCCGTAGCAATGTTTCATGTAAGTAAAATGAGTAAACCAAAAACAGGTGGAAAACAAGTTGTCAATCCAAAGTGCCAAACGCACCAAGTGCGTACAATTTTCATCAAGTCGTGCTCAACCCGCAGGAGCAAAATGGCAAAACACATGCCCATTCCATCCTCCTTAGTACAAGAAACCACTATACGAATGAAACATAAGCAGCGGTTAAATGCGATTCAGCAAGGGTCTTTTGGTGGCAGCCCTAAAGTGGAACACACCAATAAAAGCCAGCCCAAATCGGGGCCAAAATGGTGCTCTATACCACAAATCCAAACCCGGTGGCCACAAAGGCTTAACCCACACCAACCCTTACCGAATCCTCACACAAACGCTTCTGCCATGGTTCACCATTCGCATCGCAAAACTCACCATAAACGAACCTAACCTTAACACCACAAGCAAATCTCACCATAACCCAAGTACACATGTTCCCTTCCTTCATCCTCACACACATGACTACAAATTGCCAACGTAGAGTTTGATTAACTGAATTACATGAAAAGAATCACATGCTTTTGATCAAGGAAGATCAAGGAAGAATCACATAAATTAGAAAGGCTACATGAACATGAATCAACTTAGCTACATGAATCACATGAACAAGATAAACTCCATGAATCAACCTAAACAAAACTAAGCATGGAAAATCAAATTCATGGAGCATAGGGAAATTCAAAAGCATCATAAAAACAAGAAGAACAAGCTAGGAAAATGGAAAAAGAAAAACTAGCTATGTTGCACAATCAAAGAACAAGAAATACAATTAGCAGGGGTGAAGAACAACGCTTGCCTGAACCGAGACGACGCCGCGACGGCTGCTCCTCTCTTTCCTTGCCTTGCTTGAGCCTTGCTCCCTTGAGTTCCTTTTGGAATGAGGAAGAAGATGAAGAAGAAGGTGAAATGAGGAGGAGAAATCTCTGTTTCGGCCTTATTTCCTCCAGAACAGAGCTGGACCGTTAGATGCAGAATCAAGGAAATGAACGGCACAAAAAAACTGGAAAAAGTCAATTTTCGACCCTGTCACGCCCCGTGTCATGCCCGTGACGCAGGGCGTGTACCTTAAGCGCCGCAGAAAGTCGGCAAATCCAAGTTTATCCACACGATACACGGCCGGGTTCACGCCCGTGACGGGTCGGTCACGCCCGTGACCTAGGGCGTGTAGCCCGTGTCTCGACACCTCGTCGACCAAAAGTGTCGACACTCGACACAGCTTGACACGCCCTGTGACACGCCCGTGTCACAGGCTGTGTCCCCTCTCTCGACACCCGACACTCGACACTCGACACTCGACACTCGACACTCGACACTCGACACTCGACACTGCGGGACACGGCCCGTGACACGCCCGTGTCACGGGGCGTGTACCCCATTCGTCGAGCTCGACTCGACACAAGAAACATTCGCCGAGTCAAGGAGGTCACGCCCAGGTCACGCCCTGGGTCACGCCCCGACACGCCCGTGTCGGGGGGCGTGTCACGCACAAAAATTACTATTTTTCCCTGTTTTGAAAAGTGTTTCTGTGTCGTCCTAGACCATTTTTGCCTTAAGCACTTTTTACCCTTTTTTGTAGCAACCCGTTTTGAGCAACATTACCCGGGCATGAAAAAGTGCAAACATTCCCTAAGAGGCCTCACCGAGTCCCCAATTTGGACTCCAGTTTGCTGGGGAATCGTGCAACTCGGCTACCAAAACAGCCACTCGCAAGCCCGCGGGAAAAACCATGCTCGAACAACGGTCAAAGCCAACGTAACGCCCATCAAGCGTACGCAATCAAAAACTGGGGTGTTACAATCACTCCCCCTAACAAAAAGTTTCGCCTCGAAACTTTTCAATAATTTTGATCGCAATCAATTAAGGTAACAAACCAAAAACAGCAATGCAATAAAAACACCAATTCACATACCAGCTTATTTACGGGAACAAATGAGAGTGAGCCGCCCTCATCGTTGACTCGAGCTCCCACGTCGCGCTTTCCACATTCTGATTTTTCCATAGCACCTTGACCATAGGAATCTTCTTTTTCCGCAACACGCGATCTTAGGAGTCCAATATCCGGATGGGCATCTCCACATAAGAAAGGTTTGGCGCCAATTGCGGCGCAAAATCCAAAACTCGCTGATCATTCCGCACACATTTGCGAAGTTGGCTAACATGAAACACGTCGTGAACACCAGGAAAGTTCACGGGTAACTCTACTTTGTAAGCGGATGCACCAACTCACGCAAGAATCTTGAAGGGACCCACAAATCTTGGGTCGAATTTGCGCTCTTTGCCAAACCTTTTAATTCCAACCATTGGGGAGACTTTCAAGAAAACGGAATCCCCCACCGCAAACTCTAATTCCGACCTTCGTCGGTTGGCGTACTTTTCATATCGCTCTTGGGCGATTCGGAGCTTCTCCCGAATAAGTCGTACGGCAACTTCCATGTCCTCGAGCGCCTCTGGGCCCAACAAAGGCCGCTCGCCAACCTCAGCCCAAAAGAGGGGAGTCCGACAGCGACGCCCATATAAAGCTTCGAACGGAGCCATTTGCAAGCTTTCTTGATAGCTATTATTATATGTGAATTTCATAAGCCGCAAACATTCATCCCATGCTCCGCCATACTCAAGAATGTAGCATCGAATCATATCTTCCACAATTTGATTTACTCGTTCCGTTTGGCCATTCGTCTGAGGGTGGTAAGCAGTGGAATACCGCAAATCCGTTCCCAAACCCTCTTGTAGACTCTTCCAGAAACGAGAAGTAAATAGGGAATCCCTGTCTGATATGATATTTACTGGCACACCATGCAGTCGGATGATCTCGTTCAAATATAGCTCGGCTATTGTCTTCATCGGGTAGTTGACCTTAAAGGGTATGAAATGAGCACACTTGGTCAATCTATCCACGATCACCCACACGGAGTCATGTCCTCGTGGAGATCTTGGTAGGCCTGTAATAAAATCCATTGAGATGCTTTCCCACTTCCATGTTGGAATCTCCAATGGTGTCAACTTGCCACCAGGCCTCCCATGATCAGCTTTCACCCGCTTGCAGGTATGACATTCAGATACAAATTGCGCTATATCTCTTTTCATTCCATACCACCAGATAATTTGTTTCAAATCACGGTACATTTTTGTTGAGCCTGGATGGTAGGCCATACTTGAGCCATGTGCTTCCCGGCACACCATCTCGCGAATGTCTCCAACTGCGGGAATACAAAATCGACCACGATACTTTAACGTGCCCCCCTCATCAATAGAAAAATCCGGTAATTCACGCTTTTCAGTTCGCAGAAATAAATGTAAAAGATCAGGATCATCCTTTTGGTGTTGTCTTGCAAGCACCAGCCATGAAGGTTCTTCTACTGTCGAATGACTTTGCGGGTCATATTTTCCCACGGAAATATCCATCAATAGAAATTCCTCCACAAGACGGTCGACTGAAAGATAAAATAATTTCCCCGTCTTCCGACTCAAAGCATCGGCCACAACATTAGCTTTCCCGGGATGATACTGAATGTCCACATCATAATCAGCTACATATTCAAGCCATCGCCGTTGGCGCAGATTAAGTTCCTTTTGCGTGAAGACGTACTTTAAACTTTTATGATCCGTAAAGATTTTACATTGCGCACCATAAAGTAAGTGTCTCCACAACTTCAATGCAAATATCACCGCTGCGAACTCCAAATCATGCGTTGGGTAGTTCTTTTCATGACTTTTCAACTGTCGAGACCCATACGCAATCACCTTTTTGTCTTGCATTAAAACACATCCAAGTCCAACGTGCGACGCATCCACAAAAATGTCATAATCTATCCCTTCTGTCGGCAAGATCAACACAGGAGCGGTACATAATCTGTTCTTGAGTTCCAGGAAGGACGCCTCACACTTGTCATTCCACTCAAACGCCACATTATTCTGGGTTAAGCGAGTCAAAGGTGCAGCCAACGTAGCAAAACCTTCGACAAATCTGCGATAATAGCCGGCCAATCCCAAGAAGCTTCGAATCTCCTTGGGTGTCTCCGGTCTTCTCCACTCCATAACTGCAGCAATCTTTTCGGGATCCACTGAAATGCCATGGTGATTAATAACATGACCCAGAAAGGCAACTTGAGGCAACCAAAACTCGCATTTGCTTAGCTTGGCAAATAACCGTTGGTCTCGCAAAGTGGCCAATACCAATCGTAGATGCTGTTTATGCTCCTCAGCACTGCGGGAGTAGACAAGAACGTCATCAATAAAAACCACCACAAACTTATCCAAGTAGTCCTTGAACACCCTGTTCATCATATCCATGAAGGCTGATGGTGCGTTAGTCAAACCAAACGACATCACCAGAAATTCAAAATGACCATGTCTTGATCGAAATGCAGTCCGCGGAATATCAGACTCCCGGACCTTGAGCTGATGATAGCCCGAGCGGAGATCAATCTTCGAAAATACTGAACTGCCACGCAGTTGATCAAACAAATCATCAATTCTTGGCAGTGGGTACTTGTTTTTAATCGTCACCTTGTTCAACTCCCGGTAATCGATGCAAAGCCGCATCGACCCATCTTTCTTCTTCACAAATAACACCGGTGCACCCCAAGGTGATGAACTCGGCCTGATAAACCCTTTTGCCAATAAGTCATCCAGCTGGATACGCAACTCTGATAGCTCACGCGGGGCCATTCTATACGGCGCTTTCGCAATAGGCCGCGTACCCGGTTCCAAATCAATAACGAACTCGACATCACGATCAGGGGGAAGACCAGGAAGATCAGTAGGAAAAACATCTGGAAATTCACGCACAACAGGAATCTCCTCCAAACGCGGCAAAACAGCACTAGTCCCCACAACTGAGACTAGACAAGCAAAACAATCGGAAACAAACAACGTCCGAACACATACCGCTGAAATCCCTGGAGTATGCTGGCATGAATCACCATAAACACTTCCCGGCTGACCATTGTCCTTGATAAAATCCAAGCGCTTCCCTTTGCACTGGATGAAGGCGTCATAGCGGGATAACCAGTACATGCCCAGAATGACGTCAAAATCCTCCAAATCGATCACATTGAAACCAGCCTTTGCTAAGAAATCGCCCAACAAAATGGGACACTCAAGAAGACCCCAGTCTGCCACCACAGAAGCACCGGAAGGGAACTTCACCAAAAAGGCATTCCCCACTCGATCTGGTGTCAAATGATACCGATCCAGAAAGGTTCGAGCCACAAATGAATGGGTCGCGCCAGAATCAAAGAGAACACGCGCCCAACGGTTCTTTACCTTAAAGTGTCCTATAAGGGTACATATGTAACTAAGAACTACTCGTAAGAGGCATAAACAAAACGTGAACCAGAGGAATGAATCGAACCTGAGATAACCTGAGGTGACATCTGAGCTTCCTCTGAGGAAATCACATTTAACTTCCCTTTTCCTTTGTCCAAATGCGGAGGCGGAGGCAAAGCCTGGAGTGGCATTGGCTGCAGCATGGGCTGGTTTTGTGGGCACCTTGCCTTCAGATGTCCCTGTTTGCCACACTGGAAGCACACCTTGTCCTTGACCCAGCAGCGGCTCATATCATGACCTCTTCCCCCACAAGATGTACACTCCAAGTCTCTGGTTGGCGCACCCTGAATGGCGTGCACCTGCTCCTTCTTTTGCATCCCCAACCGCTTGAAACATTTCTCAAATGGGTGGCCTGACCGGCCACAGAAACTACACGTCTCCTTGTTCTTCTTCCTTACGTCTGATTTGTGGGAGCTTTTCCCTCCCATCAGCTTCCTCTTATCCTTCCTCATCAGTTGTCCTCTTTGTTTTGCATTTTCGATAGCTTCAACCTTCAATGCAGCCTCAACCACAGTAGTGTAACTCGTCGCTCCATAAGCACTTGCGAACTGCTGCACGTCGCTGCGGAGTCCGCCAAGAAATCTCTTGACTCGGTCAGCTTTCGTAGTCACCAAGCTCGGAGCGAACCGACTTAACTTGCTAAACTCAATTTCATACTCAATAACTGTGAGTTTCCTCTGCTTCAGGTACAAGAATTCATTCATCAGGCGGTCCCTTTCAACTGACGGTAGAAACTTGCGCCGTACCATTTCTTTGAAGGCTTCCCACGAACATCCCGCCCCTAGGCTCTCCTTTTCTCGCAACCACCAACCTTTCGCCAACCCTTTTAGTTGATAGGCGGCAAGCATCACCTTCTGGTCCTCAGTAATGCCAAAATAACCAAACATTTCTTCCAACGTGATCACCCAATCATCCAAGATCACAAAGTCCGCTTTTCCATCATAAGTCGGTGGTCCAAGTCGCTGAAACTGCGAGATGAAAGTCATCGTAGGGGGAACCACAACTGGGGGTATCACTGCCACGGAAGGAGTAGAAATGGTGGGGCCTCGGACCGTCTCTTGCCCTCTTGGTGCCAGTCCAGACATCGCTGAGGACATAGCTTGGAGCTGGGACTGCACTTCATGCACCTGCCTCGTCAAAGCCTCATTACTTTGTCGTAGACTATCCATCAGGGCATTATTCTGCGCGCCCGAAGACTCGCCCTCGGATTGGGGAGTTTGCCTTGTCACTGGACGCTTCGACATCCTATAAACACGTTCACTCTTGTCAAACTCAAACCCAACAAAACACACAACGGCTATGTACAGACCATACATATATAACTATGAATATCAACTGCTAACTTGCTCTGGGAGTTTGAGAATGATGGTATGCCGAACCTAAAGATGACTCACCATCATCCCACTAACTTGGGCCTGACCGATGAATGCATGACTTTATTTGACCCAAAACCATGAGTGTACAGGTGTCATCATGTACATCTTTAGCTTGGCACGTTGTGCTCATGCAATGTTCTGTTATGCGTGTTGTGCGATGCAATCTAGAAAAGGCCTTAATGCATGCCATGAGCGGTCGTACGCATCACAATGCTATGCATCCCATACTACATAGCATTGCATGTAACGAAGAAAAGAAAATGTGCTAGTCGCATCCATGTGGTAAGGTTATGCATCACATACTACATAACCCGCACATATTGCCCCTATGGTGGATCCATATACAACCACATATTATGCATCCCATACTACATAATATGCCCCGTATACTTCTTGTCATGCCATGAGTGTAGTGTGCATGCGTCGGCCAAGACATACTGATGGCACCTCGGTGTGTGTATGATATGATGCTTACAACCAAAAAGGAAAGTTTGCCCGACCAATTGTCAAGCAAACCGGCTCTGATACCAACTGTCACAACCCGCATTTCCTCAACGAGTACCTCGTATCAGAGCAAGAGGAACTACGGGTTATGATGCCACGTCGTGCAGGGGATAACTGCACACGCTCAGGCAACCCTTGACGCTTACTTTATGATTTGAAATCCAACAATTAAATGCAAGAAAACCTTTGAATTTAATGCCCGTATCCCTCGGCCTTAGGCATCAAAATGTGTTTGTACGCGGCGGAAATACTTTGTTGATTTATGACGATCTCCTATATGCAGTCTATATTGATACTACTATAAGAAATCATCTTTGTTTACGTCATTTGGAAAATACGTGTTTGGTGACCAAAACATGTTATGCATGGATACCATAATATTTTTGTTTAGCTTAAAAATACTTAATGCAACCTACCATAAATCCTTCCCAAGAGCAAGAAGACATCATCTCATCCAAATGAGTCACATTAGCAGTCTAGTATTCATATATCACAAGTAAAGTAAGCCACCAATGGGCGCCAACAAGCTGACACGAACCCATTGGGGCACATGTATGTCTGTACAACAAAGAAAAGAACTACCTCGCTCAGTAAGCTCGGCTAGCTCCCAAGAAACACTATCCAAGCACTAGCCGCTCAACCGGCTACAACCTGCACCTGAGGCATTCAAGAAAGAACACCTCAGCAATCATCAAAGCTACACAATATAGTAGGAAGTTCAGAAAATATGACGAAGGGGCTTACCGACCCCGTAGCAATGTTTCATGTAAGTAAAATGAGTAAACCAAAAACAGGTGGAAAACAAGTTGTCAATCCAAAGTGCCAAACGCACTAAGTGCATACAATTTTCATCAAGTCCTGCTCAACCCGCAGGAGCAAAAGGGCAAAACACATGCCCATTCCATCCTCCTTAGTACAAGAAACCACTATACGAATGAAACATAAGCAACAGTTAAATGCGATTCAGCAAGGGTCTTTTGGTGGCAGCCCTAAAGTGGAACACACCAATAAAAGCCAGCCCAAATCGGGGCCAAAATGGTGCTCTACACCACAAATCCAAACCCGGTGGCCACAAAGGATTAACCCACACCACCCCTTACCGAATCCTCACACAAACGCTTCTGCCATGGTTCACCATTCGCCTCGCAAAACTCACCATAAACGAACCTAACCTTAACACCACAAGCAAATCTCACAATAACCCAAGTACACACATTCCCTTCCTTCATCCTCACACACATGACTACAAATTGCCAACGTAGAGTTTGAATAACTGAATTACATGAAAAGAATCACATGCTTTTGATCAAGGAAGATCAAGGAAGAATCACATAAATTAGAAAGCCTACATGAACATGAATCAACTTAGCTACATAAATCACATGAACAAGATAAACTCCATGAATCAACCTAAACAAAACTAAGCATGGAAAATCAAATTCATGGAGCATAGGGAAATTCAAAAGCATCATAAAAACAAGAAGAACAAGCTAGGAAAATGGAAAGAGGAAAACTAGCTATGTTGCACAATCAAAGAATAAGAAATACGATTGGCAAGGGTGAAGAACACCGCTTGCCTGAACCGAGACGACGCCGCGATGGCTGCTCCTCTCTTTCCTTGCCTTGCTTGAGCCTTGCTCCCTTGAGTTCCTTTTAGAATGAGGAAGAAGATGAAGAAGAAGGTGAAATGAGGAGGAGAAATCTCTGTTTCGGCCTTATTTCCTCCAGAATAGAGCTGGACCGTTAGATGCAGAATCAAGGAAATGAACGGCACAAAAAAACTAGAAAAAGTCGATTTTCGGCCCTGTCACGTCCTGTGTCACGCCCGTGACGCAGGGCGTGTACCTTAAGCGCCGCAGAAAGTCGGCAAATCCAAGTTTATCCACACGGTACACGGCCGGGTACACGCCCGTGACGGGTCGGTCACGCCCGTGACCTAGGGCGTGTAGCCCGTGTCTCGACACCTCGTCGACCAAAAGTGTCGACACTCGACACAGCTTGAGACGCCCTGTGACACGCCCGTGTCACAGGCCGTGTCCCCTCTCTCGACACCCGACACTCGACACTCGACACTCGACACTCGACACTGCGGGACACGGCCCGTGACACGCCCGTGTCACGGGGCGTGTACCCCATTCGTCGAGCTCAACTCGACACAAGAAAAATTCATCGAGTCAAGGAGGTCACGCCCAGGTCACGCCCCGACACGCCCGTGTCGGGGGGCGTGTCACGCACAAAAATGACTATTTTTCCCTGTTTTGAAAAGTGTTTCTGTGTCGTCCTAGACCATTTTTTCCTTAAGCACTTTTTACCCTTTTTTGTAGCAACCCGTTTTGAGCAACATTACCCGGGCACGAAAAAGTGCAAACATTCCCTAAGAGGCCTCACCGAGTCCCCAATTTGGACTCTGGTTTGCTGGGAAATCGTGCAACTCGGCTACCAAAACAGCCACTCGCAAGCCCGCGGGAAAAACCATGCTCGAACAACGGTCAAAGCCAACGTAACGCCCATCAAGCGTACGCAATCAAAAACTGGGGTGTTACAGGCGAGGTTGGGGTCGATGTTGTTGGGAATAATATTGAACCACACAGGATCTCGCGTTACGCATCCCCAACCTCTCAGCCTACCCTTCCTTCCCGTACCCCCACCAATTGTTGAGATATTGTTCATAATTATTATTTCAAGGATCTCGCCTTGTGAGACGCCCTTTGCATATTTTGTTTTTTTACTTTTTCAGCTTTCATGTAGTTTGTTATTTTGCTTATCTTGCCGAGAGCTGGGCTCCCGGACCTTCTTCTCCCTTCACATCTGTATGTTGCTTTTCTCTTCGCTGGGGCACTTCCCAGGAGCTCTCACCATTTGCGAGCGTGCAAGGTGCTGGCGGGATGGAAAATGCAGAGTCAAAAACATATAAATTCTCTAGCCGCATCACCGCTGCCTTGGAAATTCCTAATGATTACCTATCTTTCTAAAAATAGGTAAGTCCACCAACCGCATTTATTTCTACCAGATTCTGCTCCTTCATCTTCCTCTCTACCCTGGTCGCGCTGCCCTCTACAACACAGAGCTCTCGCCCATCAACCCCTTCTCTTCTCTCCTTTCATGACAATGCCTGGCGAGACTGAGGGCCGCTCTAGGTGTGCGCAAACCTTCTCGGAACACAATTTCCCGCCTTGCCGGCTAATGCAGGCGGAGTTCCTCATAATAACCGAGAACTATACCCCGCTAGGGTTTGTCATGCAAAACCTTGGGAACAATGACAGGGTGATCCTCGCACCGGAAGGGGAGCTCGCCATCCCCTTGGAGCACTTCGAGGTAGGTTTCTACCTACCTCTCTTGCCGGAAGTGTGCCAGGCCAGGCTATTACGTGATAGTGCCGGCCCAGCTCAACCCCAACTATGTCGCCATCCTGGTGGCTTTCTCCTATTATATGCGAATGGAAAGAATTGAATTCAGCATGGCAGACTTCCGGAAGTTGTTCAACTTCTAGGCCAAGGGAGGGTCGGTTTTCCTCTCCGGGCAGTTGGTGAAGACAGAGGGTCTCGCCAACAAACATCACCACTGGGCGCAGAGGTTTGTCTTCATCTCTGGTCCTTTCGATAACATACCCATCGTGCCCATTCAGTACGACGAGGCTGCCTATAGCCTCCCGCCCTTGGGGGCGAGAGAGCTACCTGGTCGAGTTCTTCGCGATGAAAGCCTTCGATGTCCAGTTCCTGCGGCGAGGCATAGACTCACTTCAGCCAGTTCCTCCCGGGGAAGGTACCTTTCCGGCCCTCTCGCGCAACCCTTCATCATAAATCATGAACTTTTAATCATTAAGGCTTTCACAGGTGAATGAGAGATTCCTCACCGCCAATCCTTCGATGAGGCCAGGGATTTTGCCAGCACTCTGGCCCTCGCCAAGTCTGCCGCCCAAGCCTGCCGAAAGGAGCCCGACTCCTCATCCGGGCCCAGTAGCCGAAGCGGAAGCGGAAGCCCAACACCTCTCTTCCAGCTCCCACAAAGAAGTTAAGCGCGGCGGACAATGGCAAGTTCATTGTCGAGACTCCCATCAAGACTCCGGCCGAAAAACCTCCCGCTACTGGCGAAACGACTGCCATAGGGGAAGTTGCCGAGATCCCCGCCAATGCCCCCGCCAAGGCAGTGCCGAAAGGGCATCGGAACTTTGGCATCGGCGGGAAGTTCCTTAATGCAGAAGGTCAACCCCTACTCCATTGTGACCCCGAAGTCAACCGGGTCTCAGTCTCCTCCATTCTCCCCGATTGGGCGGAGTAAGACGCGATCACCTGTGAGGCCTTTGCGCTAGGCTTCGAGTTGTACAACCGGGAAGATGCCCGCGCTTTTGACCGACAGCTCACCCGACCTCTCGCCTATGACACCGGCAGAGTATAGATGCAGGCGTTCGTGCTCGCGCACATGGTTGCACGCCGCAGCATCACCCTGGAGCCTAACCTCATTGACGCTATCAAGCCAAGGGAGACCATCGTTGCCGAAACGGCCACATTGAAGGCCGAACTGGCGGCTTCCCAGCAGCTTCTCGCCATGCGCCTGATGGCTGAGGTATGTAAACCATTATAGGCTTTCCTTCTTACCGTGATTTCTTACTAGTTCTAAATCTGAAACCCTCGCAGGGTTTCACTCAGGCCCAGGTTTTGCGGGAAAAGGTGGCCAACCTTCATGCGAGAACAAGCTGCTGAAGACGGAATTCAAAGTCACGCAAGGGATCAAGGTGCCGACCCCGCCCTCCTTGTATGAGAGTCTCAAAAGCCGCTACTTCTACGAATACGATATTGAAGTGATGATGCAAGAGAACGCGCAGAAGGCGTGTGAAAAGGTGAACTATGTGTTGCAGGAATCAGGAGTCTTGGACGAAGGCGGCGAGACCCTTACTGTGAGAGGACTCCCGCCCTGGCTATTCCATCCCATCCTGAAACCTTCCGAAGAGGAAGGATCTCACGGATTAGATGAGGCACTGGACCTTGGCCAGGGAGATGGGTCCGACAGTGAGTCCTCTGTAGAAGACTCCAACGAGAGCTCCAGCAGGTCCTCCAGCGGCTCTGACTGACGGCTTACGCATTTTTGCTTTTACCTTGTAATTTTTTTCCTTTTGTAAACTTTTGCCAGGGGCGAGATACCCCAAGTCGGTGTAACAACTTTTTATATTATATTGAAAGGATCTATCTTTTTGCCGAAATTGCTATTGTTTTTCGCGCTCTTCTTTGCTTCTCGCGCTTTATTACCTGTGCGTAAGCCCTAGGGTCTTAGGTAATGACCACCGCCCATTTGAAGAGTTGACTAATTAAAATCTACCAGAAGAACATCCTGAGTGTCCTTCCAAAAGGGACGTGTCGGGAGCCCTACAGAGAGGAGCTTGCCATGAGGTATATGCCAAGAGCCCTGCCGAGAGCCTTGCCCAGAGTCCTGCCGAGAGCCATTCCGAGAGCCCTGCCGAGATCCCTGTTGAGAGGGGTTTGTAATATCCCATCCCTATTTAGAACAGATGTTAGTTATCTGGAAACTTGCCATTGAAGAGCTTCGTAATACTATTGCGAGTTCGACTGTCCTGTCAACTTGGTGTGAGTCTGGTCAGTGGGTCCATTGGGGGCCACTCAAATTAAGGATCTCGTTTCCCTATACCCCCAAGCAGGCCTATGACCTAGTTAGCTGGTGAGAGCCTAACAACGGGCCTACTCGGGGTCTTGCAAACTACCACCATTCTTTCTCACTTTCCCCCTAGCGAGCCTACGACCCTGCCAGCTAGTGAGAGCCTGGAAGTGGGTCTACTCAGGGCTGAGTGTGCCTTCTATCCCTGCCAGCAAATGAGAGCCTAAGTAGCGGGATCCTATCGGATTGTTCCCTTACCACCCCCCCCCCCCCCAAGCGAGCCTACGGCCCTGCCAGCTAGTGAGAGCCTAGACAATGGGTCTACCCGGGGTTGAGTGCGCCTTCCAGCCCTGCCAGCTAATGAGAGCCTGAGCAGCGGTATCCTCTCGTGGTCTTGCAAAATACCACAATCCTTTCTCCCTTCCCCCCAAACGAGCCTACGACCCTGCCAGCTAGTGAGAGCTTGTCAGCGGGTCTACTCGGGGACAACTGTGTCATCCAACCCTTCCAGCTAAAGAGAGCCTGAGTAGCGGGATCCTCTCGGGGTATTCCTTTACCCGCCTGAAGAACCTACAACCCTGCCAGCTAGTGAGAGCCTGGACAACGGGTCTACCCGGGGCAGAGTGCGCATTCCAGCCCTGCCAGCTAATGAGAGCCAGAGCAGCAAGATCCTCTCGAGTTCTTGCAAAATACCACAATCGTTTCTCCCTTTCCCCCCAAGCGAGCCTAAGACCCTGCCAGCTAGTGAGAGCCTGGTAGCGGGTCTAATAAGGGCCGAGTGCGCCTGAGCAACGGGATCATCTCAGGGTATTACCTTATGCCCTAGGAGAGCTTATAACCATCCCAGCTAGTGAGAGCCTAGATAGCGGGTCTGCCCTGGGTCGAGTGCGTCTTCCATCCTTGCTAGCTAATGAGAGCTTGAGGAGCGGGATCCTCTCGGGATCTTGCAAAATACCACAATCCTTTCTCCCTTTCGCCCCAAGCGAGCCTACGGCCCTGTATGCTAGTGAGAGCCTGACAGTGGGTCTACTCATGGACTAGTGCGTCGTCCAACCCTACAATATAATGAGACCCTGAGCAGCGGGATCCTCTCAGGGTTTTTCCTTGCCCCCCAGGCGAGCCTACGGCCCTGCCAGCTAGTGATAGCCAGGACAGCGGTTCTACTAGGGCCGAGTGCGTCTTCCAGCTCTGCCAGCTAATAATAGCCTGAGCAGCGGGATCGTCTCAGGGTCTTGCAAAATACCACAATCCTTTCTCCCTTTCCCACCAAGCGAGCCTACAGCACGGCCAGCTAGTAAGATCTTGACAACGGGTCTACTCGGGGCTGAGTGCGCCTTCCAGCCCTGCCAGCTAATGAGATCCTGATAAGCGGGATCCTCTTGGGGTATTCTCTTACCCCCCCCCCCCCCCCCCCGGGCACGCCTACGGTAATGCCAACTAGTGAGAGCTTGGACAACGGGTCTACCCGGGGACGAGTAAGCCTTCCAGCCCTGCCAGCTTGTGCGAATAAGAAAAAACAGACCAAAAATTTGGAGTAATGCAAATTTTATTATCCAAAAAAGGTATCAATTACAATGGTATACCCTCCCTTTCATAGAATGGAGGAGATGAGAGAGATTACAATTAATCAATGTGGGACTAAAAATTTACAAGGATATGCGGCTTTACAAAAAGACAAATCGGACAGGTCGTGTGGTTAGATAAGTCGGCTAACTACCCGACAACCAACAGGAGTAGAGAGCAAGCCACCACAGGAGACCGCTAGACTGCCCGGTCTCCAAGTCGTCTGAGACAAGCCGCTTGACCGCTGGGATAACAAACAGCAACAGCCCGGCAGACAGACCGGCTAGGATAAATCGCCAGACTGCCCGGTCTCCGAACAGCAACAGACCACCCGGCTTCCATATTGCAACACTCCCCCTCAAGCTGGACCATAGATATTAATCATACCCAGCTTGTCGCAGATGTGGAAAAAGGAAGCGGACACCGGCTTGGTGAAGACGTCTGCCAACTCGTTGTCGGAAGTGACGAACGGAGTGCAAATCTGTTTCTTCAAGATCTCTACCCGAATAAAATGACAGTCGACTTCTATGTGTTTTGTTCTCTCATGAAAGAACGGATTTTTGGAAATGTATATCGCGGCCTTGTTGTCATAGAACATAGGAAGAGGATAGTTGTAGACCTCTCCTTAGTCAAGCATGAGAGCCCGTAACCATTTTAACTCACATGTGGTCGACGCCATACTGCGATATTCCGCCTCTGCACTAGACCTGGAGACCACAGACTATTTCTTGCTCTTCCAACTCACACGATTGCCTCCAACAAATGTGCAGAAAGCTGATGTCGACTTGCAGTCCCCTTTGTCATTAGCATAGCTTGAATCAGAGTACGCTTCAACCCTTAGCTGACCATTCTTCTGAAAAAGGAGTCATTTCGCTGGTGCTGCTTTAATATACTCCAATATCCTCAGGGCATATTGTAGATGACACTCCCTAGGAGCTTGCATGAACTGGCTCGCCTTGCCAACAACATAAGAGATATCGGGTCTGATTACCGTGAGATAAATGAGCTTGCCCACGAGACGCCGGTACCTCATAAGATCGGATAGAAGAGAAGAATCATCTGTCCAAGTTTTGTCTCCTCCAGCAGCCATGGGACAACGTGCAGGTTTAACACCAGTCAATCCTGCCTCCTTTAGAAGATCAAGAGCATACTTCCGTTGGGAAAGGACTATGGAGTTTGGCTTCCTAAAGATTTCAATCCCCAGAAAGTATTTCGGGGAGCCCATATCCTTTGTGACCAAGTGTTGACGGGGGTGTTTCTTTGTCAACGTTACCCCATCCTCGTCATCGTCAGTAAGAAGAATGTCATCAACATAAACCGCAAGAACTACCAGACCAGAGGCGGTTTTCCGGACGAACAAGGAGTGATCGGCTGAGCTTCTTGTAAAATCAATGGCCACAACAATTCCACTGAACTTGTCAAACCAGGAACGAGGACTCTGCTTGAGGCCATAGATAGCCTTCTTTAGTGGGCATACTCGTGTATCCCCCTGAGCAACATACCTAGGAGGTTGCTCCATGTAAACATCTTCCTGCAGATTACCGTAGAGGAAAACATTCTTAACATCTAGCTGCGAAATGGGCCAATCCCTGTTGACAGCGACAGAGATAAGTACCTGAATGGTGCTGAGACGAGCAACGGGAGAGAAGGTGTCGAAGTAATCAACACCATAGGTCTGAGTGAAACCTTTAGCCACCAAACGGGCCTTGTAGCGATCCACGCTGCCATCGGGATGGAATTTCACAACAAATACCCAATGACAGCCGACAACATCCGTGCCCAAAGTTGGGGGAACCAGGGTCCAGGTGCCCCGTTCAGTAAGGATAGTAATTTCCTCATCCATGGCAGCTTTCCAATGAAGAATAGTGAGAGCCTCCTGGTAGATGAGGGGAGTGGCAATCGCTGAAATAGCCAATGCAAACACCCTGCGAGAAGGAGTGAGATGATCATATGAAACAACAGCAGCCAGCGGGTGTTGGGTACACGTTTGTACCCCTTTGCAAAGAGCAATGGGAAGATCCAGGTCGGCATGTTCCTCAGTAAACGGAGCATCCATGGCGGAGAGAGCTGGCTCGGGAGAGGAGAGAGATGGTCGTGGAGAAGAAGGAGATGGCGGTAGTGATGAGGAAGAGAGGGAAGGAGGAGACAGTGGAGGTGATGGTGGGAAAATCTCGACAAGAGTAGACGGGGTGGAGGGGACGGTTCGAGAAGGAGGTGGAGGTGGAGTCGGGTCGGAGGAGAAATTAGAGACATTATCGAATAAGGTCACATCCGCAGAGACGTATTGTTTCCGCAGAACTGGATCAAAATAACAGTAGCCTTTTGGGGTAGTTGAGTAACCCAAAAAAATACATTTTGTGGCATGTGAGTCAAGTTTGTCATGCGTTGCGGAAGGATTGTGCACAAAGGCCGTGCACCCAAAGATACGCAGAGGAAGAGGAAACGCATCCTTGCCAGGATAAAGAAGAGAGAATGGAGTTTGTCCGTGGAGAACCGTGCACGGAATGCAATTAATGAGGTAACAAGAGAGGAGGACGGCGTATCCCCAATAGGAGCGAGGAACGTGCATTTGTGTCATCAGAGTGCAGACAACATCAAGAAGGCGACGGTTCTTTCGTTCCGCCACCCCATTTTGTTGCGAGGTATATACACTGGTAGTTTGATGAATAATACCATTTTGCACACAAAAAGAAGTGAAGACATTGCTAAGATATTCCTTAGCATTGTCAGAACGAAAACTTTTAATAGACATATCAAATTGATTTTTAACCATATGATAAAAAGATGTCCATACAGAAAAAAGTTCTGAGCGATCTTTTAAAAGAAACAAACATGTACATCTAGAGAAATCATCAATAAACGTTAAAAAATATGAACTACCCCGATCAATGGTGAGGGTAGGAGCAGGACCCCAGAAGTCGGAGTGGACAAGTTCAAACGGCCGGGAAGATCCACGGCCTTTCTTTGGTGGGAAGGAAGAGCGGTGATGATTGTCAAGTTGACATGCTTCACAGTTGAGTGGTGGGCCTTACAGAGGAAGATGTGGTAAAAGCTGACGAAGAAGATGGGGAGGAGCATAACCAAGACGAAGGTACCACTAGAGAAGATCAGTAGAAGATGCGGAGAAGGCGGAGAGTGCAGAAACGTTGTCGAGGAAGTAGAGGCCGCCACTCTCAGTCCCAGTAGCAATCGTCCGCTTGGTGCCCGGATCCTGAAAAGAACAAGTAGTAGACGTGAAGGTGACAGAGCATTATAGTTGTTTGCAAAGAGAAGTAACAGATAACAAGTTGCAAGGGAACTTGGGCACGTAGAGGGTATCCGCCAAGCGAAGAGACGAAGTTACTTGAACAATCCCCGTTCCAATGATCGGTGAGGGAGAGCCGTCCGCAACAATTATCGGGGGTAACCAGTCATGTTGTTGTAGGAGAGAAAAACAGTGCAGATTACCGGTCATAAGATTTGTAGCACCGGAGTCGATCAGTCATTTACCTTGAGTAGCAACGTGGGCGCTACCTGAAGACGTGACCACAGAGGAGGACGGCTACGAAGAGGAAGAGGAGGCGTCACCAGATGGTCGAAGATGAGGATGCTTCTTCCAACAGCGATCAACCATGTGGCCAGTGCGGCCACAGTGAGAGCAAAGAAAGCGGGAAGCACCACGTTTGCTGGAGGGGAGGTGGCGGCCACCAGAGCCACTGCTCTGAGTATGGTGAGCGGAGTTGTCCGATGGAGGAGGGGAGGACAACAGCGGATGTTGGAGCAAAGAAGTAACAGCGGCGATGCGGGCAGCGGTGGCATCCAAGGTGGGAGACTCCGCTTCACCAAGGATCTATTGACGGATCATGTCATATGACTCTGGAAGGTGTAGAAGATAACACACCACCAGAAGCTCCTGGAAGTGCTTGTGTTTCTCAGCGAGATCAGCGGAGAAGGGGAGCTTTTGGAGAATTTCGGCTCCGAGAACCTGAACTTGCTGGTAGGCAGCCGCTGGAGACATGGAGGGACGGGCAAAGAGGTCCGCATATAAACTATAGATGTGAGACGTCTGAGCCCCCTTGGAGTAGAGAGCGGCAAGATGTAGCCAAGCAGCCTTGACGGTTTCATCATGACGGATGATAGGGAGGCATTCATCAGAGAGGCTGTTATCCAGCCATGTGCAGACAAGAGCATCACTGGCATCCCTGTCGTCAAAATTAGGGGAATCATGTGGAGGAGGGTCATCGGTGAGATGATGACGTTTGCATTTTGAGCGGAGGAGGAAAGTGAAGGAGACACTCTAATCTGGATAGTTGGGACCAACAAGCTTGGAAGCGGTGCCAAGATTACCATAAGGAGTGGGAGGAGTAGGAGGATGAGCGGCAACGGGAGTGGTGGTGGTGGATATATCGGAGTTGGCCATAGATGAAAGCAGCGAGAGAAACAAGCCGCGGCAAGAAGGATAAGTCGCGAGCAAGGTCGCGGCGACTTAACTACAGGTCGCGGCGACAAAGAAGAGGAGATTGGCTGGAATAGGTCGCGACAACTTGAGGACAGGTCGCGGCGACAAAGAAGAGGAGAGCGGCTAGAACAGGTCGCGATGACTTATGGACAGGTCGCGTCAACAAAGAATAAGAGCGGCTAGAAAAAGATGAAGCAAGAGGCTGCAAACACAAAGGGTAAGAAGAGGCCGCAAACAGGGAGAAGCAAGCCGCACGAATGGGGAAATGGTCAGAAGAGAAATCAAGCCGCGCGAACAGGGCAATGGTTAGAAAAGGAATCAAACCGCAAAAATAGGTCGCGGAAAGAAGAAACAAGCCGCACCTGTATGTTGAGGACCAAGGTCCAGCGGGATTGGGTGTGTGTGGGACCGCATATTTGGGCTTCCCCATCGCGTTCCAGGTCTGGGTGTTGACCCCGGTGGGCCCCCGTGTGGCGGAATATCCCAGTCATCCCGTGGTTGGATTAGTCTCACATTGCCTGCAGCGGGTGGTCCTTGGTGTTTATGTACCCCCGTCCCCCCTTACCATCACCTCGGGTTTTGGTAAGATGTGTGGTGGCGGGTGGTTTCCACATGGTATCAGAGCCATCCCGCTGCGGGGGTGTGTTGAGGACGAAGGTCCAGCGGGATTGGGTGTGTGTGGGACCGCATATTTGGGCTTCCCCATCACGTTCCAGGTCTGGGTGTTGACCCCGGTGGGCCCCCTGTGTGGCGGAATATCCCCGTCATCCCGTGGTTGGATTAGTCTCACATTGCCTGCAGCGGGTGGTCCTTGGTGTTTATGTACCCCCGTCCCCCCTTACCATCACCTCGGGGTTTTGGTAAGATGTGTGGTGGCGGGTGGTTTCCACAGTGTAGAGAGAGCTCAGTCAGGAGGAAAGGACCTAGTGCTCTGATACCATGTGCGAACAAGAAAAAACAGACCGAAAATTTGGATTAATGCAAATTTTATTATCCAAAAAAGGTATCAATTTCAATGTATAGCCTCCCTTTTATAGAATGGAGGAGATGAGAGAGATTACAATTAATCAATGTGGGACTAAAAATTTACAAGGATATGCTGCTTTACAAAAAGACCAACAGGACAGGTCGTGGGGTTAGACAAGTCGGCTAACCGCCCGACAACCAATAGGAGAGAGCAAGCCGCCACAGGAGACCGCTAGAACGCCCGGTCTCCAAGTCGTCTGAGACAAGTCGCCTGATCGCTGGGATACCAAACAGCAACAACCCGGCAGACAGACCGGCTAGGATAAACCGCCAGACCGCCCGGTCTCTGAACTGCAACAGACCGCCCGGCTTCCATACTACAACACAGCTAATGAGAGCCTTAGCAGCGGGATCCTCTTGGGGTCTTGCAAAATACCACAATCCTTTCTCTCTTTCCCCCCAAGCAAGCCAACGACCCTGCGATCTAGTGAGAGCCTGGCAAAGGGTCTGCTCGGTGCCATACAAAACCGTAAATACTTCATAATCTGTGATGAAACAATCTTAAGAATGATTATCATAGCAAAACATTCAATCTTACCCATGCTAAGGGTATAAACGTTTCAGATCATCGCCACTCCATGCGTGACTCATGGATACTCCTTCCACATTCTGGAGGTGGTATCCTCCAGACCGTGGGGGCCATTCTACAATGTAGGGTCCCTCCCAATTGGGGTTGAGCTTACCAACAACTGCTGACCTTCCGGCGGCATTGACCTTCTTCAAAACCAGATCCCCTTCTTTGAACTTCTTTATCTTGACATGCTTGTCAAAGTACTTGGCCATCCTTTGTTTAATCTCCTCCTACCTGACGGCGGCCACATCGCGGACTTCCTCGATCATGTCTAGCGAGAGCAGTAGCTCCACCTCATTTTCTTCCATCCATCCCTCGTCTCCTTTCCAAGCTGCAGAAACGCGCGGGGATAGAACTTCTAATTCCACTGGCAGGATTGCCTCACACCCATGCGAAAGCTTGAAGGGGGTCTCTCTAGTAGCCATGTTTGGGGTTGTTCGCAGAGCCCACAATACCGAGGGGAGTTGCTCCACACAGCCCCCCTCCAGTTCTCCACCTTCTTCTTGAGCAGGTTCACTATGATTTTGTTCGTCGTCTCCACCTAGCCGTTGCTCATGGGGTGGTGGACGGAGGCAAAACTGAGGTCGATCCCTAGCTGGGTGTAGAAGTAGATGAACTCCTCACTTGCAAACTATGGCCCATTGTCTGTGACAATGGCCTGAGGCAACCCATGCCTACAGATGATCTCTCCCCAAAAGAAGTCTCTGATGACTTGGGAGGTTACCTTGGCCAATACCTTGACCTCCAGCCACTTTGAAAAGTAATCGATCATGACCAAACGGAACCTTCTCTGCCCGCTGGCTGGAGGAAACAACCCGACTAAGTCCATTCCCCAGATTGCGAAGGGCCATGGAGCCACGATGCTTTGGAACCTTTGAGCGGGCAAGAGTTGGAGGGGGTGTATAGTTGACACTTTTGTCACCTCCTCGCAAAATCTGTCGCATCCTTCCTCAGGGAGGGCCGGAAGTACCCCTGCCTAACCACCCTTGCTTCCAATGTCCTACCCCCCGAATGCCTACCACATTTGCCAGAGTGTACTTCTTCTAGAATCCTTGGGATTTCCACCTCTGCCACACAACGTGCCAAGAGACCTGACAGCATTTTTCGATTTATCCCCCCTTCATACATGAGATAGTGCGCTGCTTTGTGCCGAAATCCTTTTGCTTCCTTGATCCCTTCGGTAAGGCTACTGTAGTGAAGAAGGTCACGAAGTGATCCACCCACGATGGTCGCTGATCCGCTTCCATCAACTCCCCATCCTCGATTGCTGGATGAAATAGCTCGGTCAAGGTCCCCCCCAGGGTCCAAACTTGGCCAATCAGTCAGCTGCTTCATTCTATTCCCTAGGGACATGCTGAATTGAGAATGCTCGGAACCCACAGATAATCACCCTCACCTTGGACAAGTACTTCTGGAGGGTGGAATCCCGGGCTTCATATTCTCCCCACATCTGTGATGCCACCGCTAGTGAATCTGTGAGCACTTCTATGCTGTGAACCCTGAGCTCCTTAACCAACCGTAGCCCGGCTATGACAGCCACATACTCCACCTGATTATTCATGACCAGGAAATACAATGCCACGACTTGCTCTATGGTGACCCCCTGAGGTCTTACCAATACTACCCCTCCCCCTTGGGAGTGCTCCCTGAGGCTCCGTTAACGTACATCTTCCATGCTTCCCTCAATAGTTCTTCCTCTGCCTAAAGTTCTATGACGTAGTCGGCCAAGAAATCAGCCACTGTCTGTGCCTTAATGGAGAGCCTTGGGACGAAAGAGATGTTGAACTCGCTGAGCTCTATGGACCATTTAGCCAATCGCCCAGAGTGCAACACCCCCTCAAAAATCTTGCACAATGGATGGTTTGTCACCACCTTGATGGAATGAGCTTGGAAATACAGCCTGAGCTTTCTGGCCAAAATGATCAGGGAGAAGGCCAACTTCTCTAGGATGGGGTAGTGAAGCTCCGCCTTCTTTAAGATCCTGCCGACGTAGTAGATGGGGAGTTATTTCTTCCCTTCTTCCCTTACAACACCGAACTTACCGCCTCAGTTCCAAACCCAAGATACAATGTCAGGTCCTCGCACTCCTTCGGGCTATGTAGGAGCGGTGCTTGGGATAGTTGAGCCTTCAATGCCCGGAATGCCTCCTCACATTCCTCCGTCCACTCAAACTTTTGGTTTCCCCGTAGCATCTTGAAGAAGCTTGAACACTTCTCCCTGGCACGGGAGAAAAATAGACTCAACCCGGCAAGCTTGCATGTCAAATGTTGAACCTCTTTGGCATTGAGAGGTGATTACAGCTCTACGATGGCCTTCACCTTATCAGGGTTGGGCTCTACCCCCGCTGGGGTCAGAAGGTGCCCAAGGAATTTGCCTCGACTTGCCCCAAAGGCACACTTCTGGGGATTCAGCCTCATCTTAAACTTTCACAAAGTCGCAAATGTTTCCTCCAGGTCAAGCAGGTGTGAACCCACCTCCTCACTCTTCACCATGAGATCATCAATATAGACTTTTAGGTTCCTCCCCCTCTTATTTTTGAACACCCTGATCCATCATTCACTGGTAGGTGGCTCCTGCATTCTTTAGCCGGAATGGCATCATATTGCAGTTGAAGCACCCCTCCCTTGTGATGAAAGAGACATCTTTGACGTTGGGGGGAGGTGTATTCGGATTTGGTGATAACCTGAAAAAGAATACAAAAAACTCACAATAGAAAAACTGACGGCTGAACTAACTAGCGTGTTGATCCGAGGCAGGGGGTAGCAATCCTTAGGGCACGATTTATTTAACAAAAAAAGTATGCACACATGTGCCACATTCCATCCCTCTTCTTTACCATTGCCACATTGGAGACCCAGCCTGGATACTGAATCTCCGATATGAAACCTGCGTCGAGAAGCTTCTTGACCTCCTCGCGGATGGGCTCCTCCAGCTTGGTTGTGATGGTCCTCATCTTTTGACGGATGGGATGTGTCTTGGGGTCCAGGTTCAGACGGTGGCAAGCCACATCCACGTCGATGACTGGCATGTCAGCCGCGCTCCAGGCAAAGACGCCGACGTTCCTTTGGATGCACTCCCACATCCTTGCCTGGTCTTCTGGGCTCAAGCCGTCGCGGACCCTTACCTGCTCCGTCTTCCCTGCCTTGCTGATGACCTCCATCTCCACGACTTCCTCTGCTGGCTCCAGCTGGGATTGCTCCCTGCCGGCCTTCTCCTCCTCTTCTCCCAACTCTTCCTCACCTCCTACCCTCTCAACCTCCATGACCTCCAATAGGCCCTCTGTCACAACCCTGCATTTTCTCCATATTCGAAAATACGTCAGAGTAGAGAAACTACGTGCCGTGAAGCCACGCCATGCAGGGGACAACTGTAGACGCTCAGGCAACCCGTCCTCACATTTACTTCAAGTAAAAGATTTATAACTTTTAGTTAAAAAACATTGCATATGAATTAATAGAGTTAATGACTGTGTCCCTCGGTCGGGTGGACTACTAGTCCATAGGTGAGAAAATATATATATATATATTTTACGTGGCGGAAAAAACTGAGTTAGCTCATTTGTTAACCTACGTGAGAGTGAGGGTGCAGTATCATAAAATGATGATGTGGCTTCTACATTTACTATATATATATAGAAATCTTTTGTACGCTTAAAAGTAGTAGATTTAGTAGTTGATGTAATTCCATGCCAATATTCCGGAATTCAGTTTTGTATACTTTAAAATAACTAAATGCATCCTAACATAAATCCTTTCCAGAGAGCAAGAACAATCAGGTAAAAAGTAACAGGAGTAACAGCAGCAAGTAGTCCATCATAGAAAAGTCAAAGTCTATGGGCGTCAATAACTGACACAAACCCATAGTAAAATCTGACAAGTCTAAACAAAGACAGCTACCTCAAGCTCAGAGGTGGAATCAAACGGCCGTAGAAACCAGCAGCACCAGAAGCCCAACAATGTCAGCTAGACCTGTTACAGCTCTGATCCTGGGGCATTCAAAAGAAGAACACCTCAGAAGCAAGTTACAAGTAGTGCAAGAGTAAAAGCAGACTACACAAACCTCGAGGTGAAGGAGAATGGAAAACGACTGCAACAAAATGGTCAGCAGAGTAAAAGTAAGAAATAGTAAAACTAGCCGAGCAAGAAAGGCTAAACACATTATCAAGACAAAACAAGCACCAGCAATAGAAGTTCAATCTTTCATTAATAATTACTATGCCAAGTGGGACGCGCACAGTCTATCTGAGCATTAAGCACTATGCCAAGGGTGGACCCCAACGCGCACAGTTCATCTGAGTATAAAACACTATGCCGAGCGAGGACCCCAACGCGCACAGTTCATCTGAATATAAAACACTATGCCGAGGGAGGACCTCAATGCGCACAGTTCATCTGAGTATAAAACATTATGCCGAGGGAGGACCCCAACACGCACAGTCCATCTGAGTATAAAACACTATGCCGAGGGAGGACCCCAACGCGCACAGTTCATCTGAGTATAAAACACTATGCCGAGGGAGGACCCCAACGCGCGCAGTTCATCTGAGTATAAAAATACTATGCCGAGGGAGGACCCCAACGCGCACAGTTCATTTGAGTTTCTTTAGTTACATAATTATGCATGCAGGGTTCATTTGTTTTTATTCATCAAAAACTCAAGGGATAACCAACCACGTGTACTGCATAAGAGCATCTCAAGGTACAGCAAGTGAAATTTAATAAGAAAAACGAATAAGAAGACTCGATGGTTATAACAGCACGACAACCAATTTGTTTACCAATGCAATGGACTAGAATTTGGGGGTTAGTGCTTTAGGTACATTAAGTCACAATTCCAGGAATAGAGGGGGAAAAAGGTTAGAATTTCAGGACAAGTATCTCAACAATCGAAACATGATAATCTCAAACAAGTGTAGAAAAAGGGCAAAAATTTAGAATAAAGAACAAGAGGGAGAGTAAGAACACCACTTGCCTCGATTTACCGGAAAAACTCTCCAAATCTCCACGCGTCGCGATAGGAGCCGAAATCTGGATGAAAATGTCTGAAATAACGGTTAGGGCCGAAAACCCTAACAAGAAAAATCTCAGAAAGGGGGAAGAAACTACCACGAGGGCGCAGCTCTCGACGAGAGCTTTCCCGATCTATGATTGGTTGGAAATTCCGAGCACTGGAGCTCTGTCGGTGGTCACCGGAAGAAGCACGGACGAACAATCTTCTCCTCACACACCGCTCTGGTATGGAAGGAAGGAGAAATCTAGGTCGGCTTAAAGCTTAGGAGGAAGCAAAAAGTATAAATACTCAGCAGAAAAAGACCGGGTTCAATAAAACCAGCCCAGCGGTGTCGACACAAGTCGGCAGTGTCGACACCAGTCGGCAGTGTCGACACAGCTGTGTCGACACCCGACAGCCCATTGGTGTCGACACAACTGTGTCGACACCAGTCGGCAGTGTCGAAACAGCTGTGTCGACACCCGACAGCCCAGCGGTGTCAACATAACTGTGTCGACACCAGTCGGCAGTGTCGACACAGCTGTGTCGACACCCGACAGCCCAGCGGTGTCGACACAACTGTGTCGACACCAGTCGGCAGTGTCGACACAGCTGTGTCGACACCCGACAGCTCAGCGGTGTCGACACAACTGTGTCGACACCAGACGGCTCAGCACAGCGGTGTCGACACGACCGTGTCGACACCAGACGGCTCCGCTCGATGATCGTCGAACTCCAAGCAGCGACCAGAAAGTAAAAGCGATCGTCGAGGTCCGCTCGACGATCATCGAACCCAGACCGCACCAGAAGTAAAAGCGATCGTCGAGCTCCGCTCGACGATCGTCGAACCCAGATCGCACCAGAAAGAAAAGCGATCGTCGAGCTCCGCTCGACGATCGTCGAACCCAGACCGCACCATAAAGAAAAGCGATCGTCGAGCTATGCTCGACGATCGTCGAACCCAGACCGCACCATAAAGAATAAAAAGAAATGAGATAACACATAATAAGGTCGGTTCGACGAAACTGGACGAGCAAGACAAAAATCAACCAATTAAGTTTCCCAATGCGAAATTTTCCATTTCCGCCAAAGATTCAAGAATTCAGCCGACTGAATCGAAAAGACACGAAAACGCACTATTAGCGACGCGCCATCATCTGCACTCTAAAGTAACGCCCTTATGTCATTATGACGTCAACAAGAGGAGTAAAATAATGCCGAAAAAACAGTGGCGTTACAGTCACCCCTCCAAAAAGAAAGTTTCGTCCCGAAACTTGGAACACGAATGAAATAAGAGGACAGAGAACGAGATAAGACAGAAGAATTCTTGAAACTAGAATACTAACCAGGGAGAATAGGAGAACAGCTGAGGATGAGACTCTCTCATCGCGGATTCCAATTCCTAAGTTGCACCTCTTGCATCCTGATTTCGCCAGAGAACCTTAACCATTGGGATTGTTTTCTTTCTTAGCACACGGTCTTGCGTCTCCAGAATACGGACAGGTTCTTCAACATACGAGAGATTAGGCAGCAACTGGGGTACTGATTCAAGGACATGCCGATCACTACAGACACACTTTCACAACTGGCTCACGTGAAACACGTCGTGAACACTAAGGAAAGAATCAGGCAACTCTAGTCTATAGGCAGAAACTCCAATGCGCTCCAAAATCTGAAAAGGCCCCACATACCTGGGATCTAGTTTATGGTTTCTTCTAAATCTTTTAACACCCGGCATCGGAGAGACCTTTAGAAACACCATGTCCCCAACTGCAAAATCCAGATCGACTCTGTGCTGGTTTGCATACTTCTCGTATCGCTCCTGAGCTAACCTCAGCTTTTCACGAATATAGATTACTGAAGTACTCATATCCTCCAGCACTTCCGGTCCGAGCAACGGCTTCTCGCCAACTTCTGCCCAAAACAGGGGAGTTCGACAACGCCTTCCATATAAAGCTTCAAAGGGCTCCATCTGCAAACTTTCCCGATAACTATTATTGTACGCAAACTCCATCAATCCAAGGCGTTTATCCTGTAAAAAGTAGCGAATAGAAAAGAACAAACGGATAGACTTTTGAATAATTGAAATTTTATTATCCAAAAAAGGTATCTATTACAAAGGTATGCCCTCCTTTATATAGAATGGAGGAGAGATGAGAGAATACAAATAAGAGATGTGGGACTATAATTTACAGGACAAGCGGACTATACAAAACAAACCGCACAAGCCGCACCGCACGGCTACCACCGGAGAGGAAGAGAGACTGCCAGGGTAGACCGCCAGACCGCCCGGTCTCCAAGCCGGTTGAGACAAACCGCCAGACCGCGCGGTCTTCAACCCGCCAAGACAAACCGCCAGACCGCCCGGTCAGCAACTTCAACACTCCCCCTCAAGCTGGAGCATATATATCGATCATGCCCAGCTTGTCGCAGATGTGGAAAAAGGAAGCGGACACCGGCTTGGTGAAGACATCTGCCAACTCGTTGTCGGAAGTGACAAATGGAGTGCAAATCTGTTTCTTCAATATTTCTTCCCGAATAAAATGACAGTCGACTTCTATGTGTTTTGTTCTCTCATGAAAGACCGGATTTTTGGAAATGTGTATCGCGGCCTTATTGTCACAGAACATAGGAAGAGGATAGTTGTAGACCTCTCCTAAGTCAAGCATGAGAGCCCGCAACCACTTCAACTCACATGTAGTCGATGCCATGCTGCGATATTCCGCCTCTGCACTAGACCTGGAAACGACAGACTGTTTCTTACTCTTCCAACTCACAAGATTGCCTCCAACAAATGTGCAGAAACCTGAAGTCGATCTGCGGTCCCCTTTGTCATCCGCATAGCTTGAATCAGAGTAAGCTTCAACCCTTAGGTGACCATTCTTCTGAAATAGGAGTCCTTTTCCTGGAGCAGCTTTAATATACTCTAATATCCTCAGAGCAGATTGTAGATGACACTCCCTCGGAGCTTGCATGAACTGGCTCACCTTGCCAACGGCATAAGAGATGTCGGGTCTGGTTACCGTGAGATATATGAGCTTGCCCACCAAACGCCGGTATCTCGTAAGATCAGAGAGAAGAGGTGAGTCATCTGTCCAAGTTTTGTCTTCTCCAGCAGCCATAGGACAACGTGCAGGTTTAGCACCAGTGAGTCCTGCCTCCTTTAAAAGATCAAGAGCATACTTCCGTTGTGAAAGGACCATGGAGTTGGGCTTTCTAGAGATTTCAATCCCCAGAAAGTATTTCGGGGAGCCCATATCCTTTGTGACCAGATGTTGACGAAGGTGTTTCTTGGTCATCAATACCCCATCCTGGTCATCGCCAGTAAGAAGAATGTCATCAACATAAACCGCAAGAACAACAAGACCAGAGGTGGTTTTCCGAACAAACAAGGAGTGATCTGCTGAGCTTCTTGTAAAACCAATGGCCGCAACAATGCCACTGAACTTGTCAAACCAGGCACGAGGACTCTGCTTGAGGCCATAGATAGCCTTCTTTAGCCGGCATACCCGTGTCTCCCCCTGAGCAACATACCCAGGAGGTTGCTCCATGTAAACATCTTCCTGCAGATCGCCATAGAGGAAGGCATTCTTAACATCTAGCTGCGAGATGGGCCAATCCCTGTTGACAGCCACAGAGAGAAGAACCCGAATAGTGCTGAGTCGAGCCACGG
Source organism: Platanthera guangdongensis (assembly GCA_039583875.1). NCBI lineage: Eukaryota > Viridiplantae > Streptophyta > Magnoliopsida > Asparagales > Orchidaceae > Platanthera > Platanthera guangdongensis. The sequence goes on along the minus strand of CM077156.1, from coordinate 118,765,108 downwards.
GAGAGAAAGTGTCAAAGTAATCAATCCCATAAGTTTGGGTAAAACCCTTGGCAACCAGGCGAGCCTTATAACGATCCACACTGCCATCCGGGAGAAACTTCACCACGAAGACCCAGCGACAACCAACAACATCTGTGCCGAAAGGAGGCGGAACAAGGGTCCAGGTACCCCGTTCAGTGAGAGTAGCAATCTCCTCATCCATGATAACTTTCTAGTGAGGAATAGTAAGGGCCTCCTGGTAGGAACGGGGGGTGGCAGTGGCTGAGATAGCCAGTGCAAAAGCTCTGCGAGCAGGGGTAAGACGATCGTAGGAAACAACTGCAGCAAGCGGGTGTTGGGTACAGGCCCGAACCCCTTTGCGAAGAGCAATCGGGAGATCCAGGTCAGCAGGTGCCTCAGTATCCGGAGTATCCATGGTGGAGAGAGCTGGCCCGGGAGTAGAGAGAGATGGCAGCGGAGTGGAGGGAGAAAGCGGAGTAGAGGGTGGAGAGGATGAGGATGGGGAAGACGGTGGAGTGGGTGGAGAGGGCGGAACATCAGTGGGAGCAGAGGGAATGGATGGGTTGGTATGAGAAGTAGGGTCAGGAGGAGTAGAAGAGGAAGCGGGAGAGAAGTAAGAGGCATTGGCAAAGAAGGTGACATTCGCAGAGACAAATTGCTTGCGGGTAACAGGGTCAAAGGAACAATATCCTTTCTGAGTGGGAGAGTAGCCCAGAAAGACACATTTGGTGGCACGTGGTGAGAGTTTATCACGGGTGGCAGCGGGAGAGTGCACAAAAGCGGTGCACCCAAAGATGTGCAGAGGAAGAGGAAAGGGATCCTTGTCCGGATAAAGAATGGAGAAGGGGGTAGCACCGTGGAGAACTGTGGAGGGAAGGCGATTGATGAGATAACAGGAGAGGAGGACAGCATAGCCCCAATAGGAGAGAGGAACATGCATTTGAGTCATCATAGTGCGAGCGACATCAAGGAGGTGACGGTTTTTGCGTTCCGCCACCCCATTTTGTTGGGAGGTGTAGACACAGCTGGCTTGACGAATAACACCATGGTGAATACAAAAGGAGGAGAAGTCGTGGCTAAGATACTCCTTAGCATTGTCTGAACGAAGGAGTTTAATAGACGTATCAAACTGAGTCTTAACCATAGAATAAAAGGAGGTCCAAACAGAGAACAGCTCGGAGCGATCTTTGAGAAGATATACCCACGTACATCGAGAGAAATCATCAATGAAGGTGACAAAATAGGAACTACCCCGACCGATGGTGAGGTTAGGAGCGGGACCCCATATGTCAGAGTGAACGAGGTCGAACGGATGGGAAGAGCCCCGACTTTGCGTTGGGGGGAAGGATGAGCGGTGATGTTTGCCAAGTTGACATGCATCACAGTTTAGAGGAGGATGATGAGGAGGGAGGTGCGGCAGGAGCTGGCGGAGAATTCGGGGAGGAGCATGTCCAAGGCGAAGGTGCCATTGGAGAAGATCTGTAGAGGAGGAGGAGAAGGCGGATAGAGCAGAAACGTTGTCGAGGAAGTAGAGGCCACCACTCTCAGTCCCGGTAGCAATCGTCCGTTGGGAGTCCGGATCCTGAAAAGCACAAGAGCTAGGGGTGAATATGACAGAACACCGTAGTTGCTTGCATAAAGAAGTAACCGATAATAAATTGCACGGAAACTTGGGCACATAGAGGGTATCAACCAGGCAGAGAGATGGAGTGACTTGAACCATGCCCGTCCCATGGACCGGGGAGGGAGATCCATCAGCAACAATGACCGGGGGCAACTGAGCATGTGTGTCAAGAAGAGAGAAACATTGAGGATTGCCTGTCATATGATTGGTTGCACCAGAGTCGATGAGCCATCTTCCGCGAGTAACAACATGAGCACTACCAGAAGAGGTGACCACGGAGGCGGACAGGCTGGAGGAGCGGAAAGCCATGGAAGCAAGAGAGGAGCAAGCCGCGACGATAAGAACAAGCCGCGAGAAGAGAAAAGAGCACCAAGCCGGGCGAACAGAAAAACAGGTCGGGCGGCTAGGAAGGCCGCTACCAAGAAGCAGAGCAAAGCAGAGGGAAAGAAGTCGCACGGCTTGAAAAAGTCGGGCGAACAGAGGAGAACAGGTCGCACGGCAAAAGATGAGGCCGGCGCGACTAGCAAGCAGGAGCGGGTAGAAGGCAATAAGTAGAGCACGAACAGTAGCGGCTAGCAAGAGGTCAAAGGCACAGCGGGGAAGAGGTCGCGCGGACTGAAAAGGCCGAGCGAACAGAAGAGAGGAGAAGAGCAGGTGACCGCGACCAAGATGCGGGTGAGAAAGGAACAACCCGCACGGTCAGGCAGATCACAGCAGCAAACCGCGAGTATAGGGGCAAGCGGATTTGGGGAAAGCAGAAGCGGACAGGGAGAAGAAGTCCGCAGCGGGTAGACACAAGCCGCAAATACTAGGAAGTCGGAGAGGCAAGAAAGAGCAAGGGGCGCGGCGACAAGGAAACAGGTCGCTGCGACGAATAGCAGTAGGAGAAGAGAACCAAGAAGCAAGCCGCGCGAACAGGCAGCGGACAGAAACAAGCCGCTCGAACAGGGCGGCGGACAGAAGACAAGGCAAGCCGTGAGAGAGGTCGCGTATAGCGGAAAACAAGCCGCGAGAAGCAGAGAGCGCACAGAATCAGGAGGAAATGACCGTGTCCTCTGATACCATGTTAAAAGTAGCGAATAGAAAAGAACAAACGGATAGACTTTTGAATAATTGAAATTTTATTATCCAAAAAAGGTATCTATTACAAAGGTATGCCCTCCTTTATATAGAATGGAGGAGAGATGAGAGAATACAAATAAGAGATGTGGGACTATAATTTACAGGACAAGCGGACTATACAAAACAAACCGCACAAGCTGCGCGGTTAGACAGCAGGGCTAACCGCACGGCTACCACCAGAGAGGAAGAGAGACTGCCAGGGTAGACCGCCAGACCGCCCAGTCTCCAAGCCGGCTGAGACAAACCGCCAGACCGCGCGGTCTTCAACCCGCCAAGACAAACCGCCAGACCGCCCGGTCACCAACTTCAACATATCCCAAGCCCCACCATGGTCCAGGATATAGCATCTAATCATATCCTCCAAGATCTGGTTCACTCTCTCTGTCTGACCATTTGTCTGAGGATGATAGGCAGTAGAATACCTAAGGTCAGTACCTAGAGCTCCTTGTAATCTTTGCCAGAAACGAGACATGAATCGGGCATCTCGGTCTGACACAATACTCGTAGGTATACCATGAAGTCCGATAACTTTGTTCAGATAAAGCTCAGCTATCTTTTCCATGGAATAACTAATCTTGAAAGGCACAAAGTGGGCACACGTGGTTAGTCTGTCCACAATAACCCACACTGCATCATGCCCTCGTGGAGATCTAGGCAAACCGGTTATGAAATCCATGGATAAACTCTCCTATTTCCAACTCGGTATATCTAAGGGTGTTAACTTACCACCCGGCCTTCTGTGATCAGCCTTGACACGCTGGCAAGTATAACATTCCGATACAAATCTTGCAATGTCATTCTTCATGCCTGACCACCAAACAATCTACTTCAAATCTCTGTACATTTTCGTGGAGCCAGGATGATATGCAACACTGGAACCATGTGCTTCACTGCATATTTTTGATCGGATGTCCCCAACAGCGGGAATACAGTATCTGCCACGGTATTTTAGGGTACCCTCGTCATCAATTGTAAAGTCAGGTAATTCCCTTTTCTCAGTTCTAGTGCGGAGGTGCTGCAAATCATGATCGTCCTTCTGATGTAGCCTAGTGAGAGTAATCCATGAAGGCTCAAACACCTCTAGGCTACTCGACAAAGTGCTATTCCCTACAGTTATGTCCATGAGCAAGAACTCTTCAACAAGGGATTGCACCGAGAGGTTGAAGATGTGTGCGGGCTTCTAGCTCAACGCATCTGCTACAACATTAGCCTTGCCGGGATGATAAAGGATATTGACTTCGTAGTCCGCAACATACTCTAACCATCGACGCTGGCGCAAATTCAGTTCCTTCTGAGTGAAGACATATTTCAAACTTTTGTGGTCCGAATAAATTTTGCACGACACTCCATACAGAAGATGTCTCCACAACTTCAAAGTATAAATGACGGCAGCAAATTCCAGGTCGTGCGTAGGGTAATTCTTTTCATGCACCTTTTATTGTCTTGATCCATACGCAATCACTTTACCGTCCTGCATCAACACGCAACCGAGTCCCACTCGCGAGGCATCCACTTAAACAACATACTCCACTCCTTCCACTGGCAATGCCAACACGGGTGCAGAACACAAACGCCTCTTGAGCTCTTGAAAAGCTTCCTCACAGGCATCACCCCAAACAAAAGCTGCGCTCTTTTGCGTAAGCCTGGTCAACGGCGCAGAGAGAACAAAGAATCCTTCCACAAATCTTCTATAGTAACCTGCCAACCCTAAGAAGCTCCTTATCTCCTTAGGCGATGCAGGTCTCTTCCAATCCAAGACCGCAACTATCCTTGCAGGATCCACTGAGATACCATCCTTACTTACAATGTGTCCTAGGAATGACACCTGAGATATCCAGAACTCACACTTGCTAAGCTTCGCATACAGCTTGTGCTCCCTCAGAGTAGACAAGACCAAGCGCAAGTGTAAGGCGTGCTCCTCTGCATTTCTGGAATATACTAAGACATCGTCAATGAATACCACCACGAACTTATCTAGAAAATCTTTGAACACCCTGTTCATCATGTCCATAAAAGCTGACGGTGCATTCGTTAATCCAAATGACATTACCAGAAATTGAAAGTGACCATAGCAAGAACGAAAAGAGGTTCGCGGAATGTCTGACTCCCGGATTCTCAACTGATGGTAACCTGAACGGAGGTCAATCTTCGAGAACACGGAGCTACCCCGCAACTGATCGAACAAATCATCGATCCTAGGCAACAGATATCTGTTCTTAATTGTTACCTTGTTTAGCTCTCGATAATCAATGCATAGCCTCATCGTTCCATCCTTTTTCTTCACGAAGAGCACTGGTGCACCCCAAGGGGAAGAACTGGGTCTAATAAAACCGCACTGCAAAAACTCATCCAGTTGAGTACGCAGCTCCTCTAACTCGCGCGGCGCCATGCGGTACGGTGCCTTTGCAATAGGGTGAGTGTCTGGCTCGAGGTCTATAACAAACTCCACCTCTCTCTCAGGAGGAAGTCCAGGAAGGCTAACTGGAAAAACATCCGGAAACTCACACACCACAGAAACGTCCTCAACCCGAGGCTCAACCGGTGCAGCTCCCAAAATAGAAACGGAGACAAGAAAAGAATCAGAGCCAGACTCTAGAAATTTGCGAGCACGTACCGCAGAAATGATCGGAGATTCCTGACGCGGCAAACCATACACACTCATGGGCTGGCCATTGCTACCTTTGAAATCCAAGCGCTTGTGCTTGTACTGAATGACAACATCATAGCTGGACAACCAGTCCATGCCCAAAATCACGTCAAAGTCTACCAGATCTAGCACCTTCAGATCCTCAAATGCTAGAAATCCGCCTAGGGAGATGGGGAATTTTTGGATACCCTGGCTTGACCTCACCAACTCCCCTGAAGGAAATTTGACATTCATGGAGGTGTCTAACTGGTCGAGATTCCAGTGATGTCGGTCTACAAAACTCCTTGCCACAAAAGAGTGAGTAGCAGCCGAATCGAACAAAACGCGCGCCCACTTATTCTTCACCTTAAATTCACCTAAACACATATCGCGCGCAACTAATATGCGGAAACCATAAATCTACTAAAAGAAATTACTAGCCGAGTCCGAGACTAACCTGCGATCACTTGAGTCGAAGATTGGGCTTCCTCCTTGGTCAGCACATTCAACTTTCTTTTTCCCTTGCCCACGAGAGGCGGGGGCGGTGGTAAAGTCTGCAACGGAACTGCATGCAGCGTAGGCTGGCTCTACGGGCAATTAGCCCTCATGTGCCCTTTTTGGCCACAGAGGTAACAGGCTCCAGCCCTCTTGCGACAACGGGCCTCATCATGCCCACTCCTCTGATAATAAGAACAGACAGGACCCCCCTTGGGAGCACCCTGGATCGCATGTACCTGAGACAGCTTCTGCGCATCCAATCTCTTAAAGCACTTATCGAAAGGGTGCCCCGGCTTACCACAGAAGCTACACGCCTCTCTTCTATCCTTCTTTGCTACAGGGCCAGATGCCCTTGCACTTCCTCCATCGTCAGATTTCCTCTTGTCCCTCTTTGCAAGCGATCCCCGATTCTTCGCATTTTCTATCGCCTCAACTTTTAAGGCATCTTCGACTACTTCTGCAAAGGTCTCGGACTTGTATGCGCTAACCAACTGCTGGATGTCATACCTCAGACCACCCAGAAAACGCTTCACTATACCTTCTTCAGATACTATCAGATCTAGGGCGAAATGACTGAGCTTGCCAAACTCGACCTCGTACTCACCAACAGTGAGTTGCCTCTACTTTAGGTGTAAGAAGTTATTCATTAGGCGGTCTCGCTTGACCGATGGTAGGAACTTCTTCAGTAACATACTCCTAAACGATTCCCACGAGCACCCATCAGAAAGGTTCTCTTTTTCTCTGATCCACCAACTCTTCGCAAGACCCTTGAGCAGATATGCCGCAATCATCACCTTTTGATCAGGAGAAACGCCAGAGTAGGAAAACATTTCTTCTATGGCAATAATCCAGTCATCCAATGCCATGAAGTCTTCCCTACCGTCATACAAAGGAGGTCCTAATCGCTGGAAGTGTGAAATGAAATTCATCTCAGGTGGCAGCGCGACTGGGGGAACTAGAGCAGCAGGGGGAGTAGGAACTGCTTGGTCCACAGCAGGGCCCTGCACTCTAGTCTACTGCCCGGCGACGACAGCCAACAACGATTGCATCTGGGATTGCATGTCCACCATCTGCCTAGCCAGGTTCTTATTACTTTGCCTCAGCGCTTCGATCACTGCTTCGCTCTGGGCACCAGAAGACTCACCCTCTGATTGGGGAGTTGACCTCGTCGCAACGCGCTTAGGCGGCATTCTACAGAACAAACGGATATCTAGTCAGACTTTGCCTAAGACATCACAAACTGGGAAAATATTCCCTAAACACACGATTTCGGGTTCATATTTAACCGATACGAACAAAAGACTTATTAGGGACCTAGCTTAAGACAATGAAGCTAGAAAACTTGAATACCCTGACACAGATCAGATCAGGAACGAACAAACACAGGTCAAATCGGAAAAGAACTGATACTTACTCTTGTTGTTACCTTGCTCCGGGAAATCATAAAATGATGTTATGCTTCTAACTTGTGCCTATAATATGAATGCATGAATGTATAAATTTCATCTCAAATCATGGGTGTACATATATCATCATGCAGATCTCTAACTTGGCACGTGTGCTTATGCAATGATATGTTATGTATGCAGTGCTATGCATTCTAAAAAAAAGCCTTAGTGCATTTTATGGGCGGCGTACACATACAATGTTATGCATCTCATACTACATAATATTGTATGTAACGAAGAAAAGAAATGCGCTAATGGGCATCCATGTGATGATGGTTATGCATCACATACTACATAACTGTCACATGTTGCCACCTATAGTGGATCCATATACAAACACATATTATGCATCCCATACTACATAAAATGATGAGGTGACTTCTACATTTACTATATATATATAGAAATCTTTTGTACGCTTAAAGTAGTAGATTTAGTAGTTGAAGTCATGCCATGCCAATATTCCGGAATGCAGTTTTGTATACTTTGAAATAACTAAATGCATCCTAAAAAAAATCCTTCCCAGAGAGCAAGAACAATCAGGTAAAAAGTAACAGCAGTAACAGTAGCAAGTAGTCCATCACAGAAAAGTCAAAGTCTATGGGCGTCAACAACTGACACGAACCCATAGTAAAATCTGACAAGTCTAAACAAAGACAACTACCTCAAGCTCAGAGGTGGAATCAAACGGCCGTAGAAACCAACAGCACTAGAAGCCCAACACTGTCAGCTAGACCTGCTATAGCTCTGATCCTGGGGCATTCAAAAGAAGAACACCTCAGAAGCAAGTCACAAGTAGTGCAAGAGTAAAAGCAGACTACACAAACCTCCAGGTGAAGGAGAATGAAAAATGACTATAACAAAATGGTCAACAGAGTAAAAGTAAGCAACAGTAAAACTAGCCGAGCAAGAAAGGCTAAACACATTATCAAGACAGAACAAGCTCCAGCAATAGAAGTTCAATCTTTCATTAATAATTACTATGCCGAGGGGGAAAACCCCAAAGCGCATAGTCTATCTGAGCATTAAGCACTATGTCGAGTGAGGACCCCAACGCGCACAGTTCATCTGAGTATAAAACACTATGCCGAGGGAGGACCCCAACGTGCACAGTTTATCTGAGTATAAAACACTATATCGAGGGAGGACCCCAACGCTCACAGTTCATCTGAGTATAAAACACTATGCTGAGGGAGGACCCCAACGCGCATAGTTCATCGGAGTATAAAACACTATGCCGAGGGAGGACTCCAACGCGCACAGTTCATCTGAGTATAAAACACTATGTCGAGGGAGGACCCCAACGCGCACAGTTCATCTGAGTATAAAAATACTATGCCGAGGGAGGACCCCAACGCGCACAGTTCATCTGAGTTTCTATAGTTGCATAATTATACATGCATGGTTCATTTGTTTTTATTCATCAAAAACTCAAGGGATAACCAACCAAGTGGACTGCATAAGAGCATTTCAAGGCACAGCAAGTGAAATTTAATAAGAAAAACGAACAAGAAGACTCGATGGTTATAACAGCACGACAACCAATTTGTTTACCAATGAAATAGAATAGAATTTTGGGGTTAAGGCTTTAGGAACATCAAGTCACAATTCCAGGAATAGAGGGGGAAAAAGGTTAGAATTTCAGGACAAGTATCTCAACAATCGAAACATGATAATCTCAAACAAGTGTAAAAAAAGGGCAAAATATTTAGAATCAAGAACAAGAGGGAGAGCAAGAACACCACTTGCCTCGATTTACCAGAAAAACTCTCCAAATCTCCACGCGTCGCGATAGGAGCCGAAATCTGGATGAAAATGTCCGAAATAACGGTTAGGGTCGAAAACCCTTACAAGAAAATCTCAGAAAGGGGGAAGAAACTACCACGAGGTCGCAGCTCTCGACGAGAGCTTTCCAGATCTACGATCGTTTGGAAATACCGAGCACCGGAGCTCCATCGGTGGTCACCGGAAGAAGCACAGACGGACAATCTTCTCCTCACACGCCGCTCTGGTACGGAAGGCAGGATAAATCTAGGTCGGCTTAAAGCTTAGGAGGAAGCAGAAAGTATAAATACTCCGTAGAAAAAGACCGAGTTCAACAAAACCAGCCCAGCGGTGTCGACACAAGTCGGCAGTGTCGACACCAGTAGGCAGTGTCGACACATCTGTGTCGACACCCGACAGCCCAGCGGTGTCGACACAACTATGTCAACACTAATCGGCAGTGTCGACATAGCTGTGTCGACACCCGACAGCCCAGCGGTGTTGACACAACTGTGTCGACACCAGTCTGTAGTGTCGACACAGCTTAGTCGACACCCGACAGCTCAGCGGTGTCGACATAACTGTGTCGACACCAAACGGCTCAGCACAGCGGTGTCAACACGACCGTGTCGACACCAGACGGCTCCGCTCGACGATCGTCAAACTCCAAGCAACGACCAGAAAGGAAAAGCGATCGTCGAGCTCCGCTCGACGATCGTCGAACCCAGACCTCACCAGAAGGAAAAGCGATCGTCGAGCTCCGCTCGGCGATCGTCGAACCCAGACCGCACTAGAAAGAAAAGCGATCGTCGAGCTCCGCTCGATGATCGTCGAACCCAGACCGCACCAGGAATAATAAAAATAAATGAGATAACACACAATAAGGTCGGTTCGACGAAACGGACGAGCAAGACAAAAATCAACCAATTAAGTTTCCCAATGGGAAATTTTCCGTTTCCGCCAAAGATTCATGAATTCAGCCGACTGAATCGAAAAGACGCGAAAACACACTATCGGTGACGCGCCATCATATGCACGCTAAAGTAACGCCCTTACGTCATTATGACGTCAACAAGAGGAGTAAAATAATGCCGAAAAAACAGGGGCGTTACACCCTCCCTCGGCAACTCCACTTCTTCGCCCCTCTGGGTCTCACCCTCAGCTTCTCCCTCTACCCTTTGCTCCCCTACAGTCTTTTCTCCAACCTCAGTTAAGCCCACCACTCCCTTCTCCACAACCTCCTCTTCAGTCTTCTCCCCAGCCTCTCCTAGGCTCATCCTTCCTTCCACTGTTATCTTCTCATCAGCCTCTCTTAGGCCCATCTCTCCCTCCTCCGCAACTTACTCCTCCATCACCATCTCCTTCTCCAGCTCCTCTGCCTCCGCCATCCAGGAAATGGTATTGAAGGCAGTCACGTAGCATTGCTTCACCACCTTTGGATCCCCCATAATACTGCCCTGCACTCCTCCACTGTTGAACTTTAGGCACTGATGAAACGAGGAGGGGATGCAACGAAAGGCTCTGATGAGAGGACTACCAAAGATTGTGTTTTAGCTGCTTGGAGCACTAATGATGATGAACCGACAGTTCTTCGATACCTCTCCCCCCCCCCCACCCCCCCCCCACCCCAACGTCACATGCAGCCCCACCCCTCCTTCAACATCCTTCCACTCCCCCGAGAACCCAAACAACGGTCCGTCCGAGGTTAGAACCCTCCGAGCCTCTACCTTCATCTCGTCAAAGACTTTCTTGAAGAACACATTCATGGTGCTCCCGTTGTCAACCAGAATCCTGGAGACCGTGAAAGTTTCTATCGTTGCTTGGATCACCAAGGTGTCACAAAACGTGTCTTCATAGTTGGGCATGTCCTTTGCTGAGAAAATTATTTTTTTCCTCCTATGGGGGGTATGGGAGGTCGAGGCGACACTCCTTTGATACATGGTTTGGAAGCTCCCCTTACGGGTGGCTTCGATCCCCACACCCCATGGATCACCATGATCCCTCCTCGAACACCCACGTCCACCCGGTCATCACATCTATCTTCTCCTCCTTGTAGAAATTCCTCAATCTTCACAGGTGACTGCTGCTGGACTTGCCCCCTGGCCGCTCTCATCTCCAAAAACTCTAGGCAGGTGGTTATCGCATGACCCACTTCCTGGTGAAAGTCACAGAAGGGCAACGTCACCCTACCTTCTCTTCTCCTTGCTCCTCCTCGAGCTCCTCTCCTTCCCTCTTCCTCTCATAATTTTCATGGCTTCCTGCTGTGGCGGGAGGGGGGACCTTTATCCCAGCCTCCAGGATGGCTGATTGAATCTCCTTTGCTCGCAGAAGTTGTCCATTACTTGGAAAACTCCACCCTGTCCCTGAGGGTGACCTTACTTGGGCCTCCAGCCCAACCGATTGTTCGGCTCACGTAGCCCAAAACCTTAATACTGCCCCTTTCCTCGAAGTTCCTCACTTCTTCTCTCCTCCCTCTGCTACCTATGCCTCCCTGCTCCTGATTCTTTCACATCATCCTCCGCCAACTTGGCTAGCTTCTTGCAAACGCCGGATTGGCCGCCTCGATTTTGATTTCCTTTGCCGCCCTCTCCATCAGCTCCTCGAATGAGAGGGGGGAACTCTCTTCAGCTCCATGCTAAAGAAGCTTGTCCTCAACCTAAGGATGAAAACATGCATCACGGTTTACCCCGGCATCTCCTGAACCTGCAAAATCTCCTCCTGGAATATATCAACATAGCATCACAGCATCTCCTCCGGCCTCTGTTTAATGGCAAACAAGCACTCTGCTCCCTTCTTCCTCTTCTTGGATGTTGAGAACCTCAGCATGTACACGCATCACAGATCCTCAAAATAGTAGATTGAACACGCAGGAAACTGGTGGAACTAGTCCCCAGCCTTCTCCTTCAGAGTGATGGCAAAGAGCCTACACTTGAAGGCATCCGAGATTTGTCTTATGGAAACGACATCTTCAAATCACTACACATGTTGCGTGGGGTCGTTCCTCCCTGTATAGTAGGTCATGTCTGGCTACCAAAACAGGAGCTGCGATGATGAGCTCACTAAAGGGGCTCCCGCCCCCTGCATGCCATGAGTGCTCATCACAGGACCTCAGTACGCTATCCCTATCTACACTAGTCTGTTCGGGAAATAGCTCCCATATGGGGACATCTCTTTCTGCAGCCTCCGTCGGAACCTCCTTCCCGGGGCGATGCCTGGGAGCATTCTCGCCCAGTGACGGGGCAGGAACCACCGGTACCTGAGGCATTGCCCACTCACTCCATGCCGAAAAGGCCAAGTGGATGGTCTGGAGGACATCCTGCCTGAAGTCTTCCAGCATCCCTAGAGTCACCCCACTTCCTTGAGAGGAAGAACCTCCTGAACAAGCTCCTTCTCCTTCTTCCAGCATCTCCAACCATGGAAGTTGACTTGAGATTTTCTTGTGTCAGCTACGGTCCACGCTCACTGAACCCAAAATGTTGAAGCCAAAAATGGCCTCAATGAGAGTTCGGACCTTAGCGTGTAGCTAAAACCTACTTCTCATGAACCCCTGCACCCTGACTAGCAACAAAGTGTCTAGAACTGACACTAAGCCTCAGCTGGGAGGTCCCTCTCTAACCCGGAAGTTCTCTGAGTGTTTCCCCTCCAAAGACAAATGCTGGGCTAGGAGTTCCTCAGAAAGCACCAGAAGAAAATTTGTGGAAGTATTGAAAGCATGCTTTTTGAGGAACTCTATGGGTCTATTTAGAGATTTCTAATATCCGGTCTGTTGGATCGCTAGTTGGATTTGGGCTAGGTTCACTAAATTAGGATGTTCTGACCGAACATGTATAGCTAGGGTCATGTATATGTCCTAAAGTCTAGGCCATGTCCTTAGAGTCAACACTGTATGGACCAGCCATCAACAGACTACAAAAGACTCAAGACTTAGAGAAATTTCAAAGACTCAGAAAATGAGTTCGACATTTGTCAAACTCAGGTCGACGAAAGTTGTGCCCAGCTCAATGAACTTAGAGAAAATTCTCTGAGCTGAGCTCGATGAACTTGAATCTCAGGTCGACGATTTCCAAAGTATACTTCAACATTCCAAGTCCAGAATTCTTCAGACTTAACTCTAGTCGACAAACTTAGTTCTAAGGTCAATGAACTTAGTTCTCAGGTCGACGATTGCTGGGTATTCTACTTCAACATGTTATTGCAGAAATATCTAAGTATTCTAAGTCCAGAATCACACTCCAGTCGACGAACTCACATTCTCAGCTCGACGAACTTAGACCACAGTCTTGGCATGATTTATCAAGCAGTAGTTAGAAGCTCTCAGCTCGACGAAACTAGTTCTCAGGTTGATGAACCCAGTTCTCAGGTCGACGATTTCTGGACACGTTACTTCAACATTCTAAGTCCAAGAAACATGGAATTCTGAACTCCACTCGATGAAGTTATACTCTCAGCTCGACAATCATGATGCACAGAATTGGCAAGCGTCTAGAGAAAGCAGTTATCGGTTCTTAGGTCGATGATCTTGGATCTCAGCTCGACGAACAACTATTATCTGGTCGACGAACTTGACTTCTCTGCTCGATGAACTTTGGACACAGATCGACGAATTCTATTCTCTGCTCAATGAATTCTGTAAAGTTCCAGACTTAGAAATTTCCCTCCCTCTGTCCCTTTTCTATTGCAATAATTCCTGAGTAATCAATGCTTAAATATTCTCTGAATATTACCGTTAGAAGAAATCATTGATTACAGTCTTCATCAGGATTGACGCTTTTCAATGGGACAGTTGGGGAAATCAATCAATGCAAATATTCTCTAGGCCATCAGCATTGAATGAAGGAAGAAATTCAAATTTAGAAGGAAGATTACACAGAAATATAAAAAGGATTTTTCTTTTTCTTCCTTCAGCAGAACGGACAACAACACAGTGAATAGGCTTTTCTTCTTCCTTCTCGTCTGAACACAGAACGAAATACACAGGCTAATAACACAGCAAAATCAGAAGCCCTAGACCAGAGAAAGAACAGCAAGCTGAAGAAGAAGAAGAAGAACCATTTAATTCAGTAGTCTTCTTCTATAATCATCCCAGGATTCTTCAAAGGACAACAATTACTATATCAATCAAGAAGTACCTGGATATCTGCTGGTCAAGGCTGAAACATTGAAGGCCTACTCACCCTGAAGCAAATCTCCATCCTTCCTGAACAAATCTAGATCTCAGGGGGAGCTTTGTCAAAATCAAGATCCACTAAAGTCTTCTCAGTTGTATTTGAGAAAGAGAAGACATAATCACTCTCTCATCCCCCACTGTATAAAGTGTTCTTAACTCCCTTCAAAAGTTATTCCTGGTTGCAAGTCACCTGACCAAAAGACTTGAGGATTAGTTTTTGAGCACCTGATCAAAAGCTCATTGGTGGCAGTCACCTGATCAAAAACCTGAGTGGATTTCTACCAGGGTGGTAGAAAAGTGGATGTACCTAAGTTTAGGAGAACCACTATAAAATTCTTGTGTTTTCTGGTTGTACTTTTTATTTTATTCTTGCTATGGATGTGTGGCTTAGGTTTGCTGTGTTTGTGGCATTTAATTTAATTTCTGCAGCACCAGTGATAGATTGAATTATCTTAGGAGTGATTTGTTAATTTTCCAAAAAGTTTTATAAACCTTACTTTCAATTAGTATCAGCGCAAGTTTCCTTTGGTTGTACATGCTAACCCTTGAACCAAAAGATCCTGAGTTAGATCTGAGTTTTATTTCTATTAGATATATATTCACAGCATGGCACAAAATAAAGATTATATAAGCACAAGACCTCCAGTATGCAACTTAAACAAGTTTGCCATCTAGAAGGCAAGAATAAAGTTATATAGGAATTCTATTAATGAGGATATCTATAATTCCATCTTGACAAGTCCTCCTCAAGCTACTGCCTCTACATCTATAGCAGGTTCAAGCACTAATGCAGTTCTACCACCTGAGTGGACTGAAGCCCAGAAGAAAGCAAAGGTTGCTGATGTCAAGGCCATGAACATTCTGGCCCAAACAATGTCTGATGACATTTTCCAAAAAGTGGCAGAATGCACATTAACTAAGGCCATTTGGGACTCTCTCAACCAAATGGTGGCTAGATCTGCTGATGAAAGAAAATACAGAAGATCCAATCTCATATCACAATATGAGAACTTCAAGAAGGAGGAAGCAGAATCTGTAGCAGATATGTACAACAAGCTGAGCTCAATCATCAATGAGCTGAAGACCATTGATAAGGACATCACCCCCACTGAGGTGAATGACAAAATCATTATGTGCTTCCCAAGCACATGAGATTCAAGGATCTGGCCAATCAAGGAGGCCAGAAGCCTAAATGAGATTTCCACACAATCTCTTTTAGGAAAGCTCAAATCTTATGAGTAGCTCATTAAATCAAGAGAAGCAGCTGAGTAGAGTACACCTCCACCAGCAAGGATGGAACACAACCTGACATTCAAGGCTGTTGAAGAATCTGAAGCCTCAACAATCAATGAAGAGTTGGTGAGTCTGCTTGCCAAAAGATTCTATAAAATAGCAAGGAAAGATTTCAGAAGAAAGTCATCCAGGCAGGATGACAAGCCAAAGGTATGACAAAACCCCTACTAAAGATGTAGTTTACTTTGGCTGCAGGAAACCTGGATACTTCATCTCAGAATGTCCAGAGAATCAGAAGAAAGAGAAAAGAAGAGAGAAAGATACAAGAAGACAACAGAGTTCAAGGCCTTCCTCCAGCAAATACAAGAAGAAGGAAAAAGGATTTGTAGCTGACTCTTGTAGTGAAACTGAGGATGAATCCACATCTTCCAGCTCCAGTGAAATGAAGAAGATGCAAGGGCCAAGGAAGTATGCCTCATGGCCATTGATGCCTCTAGAGTTAAATCAGATGAAGAAGATGCTTTTGAAAATGAAGAATCTTCAGAAACAGAAGCTGATCAGGTACTTTTATCTTTTGATTATAAATCTGATGCTTTCAGATTTGAATTTAAAACCACGTGTATTGATTTAATAAATTCTGAAAAGGAAATCAAAACACTTAGGGAAAAATTAGCTAATCAGGAAACTCTGATTGCTAAAAACACTAAGCTAAAAAATGAACTTACACTTGTTAATGAACAAATTATTGCTTTAAAAACTGAACTATGTGAGGCAAAACAACTTGAGGAATCTATCAATGGGAGAGGCCTTAAGCTGATGGACATCACAAGCACAGTCAATGCCAGACTAAATGGCAAACTGGGCTTGGGTGCATCATCAAGTTTACCCCCCATTCTCAAGAAGAACATATTATCAACCCCCATTAAATTTGTGTCAGTCAAGAATAAAGAAGTAATAAACAACAAAAAAATGAAATCACACATAAAAATATGAAAAATCAAAATCAGAAAACCTTAGACAAAAACAAAGTTCAGCAGATTCCATCGAACTCAGATCGACGAAATGTGGCAAGTTCGTCGAACTCAAGTCGACGAACGCTGAACACAATTCTATATGATAATCATTCGTCCTACTGCGATCGACGAACGGTGTATGGTTCGTCAAGCAGAGGTCGACGAACTTGGGGCACAAAAAATGACTATGTTCATTCTCTGAGCAGAGATCGACAATCTCATCCCGTTTCGTCAAACTCTGGTCGACAAACTCACAACTATTTGTCGAACCCAGTCAGACTTGGTAAAAATCATAATTATGATAACAACTCTAATCAAACTAGGAAACCATTTAACCTACTTGTTGATTGGATAATTCCACCTATAAGATATCACCCATTAGGATATAAATCACAACCTGAATATTCTGTGATTTCAAGTTTTTCCTATCAGCAAAACAAAGGACCCAAGGTAACCTGGGTCAAGAACAATTAATTATTTTCTCTACAGGTGAAGAGCTGTCCAGTTGTAAATCAACTTGGTATCTGGACAGTGGTTGCTCCAAGCACATGACTGACAGCAAGGACAACTTACACAATTACAAGTCCAAGCTGGGACCAAAGGTTATCTTTGGTGATTCAAAGTGTGGCTAGTTTGAAGGTTATGGAGAAGTAAGGATTGGAGCAGTCACATTCAAGAAGGTGACTTATGTAAAAGGACTCAAGCATAACCTTATCCCTAACAGCCAATTATGTGATGAAGGTTATCAGGTGCACTTTAACTCTACATCCTGTATTATCTCTAATAAAGAAAAACAAAATGTTTTAATTGGAAATAGACTAGGTAACATATACAAAGTTGATTTTCTTTCTGCCAATTCAGATATTTGTCTGCTTAATATTGTATGCAATCAAAATGAATTATGCATAAAAGGCTAGGACATGTAAACATGAAAAATATTGCTAGGCTATCTAAAGATAGTCTTGTAAGAGGCTTACCTTCTGGTCCCTACAAGAAAGAAGGCCTTTTCAGGGCTTGTCAAATAGGCAAGCAAATTAAATCTAGTTTTAAATCAATTAATAAAAGTGATTCACCTAGGATCTTGTACTTGCTACACATGGATCTCTTTGGACCCATTGTTGTACAAAGCCTAGGAGGAAAATCCTATACTCTAGTTATTGTAGATGACTTCTCAAGATTCACTTGGGTGTTCTTTCTGATATCAAAGTCAGATACCTTTAGGGTTCTTATAGATTTTCTCAGGACTATATAGATTGAGTACTCTACTCATGTTGCATTGATCATAAGTGATCATGGTACAGAGTTTGAGACTCTTCTTATGCATAAGTTCTGTGAGAAGGAAGGTATCAGGAATTGGTTCTCATCTCCTAGAACTCCCCAACAAAATGGGGTAGCTGAAAGGAAGAATAGAACCCTGATTTAAGCTGCAGGCACATTACTTGCAGATGCTTATATGTTGCTATCCTTTTGGGCAGAGGCTGTAAGCACATCAAATTATGTACTGAACAGAAGCTTGATACATAAACTTAAGAATAGGACTCCCTATAAATTACTTAAAGTAAAGAAACCTAAAATCACTTATTTTAAAGTATTTGGATGTGTATGATATATATACATAATAATAACAAGAAATACATTAGAAAGTTTGAAGTTAAGGCTGAAGAGAGAATTTTTCTAGGATATTCCCAAGTAAGCAAAGCTTATAGGGTATTTAACAAATCCTCTTTGAAAATTGAAGAATCTATACATGTAACCTTTGATGAAACTAACATGTCTTATAAGGAGAAAAAGATTTCTACCAGTAACACTTTGCAGGTACCTCACTTGTGTAAAAAAATGGGTGAGTTGAACCTTCCACAAGAAGTTATCTCACCACCTACTCCACAAGTTGCTGAAGACAGTGAAGATGAATCTTTGGAAGAGGCTGAACCTCATTCAACAGCAAACATAATTCCACAAGAGGAATTAAATCCAAATGTTGTTGCTGAACCAACTCTACCCACTGATCTTGTCACACTAAGGGATCACCCTAGATCCCAAGTGATTGGAGACATAACAGTAGGTGTACAGACAATGCATCAAATCAACCAAGATGTGATGCATGCCTGTTTTCTCTCTCAAGTTGAACCTCAATCCATAACAGATGCTGAGCAAGATCCCCCTGGATCATTGCAATACAAGAGGAACTCAATCAGTTTGAGAGATGTAGAGTTTGGGATTTGGTTCCAAGACCCAAAGACTACCCAGTCATTGGAACCAAATGGGTATATAGAAACAAGCTTGATGTCATGGTGCAATTGTGAGGAACAAGGCTAGGCTTGTTGCTCAAAGATATAGGCAAGAAGAAGGCATAGACTATGATCAAACCTTTGCACCGGTTGCAAGGTTATAAGTAATCAGAATCTTCCTTGCCTATGATGCCTACAAAAAGTTTAAAGTCTACAAGATGGATGTGAAAAGTGGCTTTCTAAATGGAGTACTAAAAGAAGAGGTTTATGTTGAAAAACCTCCAGGTTTTGTCTCTCCAACCCATCCTTCTTATATATTTAGATTGCATAAAGACCTCTATGGTCTAAAGCAAGCTCCAAGAGCTTGGTATGAGACCTTAGCTAGCTTTCTGATAGAACATGAATTCACTAGAGGCATAGTAGATAAAACATTATTCACTAGGCACCATAAAGATAAAATCTTGTTAGTACAAATTTATGTGGATGACATCATATTTGGGTCTACTGACTCTAAACTATGCAAGAGGTTTTCTGACCTCATGCATTCTAAATTTGAGATGAGTAGCATGGGTGAGCTCTCATACTTCCTTGGTATCCAAGTGAAGCATCTACCTGATGTCATCTTCATCTCCCATGCTAAGTATGCTAAAGAGCTTCTTAAGAAGTTTGGGATGGCTGATGCCTCAACAAAGAAAATAGATATGGCTACTAATGCTGTAATAGATTCTGATCCACATGGGAAACCTGTTGACCAGAAGTTATATAGGGGCATTGTTGGGTCCTTATTATATCTTACAGCTAGCAGACCTGATATAATGTTTGCCACATGCCTTTGTGTTAGATTCCAAGTGAACTCTAAAAAATCTCACCTAATTTTTCTAAAAAATAATTTTGAGATATATAAAGAGTTGTCCTAGTCTAGGCCTTTAGTATCCAACTAAGTCAGAATTTGATTTAACTGGATATTAAGATGCTGACTTCGCTGGATGCAGGGTAGACAGGAAAAGTACCTCAGGAACTTGTCAGTTCCTTGGTATGAGATTAGTGTCTTGGTTCTATAAGAAACAATCATCTGTGTCTACATCAACTGCTAAAGCAGAATACATAGCAGCTGGCAGTTGTTGTTCCCAGATGTTGTGGATTCAAAACCAACTCCTAGACTATGGTTTCAACTTAAATAATTCAACTCTACTATGTGATAACACAAGTGCTATATCCATAGCACAGAATCCAGTCCATCACAGTAGGACTAAGCATATAGACATTAGGCATCATTTCATTAGAGAGTGTGTAGACAAAATCAAACTTCTCTATATCAACACTGATTTACAAAGAACTGATATTTTCACCAAACCCTTGGATGAAAGGAATCACTTGTTCTTTATAAATCAGCTGGGCATGATCAATGGAGAAGCTTTGATTTAACTTCTGTCTGCACTCGACAAATTCTTCAAAGTTCATCGAACGGAGCTCGACAAACTGGGGAAAGTTCTTGAGATATTCGTCGAACGTAGGTCGACGAACTCTCTGTGAGTGAAGTTGTTTTCGTCGAACGGAGATCGACGAATCTACTTCAGAAAACTTTCGTCGAATGGAGCTCGACGAAATGTCTTCAAATCTTTAGACTGAGCTCGATGAATTATTTAACTACAAATTATTTCGTCGATCTCAGATCGAAGAATTATTTACTTTTCGTGGAACGGAGTTTGTCGATTCATATTCCGGAAAATCTTATATCTAGGTTTTCTTCGACCTCCGTCCCGCGCTTTCAGTTCCCGTGCACTTGATCTTCGTTTTTCTCTTGCAGGTGAACTAATGGTGATTCCAGCAGGCAGTCTTGCAGCGATGAAATTCGACACAGGATTTGATGTCGACTTTGAATCTTTTCAACATTCGGACCCTATCTTTCAGGACATCCTGAAACTCCTTGAAGAACAATAGTTGAAGAATCTGTTGTCCACCAGGATCAAGATATCTGGTGCTGAGATCAGAGAGTGGGTCTATACTTCTTACACCATAGATGAGAACTCTATGACTGGTACAATCTATGGTAATGCTGTTCCACTTACTCTCGTCATTCTAACAGAAATTTTTGGATTAATTAATGGTGAAGAAGAGTTAGAAATTGATACTGAGGAATTTGATGTGATGTTGAGTATGATGGGGTATATTGGAGAAACCCCAAATAAATTACTGAAGAAAGACCTGTCTGCCGAGTTCAAATTTCTAGCAGATATTGTGGGGAAAGTGTTGTTGGGCAAGCACACTGCTCATGATTACATTACCAGGCACCAATTCCTGGTAATGTGTGTTGTGGTGAACAAGAAGCAGGTGAACTGGGCTCAGATTCTGTTTGATCTAATTAAGAAGAACAACAAAAAAAGTAGGTCTGTTTTGGAACAATTCTGGGAATCTTCCTGAAGGAGAAGGTTGCTGATGTTGGGTTTCTCTATAGGGTTGGCACAATGCTTGTGCACGCAGCGGAAAAGTAAAACATCAAGAAAAACCCAAAGAGATGTGGATCGGGCCATGAACAGTTGAATCAAGAAGTTAACAAAACTAGGCAAAAATTACCTCGGTGGCGTTGAGTCACAACTCAACGGAGATGCTCCAAACTTTATCTGCTTGCTGGTGGCGAGTTCTACGTGGAATAGTATCCACGTTTCTGCAGAAGTCCACACGAGCGGGAGAACGCCGAGCTTTCCGTCGCACGGAAGATCGGGATGGAGAAGACCGGACCTCGGCTAATCCACGGACTGTTAGGTCCGCGCCAGGAAGAGCAGCACCAGCGACAGTCGCCGGAGGAAAAAGGTGGCAGCGGAGCGAACACGGCGGCGGAACTCTTCCGGCGGCGGGATCGGGCTCGGCGGAGCGAACGAGCGGAACGTTTCCGTCGGGGTCGATTCGCACAGTAGCCAAAAGGATATTACCCGATAAAACCTAAGTGTTCTATTTATACTAGAGGTATAAATAAACCCAGGAAAATCGCTATCCGCAGACCACCCAGAACTAGGGTTCAGAATCGGCGAGTATCAATCGGTGAGAATCGGCGACAATCGGCGAGAATCACTGAGCAGGTTCGGCGAGAATCACTCGACGAATATCACACTGGATCGGCGAGAATCAGAGTTCAATACTCTCCGATTCTCGCCGATCGTCGAGCCGCGCTCGACGATACACAACGATACTCGACGATCGTCGAGCCGCGGTCGACGACAATTGTCGAAGTAGTCGATCGTC
The DNA here is from genome assembly GCA_039583875.1 of Platanthera guangdongensis. Classification (NCBI taxonomy): domain Eukaryota; kingdom Viridiplantae; phylum Streptophyta; class Magnoliopsida; order Asparagales; family Orchidaceae; genus Platanthera; species Platanthera guangdongensis. The sequence continues at coordinate 118,743,145 of CM077156.1, read as the reverse complement.
GAGAATCAACAATTGATTCTCGACGATTCTCGTCGATCGGCGAGAATCAGAGAGACGATTCTCGCCGATCGGCGGGAATCAGAAGACGATTCTCGACTAATGTCATCGACCCTCGGACGACAATCCCAACCAGCCCTTCAAGGCAACATTTGCCCAACCCGATGATCCTATAAGGCAACACTTTGCCCATAACCCTATTCAGGTCGGTGATTGGTAACCTTTACCAACACAGTCAGTCAACCAACTTCTCCACATCTCTTGTGTGCGACCCTGCAGGCTCATATCGCGTTGGCAGTGAGATTACATGCTTGATCACTTCCAGATCATCATGGTGACTCCAACAGACTCCCACTTGATCTCGAAAGTATCAAAACAAAAACCTCACAAACAATGAGCGGCATCTAGCAATGCATCATTGCTCCCCAAGCAATAAGAGTTTATAACTCATAAGCCTATATGACCAATGTATCAGCGTTGTCTTTATCCCTTTGTCCCTTACATCCAGAAAGAACTAGAGGCATGGACCGTGTCACCCTCGTAATAGCTCAATCCAAGTTTCTTGATCCAGGACGGACTTCCAGAGAATGGTGAGTCCAATATCACATATTGACTCAACCAAGCATGGCCATGCATTTCTCAGTCCAGATCCATCAAGGGGCCCATGGATGCAACTCCTGTCATACAGGAGGACAAATCCCATATCTGCTCACACACAAACACCCAAATGATTCGTAACATGCCCAACAACCACCCTTATCATCAACCTTTCTCAAGGAAGACTTTAGATGGCATCAAAGCACGCTCTTCCTCACTTGATGAATGATGTGACTTCAGGTCAAAGGATCACAACACCATTGTCAATTGAGACCTACTCGTGACACGATTGGATGACAATCCACAGAGTAGTCTCAGGTTGGGTCTGTCCAGTACAACTTGTTCACTAACAAGTACCCACATGATGACTTGATATCACAATATCATGACCTGTGAGAACCAGTCATCAGTCAACACACGTGCTAGCCTTCATGTATCATCATCACCCTTAGCTTCTATGATGATACTCGACCAGGGACCTTTAAGAATGAAGCTCCAAAAATCATGGGCTCTCACATTCAAGTCACGTACTTGATGTCCCATGGAAGCGAACATTCTAAGGGTATCTATTATGTTAACATTTAACTATCATATATAGAAAAATTCATAATAAAAGAATTTGCCATTTAATTATAAAAGAAAAACTAGGTACACAGTTCATCATATGAACAAACAGCCAACAAAATACAAGATTACATGCAACCCACAAGATTCTCGCTAGAGTTGATCATTTAGGTATCGTATACCCATCGATCTAGTATGACCATCATGCTTTCTCTGCGCGAGAGGCTTTGTCAGCGGATCCGCAATATTTTCCTCAGTCGGCACTCTGCAAATGTTTACATCTCCTCGTTCGACAATCTCACGAATAAGATGAAAACGCCGGAGTATGTGCTTGGAGCGCTGATGAGATCTAGGTTCCTTAGATTGTGCAATTGCACCATTGTTATCACAGTAGAGAACTACGGGACCAACAATGCTAGAAACTACATCAAGCTCGCCGATGAATTTCCTAATCCATACAGCCTCCTTCGCCGCATTAGCTGCTGCGATATACTCGGCCTCTGTTGTAGAATCAGCAACTGTCTCTTGCTTGGAACTCTTCCAGCTTACAGCTCCTCCATTCAGGCAAAACACAAAACCTGACTGAGACTTGGAGTCGTCTCGATCAGTTTGGAAGCTAGCATCCGTGTAACCACTTACAACGAGCTCTTCCTCTCCACCATACACCAAGAACACGTCCTTAGTCCTTCTCAAGTACTTCAGGATATTCTTGACTGCAATCCAGTGACACTCACCGGGGTCCGACTGATACCTGCTAGTCATGCTCAAAGCAAAGGAGACATCGGGTCGAGTACATAACATCGCGTACATGATTGATCCAATTGCCGAAGCATATGGAATCAACTTCATGCGGTCCTTATCTTCGCAAGACTTTGGACACTGGTCCTTAGAGAGATTCACACCATGAGACATGGGCAAAAATCCTTTCTTGGACTCAAGCATGCTGAACCGCTTCAACACCTTTTCGATGTACGTACTCTGGGTCAAACCCAGCAACTTCTTCGATCTATCTCTATAGATCTTAATACCAAGTATATAAGTCGCTTCACCCAAATCCTTCATTGAAAAGCAGTTCCCTAGGTTGTTCTTAACAACTTTCAGGGTAGGAATGTCATTCCCGATCAACAGTATGTCATCTACATACAATATCAGGAAGACAACAATGCTCCCACTGATTCGCTTGTAAACACAAGGCTCATCTTCATTCTTGATGAAACCAAACTCTTTGATTTTCTCATCAAAACGAAGATTCCAACTTCGAGAGGCCTGTTTTAGTCCATAAATGGACTTATTCAGCTTGCATATTTTAGTGGCTTCATCTAGGGATACAAAGCCCTCGGGTTGTGTCATATACACTTCCTCAAGGAGGTTTCCATTAAGGAAAGCCGTTTTGACATCCATCTGCCAGATCTCGTAGTCATAATACGCAGCAATAGCAAGCAATATCCTAATGGACATTACCATGGCAACAGGGGAAAAAGTCTCATCATAGTCAATACCATGAATTTGCTTGAAACCCTTAGCCACCAGTCGCCCTTTGAATGTCTGTACATTCCCATCCATGTCGGTCTTCTTCTTGAAGACCCACTTGCACCCTATGGGTCGTACCCCTTCAGGTGGTTCCACCAAGTTCCAAACTTGGTTTGCATACATGGAGTCCATTTCGGATTTCATAGCCTCAAGCCATTTGTCGGAGTCCGGTCCATTCATAGCCTCTTGGTAGGTTGCTGGTTCATCATCATGATCCATAAGCAACACATTACCTATTTGAGACACGAGAAATCCATATCTCTCAGGCTCAAACCTCGGTCTACCAGATCTACGTAGGACTTGTGTTCCCTGAGCAAGTTCTCTAGCTACAACATCTTGTAGTCCTGACTCAGAATCCAATTCCGGTTCATTCACTACATGTGGTTCTTGAACTTCTTCAAGCTCTACCTTTTCAGTCTTTCTTGATAAGAACTCTTTCTCCAAGAAGACACCAGTCCTTGCGACAAACACTTTGCCCTCAGACGGTAGGTAAAAGTAATACCCTTTCGTTTCCTTAGGATATCCCACCAGATAACATTTATCCGATTTGGGTTCCAGCTTGTCAGGCATTTGACGTCTCACGTATGCCTCACAGCCCCAAATTTTAATGAACGACATACTAGGACGCTTCCCAGTCCATATCTCATATGGTGTCTTCAGAACCGTTTTAGTTGGAGCGCGATTCAATGTCATTGCAGCAGTCTCTAAAGCAAAACCCCAAAAGGAAACAGGCAAGTCTGCATGACTCATCATCGAACGCACCATGTCTAACAGAGTACGATTTCTCCTCTCAGACACACCATTATGTTGTGGTGTTCTAGGTGGAGTGAGCTGTGATACAATACCACACTCTTTCAGATGATCACGGAACTCATGACTCAGGTATTCGCCACCTCGATCAGATCGGAGTGCTTTAACCCTTTTACCCAACTGGTTTTCTACTTCATTCTTGAACTCTTTGAACTTTTCAAAGGTCTCGGATTTGCACTTCATAAGATACACATATCCGTATCTACTGAAATCATCAGTAAATGTAACAAAGTAGAAATACCCTCCTCTAGCCATGGAACTCATGGGTCTGCATACATCACTATGTACAACACCCAAGAGATCCTCAGCCCTCTCAGTATAACCAGTGAAAGGAGCTTTAGTCATCTTGCCTAACAAACAAGATTCGCATCGCTCAAATGATTCATAATCAAATGAGTCCAAAAGTCCATCTCTATGGAGTTTGGATATGCGCTTCTCGTTGATATGGCCCAAACGACAATGCCAGAGAAACGTAGGGTTCGAGTCATTTGTTCTTAGTCTTTTATTGTTTTCTACATTACAGATCAGATGGTCCAAGTTCAAAACGTAAAGACCATTAAACAATTGGGCTACAGCATAATAAACATCATTCTTAAATATAGAACAACAATTATTCTTAATTATAAAAGAAAATCCAATCATGTCCAAACATGAAATAGATATAATGTTTCTAGTTATCGCCGGAACAAAATAACAGTTATCTAGTTCTATTACAAGCCCACTGGGTAAAGAAAGACGTTAAACTCCTACGGCTACAGCAGCAACTCTTGCTCCATTGCCGACGCGGAGGTCCACCTCCCCTTTACTCAGCAATCTTCTCCTTCCCAGTTCCTGCACATTTGTACAAATGTGAGAACCACATCCGGTATCCAATACCCAAGATGAAGGAGCAGAAAGGTTTATCTCTATAACGTAAACATTAGAAGCGGAAGTCATACCTCCCCTCAATTTCTGCAGACCCTCAATGTATGAAGGACAGTTCCTCCGCCAATGACCAGCCTTGCCACAGTGGTGGCATTTCCCTTCCTTCACCGTGCTCTTCTTTTTCATCAGTGCTGAAGACTTGGGCTCAAGATGTGACTTAGGTCCTACCTTCGTCTTCTTGGAGCCCTTGGCCTTGCCCTTGCCCTTATGCACCATCAGTATGGGGCTGGCAGGCTTGGCCTTCTTCATGTTGATTTCGGCAGTTCTCAACATGCCTAGGAGTTCGGGCAGTGTCTTGTCTATCTCATTCATGTTGTAGTTCAAGACAAACTGCTCATAACTGTCCGGCAACGATTGCAGGATCAGATCCGTGGCCAACTCTTGACCAAGAGGAAAACCCAGCCTTTCAAGGTTCTCTATATACCCAATCATCTTGAGTACGTGATTCCCTACTGAGTCTCGAACTCCCATCTTGCACTGAAACAACGCTTTTGTGATGTCGAACCTCTCTTGACGAGCCTGCCCTTGAAACATTTTCTTGAGATGCTCGTTAATCTCCTTGCACCCCATGTTCTCATGTTGCTTCTGAAGCTCAGAGTTCATGGTGGCAAGCATAAGGCACTCGACATCCAAAGCATCGTCAGTATACTTCTTATAAGTATCTTTCTCAGCACGGGAGGAGTTCCCGGTCGGCACCTCGGGGGCTTCTTCTTCCAAGACATAGAGCTTTCGCTCTTGCCTGAGAACAATTCTCAGGTTCCTATACCAGTCCATATAATTTGTCCCACTGAGCTTATCCTTCTCAAGGATGGCTCTCAGAGACAACGTGGAGTGTGCAACGCTTGCCATGGAATTCTACAAGAATTTATGCAGAATAAAATCAGTACCTAAATTTCAATTACAATTTATTCTAATTAGGACTTCAATTAAAATACTCCCACTATTTTATTCGAAATGATAGCCCTCACTAACAATTCGGAGAGTTCATGCGAGCTACTCTCTTAGTGGACAAGATCTGTATTTCACCAACACTATGAGTCCGCTTTGGCGTTCCTCTCACGATGCGGTTATTTAGGTAGGCAACGCTTGCCAATTGCATCCTCATGCAATTCTTGTATGGTTGGTGAATAACTCCTTATTCGCATCCATCATATGGTGCATGCCAACCCTATGCCTCTAGGCACTCAACCTTTGAGGTCACCTAGTTAAGCTGGACCCGATGTCGACAGTGGGATATCACAATTATCCGCTCGCACCCTTACCAAGATAGATTAATGCACCTTGCTTTCGCAAGCCCACACTTCATCGATCGAGGCAGGAAGAGTGTCAGCCATCGGAAGGCATCCGAACACTTAATATTTGATGAAGGGATTTCAAATATAGGTTAACAATTAACCATGATCAACATTTGATCGACGTGCACATCCAAAGAAAAACAATTCTTCTAAAACCACATGCATCCCTTATGTGCACATTCTGACACCATCAACATTTGATAGAAGGAAGGGCTAAATCTGAGCATCCGGAAATTTCCAAATCCTCAGATTTACATGCATTGGACAAAGGCAAAGACAGCTCAACTTAAAGCAGTAGACAAGCTCATCTCTCTTTGTTGGATTCAAAATCCAAAACAAAATCGAGGGATGGTTACTGCTAAGGAGATCACTATTTCTAACACTTAGAAATCCACCGAAATTCCAATCGTTCTTGGCGAGGAGACCAAGACTAAATCTAGACATTTAGAACACTTCTAAATCCCTAGGTTTACACGCACTGGAATAACAAACTTCCAAAACAACAATCATGGCCGTAACCTCGCTTTGATACCACTGTTGGGTTTCTCTATAGGGTTGGCACAACGCTTGTGCACGCAGCGGAAAAGTAAAACATCAAGAAAAACCCAAAGAGATGTGGATCGGGCCATGAACAGTTGAATCAAGAAGTTAACAAAACTAGGCAAAAATTACCTCGGTGGCGTTGAGTCACAACTCAACGGAGATGCTCCAAACTTTATCTGCTTGCTGGTGGCGAGTTCTACGTGGAATAGTATCCACATTTCTGCAGAAGTCCACACGAGCGGGAGAACGCCGAGCTTTTCGTCGCACGGAAGATCGGGATGGAGATGACCGCACCTCGGCTAATCCACGGACTGCTAGGTCCGCGCCAGGAAGAGCAGCACCAGCGACAGTCGCCGGAGGAAAAAGGTGGCAGCGGAGCGAACACGGCGGCGGAACTCTTCCGGCGGCGGGATCGGGATCGGCGGAGCGAACGAGCGGAACGTTTCCGTCGGGGTCGATTCGCACAGTAGCCAAAAGGATATTACCCGATAAAACCTAAGTGTTCTATTTATACTAGAGGTATAAATAAACCCAGGAAAATCGCTATCCGCAGACCACCCAGAACTAGGGTTCAGAATCGGCGAGTATCAATCGGTGAGAATCGGCGACAATCGGCGAGAATCACTGAGCAGGTTCGGCGAGAATCACTCGACGAGTATCACACTGGATCGGCGAGAATCAGAGTTCAATACTCGACGATTCTCGCCGATCGTCGAGCCGCGCTCGACGATACACAACGATACTCGACGATCGTCGAGCCGCGGTCGATGACAATTGTCGAAGTAGTCGATCGTCGAGAATCAACAATTGATTCTCGACGATTCTCGTCGATCGGCGAGAATCAGAGAGACGATTCTCGCCGATCGGCGGGAATCAGAAGATGATTCTCGACTAATGTCATCGACCCTCAGACGACAATCCCAACCAGCCCTTCAAGGCAACATTTGCCCAACCCGATGATCCTATAAGGCAACACTTTGCCCATAACCCTATTCAGGTCGGTGATTGGTAACCTTTACCAACACAGTCAGTCAACCAACTTCTCCACATCTCTTGTGTGCGACCCTGCAGGCTCATATCGCGTTGGCAGTGAGATTACATGCTTGATCACTTCCAGATCATCATGGTGACTCCAACAGCTGAATCACTGGTCTTCCCGACCATATTCATCAATGCCTCCAAGAGGCTCACCTATGCCCTCTTTGGCAAGTGGGAGAGGACCATCACTAAGCCCTCCAAGGCTCCATCCTCTTCCTCCAGTCCTTCTGAAAGCACAAGGGCAGTAATAGCCTCTCCCTCACCATAAGAAGAAGCTCCCTCCTCTTCCAACATTCCTTATCTTCAACAACAACAAAAACAACCACAGCAACCAGTTCATATTCCTACTCTAGCTCCCTCTCCTGCAAATTCTCCACAAATAGCTATCACTGAAATCTCCTCTTCCCCCATACAGGAATCCAGATAACCCTCTCCTTCCCAATCACCACAACCATCCTGACCTCAATCCCCCCTTCCACCTCACTTAACTATCCCAGATCTTGACACCTTTATCTCCTCCCACACATTCAATCTCGTGAATCCCCCATCATCCCCACATCAAGAACCCATCCCCACACCACAAATTCCACCCTCTACAACAGCTCATCCCTCTGTCCCCTTCCCTTTCCTAGTCCAAACAGACCTTCCATCTTCTGCACCTGACTACACACATATAGACATGTCTAGTGCATTTTCTATTTGCTCCAATTGTGGTCATCACAATCCCTACTCCTTCACTGCTCCAGAATATCACTATTTAAACTTCTCTGATATTGCTAAAGATTTACTTGCATTCATCTCTCCCACTCTTCAAATTCTTTTAAATAAAGCTCTAGCTCCTCTCACTGCTTCCATCCAAACTCTATCTGCCCAAGTTGCTGCTCTATCTCCTGTCCCGTCTTCTGAGGGACTGGCTCCAGGACCCTCTGCAGCCAGTTGTTAACCCAGAAATTGGCGATCCATCCCAAGGTAGCCAACTGGCTAGTTGCGACCTTTAGATTCTCCCTGGAGTTCGCGACAAGTCCATAGTGTAGGCGGACAGATTTCTCTATCCGCCGAGGTCTCTTAGCAACTGCATTCCCTGCAGGACGGTGGGTTGTTCCCATAGCTCAACCTCGCAGGTCGCGCGGTTAGGCCCTCTAACCGCGCAGCATTTTTCCTTACAGGAGGCAATCAAAAGCAAACAGGGGGCGATATATGTGATCTATCCCTTCAATCTGCCAGGTCGCCCAGCCAGCGTCAACCTTAGACCAATTCAACCACCGCGGGCTCGGCGGACTCACGCTCCGGCACGCCATCAGAGGGTTTCCTCCCCTACCGGGGCGGCCTGCTCCTCAGGCCACCTCTTCTGCTTGCCCAGTGGCGGCCTGCTCCTCAGGCCGCCACCCATGGGCGGCCTGCTCCTCAGGCCGCCCCATCAGCAGCCCTAGGGGGCGGCCTGCTTCCCAAGCTGCCTCCCTTGCTGGCCCTTTGGGCCTCCAGTGCCCAGGCCACCTCCCTTGCTGGCCGCCTAGCAGGGGCGACCTCCCTGCTCCAGGCCACCCACCAGGGGCAGCCTCCTTGCCAGGCAGCTCACCAGGAGCGGCCTCCCTGTGCCAGTCCTCCCACTAGGGGTGGCCTCCCTGCTCCAGGCCGCCCACCAGGGGCGGCCTCCCTATGCCAGGCCTCCCACCAGGGGCGGCCTCCTTACCAGACCGCCCACCAGGGGTGACCTTCCTGTGCCAGGCCGCCCACCAGGGGCGGCCTCCCTGCTCCAGGCCGCACACCAGGGGCGGCCTCCTTACCAGGCCGCCCACCAGGGGCGGCCTCCCTATGCCAGGCCGCCCACCAGGGGCAGCCTCCTTGCTCCAGGCCGCCCACCAGGGGCGGCCTCCATGCCAGGCCGCCCACCAGGGGCGGCCTCCCTGCTTCAAGCTGCCCACCAGGGGCGGCCTACTTGCCAAGCCGACCACCAGGGGCGGCCTCCCTGTGCCAGTTCGCCCACTAGGGGTGGCGTCCCTGCTCCATGCCGCCAACCAGCGGCGGCCTCCTTGCCAGGCCGCCCACCAGGGGCGGCCTCTCTGTGCCAGGCCTCCCACTAGGGGCGGCCTCCCTGTGCCAAGCCGCCCACCAGGGCCGGCCTCCTTACCAGACCGCCCACCAGGGGCGGCCTTCCTGTGACAGGCCTCCCACTAGGGGCGGCCTCCCTCCTGCAGGCCTGCCCACCAGGGGCAGCCTCATTGCCAGGCTGCCCACCAGGGGCAGCCTCCCTGTGCCAGGCCGCCCACTAGGGGCGGCCTCCCTGCTCCAGGCCGCCCACTAGGGGCGGCCTCATTGCGAGGCCGCCCACCAGGGGCGGCCTCCCTGTGCCAGGCCACCCACCAGGGGCGGCCTCCCTGCTCCAGGCCGCACACCAGGGCGGCCTCCTTGCCAAGCCGCCCACCAGGGGCAGCCTCCCTGTGTCAGGCCGCCCACCAGGGGCGGCCTCCCTACTCGAGGCCGCCCACCAGGGGTGGCCTCCTTGCCAAGCCGCCCACCATGGGCGGCCTCCCTGTGTCAGGCTGCCCACCAGGGGCGGCCTCCTGCTTCAGGCCACCCCCTATGTCTTAGCAGCCCAAAGGACGCGGCCTGCCTTCTCCCAGTCTGCCCAGCCAGGCAGCTTGCTCTCCAAGTCTGCGCAGGTCGTCATGATGATGTCACTGGGCCCCGCTTCTAGAAGATCCTTCCTCGGGCCTATAAATAGCCCCTGATACCTCTCATGATAGAGGGGAGACAAGGCGCAAGAGGAAAACTGCTGCTGCCAGCAAGACCTGCGGACTCAATTTTCCAGTCCTCCACAGCTTGCCAGCAAGCCCTGCGGACTCAGATTTCCAGTCCTCCACAGCTTGCCTGCAAGCCCTGCGAACTCAGATTTCTAGTCCTCCATAGCTTGCCATCAAGCCGCGCGGCCTGCCAGCAGCTTCTTTTCCTTAGCCTCTGGCAACTCCTTCCTTAACCACCAGCTTCCCCCTTTCTACCCTTTATTGTTTTTTCATGTAAAGGTGCATTAGCAAGTTGTAATCTTGTTTCTTGATTAAAGGAAAAGCCCGTCGCAAGAGTGGCATTTAAGCCGCGGCGGGCGAAGTCTGTTGTTGCCGCTGTTAGCGGCCCCCTCTCTTCCTCTCAAATAAGTTTAGCTCTCTCGGTGTCAACGTGCAAGAGCAACCGTCCAAGTAACTATCAGCTCAAGCTCCGTTGTTGATCAACCTTCTCTGTTGATCAAGCTCCGTTGTTGATCAACCTTCTCTGTTGATCAACCTTCTCTGTTGATCAAGCTTCTCTGCTTAGCAAGCTTGCTCTCTGCTCAGCAAGCTTTTTCTCTATTCAGCAAGCTTGCTCTCTGCTCAGCAAGCTTGCTCTCTGCTCAGCAAGCTTGCTCTCTGCTCAGCAAGCTTTTTCTCTGTTCAGCAAGCTTGCTCTCTGCTCAACAAGCTTGCTCTCTGCCCAGCAAGCTTTTTCTCTACTCAGCAAGCTTTTTCTCCGCTCAGCAAGCTTGCTCTCTGCTCAGCAAGCTTGCTCTCTACTCAGCAAGCTTTTTCTCTATTCAACAAGCTTGCTCTCTTCTCAGCAAGCTTGCTCTCTGCTCAGCAAGCTTTTTCTCTGCTCAGCAAGCTTTTTCTTTGCTCAGCAAGCTTGCTCTCTGCTCAGCAAGCTTGCTCTCTGCTCAGCAAGCTTTTTCTCTGCTAAGCAAGTTCTTCGCTGCTCATTAAGCTTCTCCGCTGGTCGATCGTCATAGTAACTGTCTGCTCGACAGCTCCTGATCATCCTCCTCTTCTCATCAGCCTTCCCGACTATTATCGGTAACACTCTCCTCTATCTCCGCAACCCCTTTGACAAGTGCTTGCTCCACTCTCGAGCACTCAGAAGCTTCCTTATTTCTTCTTCCCCCGCAGCCATCTTTCCTCTTCTCCACTCAGCTTGTGAGACCGAACACACTCCCTCCGTGTTAGCTGCCCGGTGCCACTTTCACGCATCAACAGTTAACACGCGACCTTCAGATCCGAACAGACAGTGAAAACTGACTGTTTGTCATGACAAACCACCAACCAGCTGAGAACCTTGCTCCAAGTCCCAGTGAAGATCCACTCTGGGAGGCATTCGAGCAATCGCACCGTGAGAATGCTCAGCAGTTCCAAACAATCAACCAAATTCTTGCTGCAATCACACAACGATTAGACACTCAACCAGCAATAACTCCAACTGCTCCAGCTGTTCCAATCAACCCAACACCAGCATTGGAGCATCAGCAAGCTTATCCTCAAGCTTTCCCGCCGTTCTATCCTCCTTACACACCAACCTTTCCGCAAGGGCCTACAGCCCCTTTGTGACCTCAAGATGAAGAGTTTGCAGCTCGTCAAAACTTCTTACAGGGAGCAGCCCGAGGAAGTCCTGCAAGATTTCTCAACTTTTAGGGAAGTCATCCTTACCCCATAGCTCCTGCCTCTGCTCCTACAGCATCTTTTTCCTTTTATCCTCCTGTTTCTTTTGCAGCTGCAGCTTATGCTCCTTTTCATCCTTATGCTGTAGGAGAGCAGGAAGAGCCATCACCCTTTACCGAGACCGTTCGCCATGAACCTACTCCAGCAAACTTCAGAGAGCCCCGCCTGCCCATCTATACTGGAGAAACTGATCCAATAAAGCACCTTCAAGCCTTCGAGTCGGATGTTGCTCTCACGACTCTGTCAGATGAAACTAAGTGCAATCTCCTTGTCATCACCTTTGATGGACAACTGAGGGACTGGTTCTATGGCCTTCGTCCTCACTCCATCACTTTCTTTGCTGATATGCGAAAGGATTTCTTGCTCAGGTTCTCTACCTCAACCATGAGAAAGGGCGGTCCTGAAGCCCTCTTTGAGATCAAGCAGCGTGGAAATGAAACTTGGTCTCAATTCGTTTGAAGCCAATGTCCGTGCTCCAAGAACGTACCAAGAGTTGATTGCCTTAGCCAACTCATACATCTGAGGCGAAAAGAGTAACCCAGGCTTCGTCTCCAAGCTTATATCAGAGAAAGATCCTTCTCATAAACATCCTCCGAGGTCTCCTCGGAAAGATTTCCCAACTAACTCAAGGAGGGAAAGAAGATTTCAACATCGTCGATACTCCTTCCAGGATCAAGACCGTACTCGAGACCCACTACTACCACCAGCTCCATCTTCTCAAATAGCTGAAGTCTACCATCAGCAAGGCGATGACTTGCATGAGTCCGAACTAGATGAGTCCATTCAAGAAGTGAGCCAAATCATGAAGGATAAAGCTAACTACAAAAGGCCTTATCGATTGGCTGATCAAAGATCTAGAGACTCAGAACCAAACTGCGAGTTCCACAAAGAGCCAGGCCACCTGACCGAGAACTGCCAAGCACTCCGCCAGCTTTTGCAAAGGATGCTCTGACAAGGTAAGATACGTGACCTGTTACCCAAAGAAGATCTCCCTGATCCAACAACCTCAAAGGGCAAAGAAGTTGCAGACATTCCTTGCAGCTCAAGAGGGGTGAGCCTAGTCGAAGAGCCCCCTCTCCTCGTTATTAATAAAACCATCGAATGCTTCAATGTCGATGATGAGGGTGTGCTTGGAAGACTGTTCTGAACCAACAAAGGACTTCATAGTTTTTCAAATTTTTTCACAGCCGTGATCGGTTACTCTTACTCTTACTTTTCAAACATTTTCATTTTAAAGCACTCCTAAGTGCTGCTTCTTGCTTTTCAATAAAGCTTTTATTAGGGATCTTATACTGACACAGTTCCCTTTTTGTGATGCTTCCTCCTCTATTTTTCTCTTTGCCGAAGAGATCACTACACCAATGAGATATCGCCAAGTCTTGTTATAGGCCCCCTCGAGATTGGATTCCGGCGTAAGACCACAACGACCACATATCGCGGGGAGTGTTCACATATGTATATTGGGGGCTATCCATCTCTCATGCGGAGGAATACGGGACTTTGGATCCTAGCCGGCATCTAACACAGAGTGTGTGCTAGGGAGGCCCCATGTGTTAGCTCTGCTGTGCTTCGCAAAGGATACATTACAGTTATGGCGATCTTTGCTTGACAAGCAATGGCGATCAAGCGTAGCCTTGTCTCTTTGATCATCTCACAACTGTGATGGCCGAACACTCTCTGGTACTCTCGATCCGTGCTTTCGCGGGTGAAAGAATTAGTGCCTAACCACCTAGGGGGGTGAATAGGTGTAATTCCTTTTTCTTTTTAAGGCAGCAAATCTATACAGTTAATTACTTAGCAACAGTTAATTTTAAAGCTAACACAGCACAGCATTCACAGAATAATTCAATCATAGATTACACAGAGATTTTATAGTGGTTCCCCAAGTTCTGGGTACATCCACTTTCCCCCTTTGCCTATCTAGCAGTGTGCTAGATTCGGCCTAACTTCTTCTCTTCACCTCAGATCCTTAGATCTTACAACTCAGAACCCAACAAGGCTCCTACAGCTCAGGCAATCTGCCCTACCTCAGCCTACACAATGCCTACATCTCAGAGATATCAATCTCCTACAATTCAGGCTCACAGCCCTACCTCAGCCTTCAACAAGGCCTACCACTCAGAGAAATTACTCTCCTACACTCAGCCTTTATAACACAGGCTTACAGCTCAGATCTAGAATAGATCCTATAGAAAATAGTGTTTACAAAGTATTTTACCACCACCCAGGTAGAGAGAGAATGGATGGATGGTTTCTTGATCAGTTCTTGGAAGAAACTGATTGCAGAGCACAACCTCTCTTACCTTTCTTCAAAGCTTCTTGAATCTGAACTCAGTAGGGTTGAACTCTTGAGAAGTTGATTGTTGGGTATGTTGGGTACATTGGTTTAAATGTACCTGATTTGAAGAAGCCTCACCCTACTCAATGATATACATCAAAATGTATTTGATGTATTTTGAGTTGCCTTGTGCAGGTTAAGTATTTGCAGGGAAAGATGAAAAGTTTCTAAGTCCATGTGTCGACACCCAGAAGGAAAGTGTCGACACTTAAGAAGACTTGTGTCGACACCCAGGCAAGCAGTGTCGACACTTGGAGTAATTGTGTCGACACCAGGGATGCAGAGTCGACACCAGACAGAAAGTGTCGACACATACAGCTTATGTCGACACTCAATGAAGAGAAGTCCAGTGAAGCTGTGTCGACACTTAGCAGTAGTGTCGACACCCAGAGGAACTGTGTCTACATCACAAAGTGTCGACACTTGGAGGCTGTGTCGACACTCAGCAAATTTCAGCAGAGTCTAAGTATAAGTGTCGACATCATGAGGAATGTGTCGACACTCAGCAGATGACTTAGCACTTGAAGAAAGTGTCGACACTAGGAGGCTGTGTTGACACTCAGCAAAGTTCAAAAAAAATTCTAAGTACAAGTGTCGACACAAAGGAGATGTGTCGACACTCAGCCAAAGTCTCAACAGAAGAAGAATGTGTCGACACAAGGAGCTGTGTCGACACTCAGCAAGTATCAACACAGAAGGCATGTGTCGACACCAAGAAGATGTGTCGACACTGAGCAAGTTCAACACATGAAGATGTGTCGACACAAAGGAGTAGTGTCAACACTTACAAGAATTCAACTAAGTACTGAAGAACAAGAAGTAGTGTCGACACACAATATCAGTGTCAACACATGATGAAGAAGCTGTGTCGAGAAGTGAATTCTACAACACAAGGAGTTGTGTCGACATCTTGAAGGCTAGTGTCGACACTTAGTCAATTTGTGTCGACACTTGGTATTTAAGTGTCGACACTTAAAGACAGATTGTCTCGACACTTTCAGACAGTTACAGTTATTTCAAGAACTGACTGGATGACTTGACAGCTGCCATTCCAGCCGGTCTACTGCACCTGTCAGAGTTGTCAGAAAGTTGTTAGGAACCGAATCAGCCGGTCACCATGAAGAAGGCCTATATATAGGCTTATACTATCAACAGATAGATAGGATTCAACACAGATTAACACAAATCAGTTGAAGTGATCTGAAGATCTAAGTAGTTGGAGAAAGAGAGCTCCATCCAAGAAGACAGCCGTTGGAACCAGGCTGTGAAGAAGGATTCAGACCTAGTTCTGAATCTTAAGTTGTAGTGATTGAAGATCAGCTGCAGAGAATCAATCCTATTGTGTTCTACATTCAAGAAGCTTTGAAGAAAAGCCAAGTGAGATTGTTCTCAGCAGAGTTCTTCCAAGAACTCATCAAGAACCTATCAACTCATCTCTCTTTTCTCTGAGTTGTAGGTATATTCTTTGTATTCTTATTTTCTTGTATGATCCTTAGGGATCTGAGTTGTAAGCCTGCAATTATAAATGCTGAGTGGTAGGGCCTGTGTGCCTGAGTGTAGGAGATCTATTTCTCTGAGTGTAGGCCTATTGTGGCTGAGTGTAGGCCTTGTGGCTGAGTGTAGGCTTTGTGAAGAAGCTGAGTGTAGGTCTTTGGAGAAGACTGAGTTGTAGGGCCTTGGGCCTGAGCTGTAGGAACCTGTTTGTGGTTCTGAGTGTAAGATCTGAGGATCTGAGATAGTGGAGGAGTTTGGCCGAATCTAGTACACTATTAGATAGGAGAAGGGGGAAAGTGGATGTACCCAAACCTTGGGGAACCACTATAAATCTGTGTGTTCACTGTGTGCATGTGCTATTTTGTGATTGCTGTGAAAAAGTAGTTATAACTCTGTGAAATAATCTGCAATCTGCCTAAAACGTTTAAAAAAGATTTAGTCACCTATTCACCCCCCCTCTAGGTGATTAGGTACAATTTCTTTCAGGGTACATTGGAATATATGTACCTGATTTGAAGAAGTCTCACCCTACTCAATGATATACATCAAGGTGTATTTGATGTGCTTTGAGTTTATTTGTGCAGGTTAAGTAACTGCAGGTTTGCAGGAAAAGTTTCTAAGTCCATGTGTCGACACCTAGAAGAAAAGTGTCGACACTTAAGAAGGCTTGTGTCGACACCTAGAGAAGCTGTGTCGACACTTGGAGTAATTGTGTTGACACCAGGAAGGCAGAGTCGACACCAGAAGGAAAGTGTCGACACATACAGGTAGTGTCGACACACAATGAAGAAATGTCTACATAATCAGTGTCGACACTTAGAAGCAGTGTCGACACTCAGAGAAACTTTGTCGACAGCAAAAGTGTCGACACTAGAAGGCTGTGTCGACACTCAGCAAACTTCAACAAAGTTCAAGTACAAGTGTCGACATAAAGGAGATGTGTTGGCACTCAGCAAAGTATCAACACATGAAGAATGTGTCGACACAAAGGAGATGTGTCGACACTCAGCAAAAGTTTCAACACTGAAGGCATGTGTCGACACAAAGAAGATGTGTCGACACTTAGCAAGTTTCAACACAAGAAGATGTGTCGACACAAAGGAGTTGTGTCGACACTTAGCAGAAATCAACTAAGTATTGAAGAAGAAGGAGTTGTGTCGACACATAGGATCAGTGTCGACACATTCTGAAGAAGCAGTGTCGAGAAGCAGTTACAACAACACAAGGAGTTGTGTCGACACCATGAAGGCTAGTGTCGACACTTAGTCTACTTATGTCGACAATTGGTCTATTTGTGTCGACACATAAAGACTATCTGTCTCGACACTTTCAGACAGTGACAGAGATTTCAAGAAATGACTGGATGACTTGACAGCTGCCATTTTAACCGGTCAACTGCAACTGTCAGAGCCAACAGAAGGTTGTTAGAAACCGGATCAGCCGGTCACCATGAAGAAAGCTTATATAAAGGCTTATTCCTTCAACAGAAAAAAAGTAATCAATGAAGTGAAAAAACAATACAACAAGAAGAAGACCTTCAAGAGAAGATCTAAGAAGTTGGAGAGAGAGAGCTCCTTCTAAGAAGACCAGCTGTTGAACCAAGTTGTTAAGTTAGATTCAGATTGAAATCAGAATCTCAAGACACCAGTTGATTGAAGATCATCTGCATAGAGATACAACCCTACTATGTTCTAATTCAAGAAGCTTTGAAGAAAGCCAAGGGAGGTTGATCTCTGCCAAGTTCTTCCAAGAACTCATCAAGAAGCCAGTCAACTCATCTCTCTCTATCAAAGTTGTGGTCATATACTTTGTATTTTCTAATTTCTGTAGGATCTTGTATAGATATGAGTTGTAAGCCTGAATCTATAAAGGCTGAGGTAGGGCCTGTGAGCCTGAGTGTAGGAGAATCATTTCTCTGAGTGTAGGCCCTGTTGAAGGCTGAGGTAGGGCTGTTGTGCCTGAGTGTAGGTCTTGTGGAAGACTGAGTGGTAGGGCTTTGTGCCTGAGTTGTAGGAGTGGGATCACTCTGAGTTGTAGGAACATGTTTGGGGTTCTGAGTTGTAAGATCTGAGGATCTGAGGAAAAGTGGAGAAGTTAGGCCGAATCTAGTACACTACTAGATAGGCAAAGGCGGAAAGTGGATGTACCCAGACCTGGAAAACCACTATAAATCATGTGTGTACTCTGTGAATGTATGCTTGTATGATTGTTGTACTGTGATACTTGTAGAATTGCAATTACTGTACTGTATTTCTGCCTGTAAAGTTCAAAAGATATAGGTCACCTATTCACCCCCCCCCCCCCTTAGGTGATTAGGCACTATTACTTTCAAGTGGTATCAGAGGCAGGTTACTCAAAAAGGACATAACAGTCTGAGTAAAGATCCTGTAGGCAGAATCAGAATAATCAAGAATCAGGAAAATGGGTTCAACTGAGAATCACAAAGAGCTAGGATCCATGAAGTTGCCAATCTGCAGAAAAGAGATTTTTGGCATATGGAAAGAGAGGGTTAGACTCTTTATGGAAGCATCTGACCCAAGAATATACATCACAGTCAAAGAAGGGCCATATGTGCCAATGAAAGTATCTATTCTGGATGCAAATCAGAGAACTCCCAAAGACTATTCAGAAATGACTAAAGATGAAATAATTCTGGCCACTATAGACAAAAGGGCCCAGAATATTATTGTGAGTGCAATTGATGATGCCACATTTCAGAACCTAATACATTGTAAAACCTCAAAAGAAATGTGGGACACACTAATAGTTTACATAGAGGGATCTGAAGCAGTGAGACAAGATAGGAAGTCCTTCTTAAATCAAGAGTATGAAAGCTTCAGACAAGGAAGGTCTGATAGCATTACTGAGTGTTATAAGAAATTCTATAGGATAGTCAATGAATTGATGTCCTGTGGAAGAGAATTCAGTAATTATGAGCTGAATGATAAGTTCTTGAGATCCCTAACTAAGGACTGGGATACTAAGATTTGTGTCATAAGGGAAATGGCCAAACTAGCTGATATACCTCCTCCAACATTGTTTGGAAAACTGTTATCCTATGAGATGCAGCTAATGGTTAGGAAGGAGGAAGAGAAGACTACAAGAATGGAGCATAAGGAAAGATCTGTGGCCTTCAAAACTGAAGCCACTAGGAAGTACAGAAGCAAGTCTCCATCTCCACCACAAACAGTTGCTGAGACTGCTTCAGAAAATTCAGAGAATCAGAACTCAGACAGCAGTGAAAGTGATGAGGATTTTGCTGCCTTTACAAGGCAGTTTCAAAAGTTTCTGAAGAAGAAGCAGTGGAGGTCTAAGCCATCCACTTCACAGTCTAAAGATGACTACTATCAGAACCGGAAGTCCTCAAGGAATGACAAAAGGAAGTCCAAGCTAAGTAAAAATACATCCTCAAAGATAGTATGCTATTGTTGCAATAGACAAGCACATATAGTAGCTGACTGTCTAGAAAAGAGGAAAGAGTCAACTGACAAGAAGAAGACTCAGTTTAAGGGCAAAAAGGAAAAGTCTTTTGTTGCTAAGAAAGACAAAAGTCTGACTAATCAATCATCATCAGAAACAGATTCAGAAGTTGAAGCCTATATTGGCTTGTTTGCTGAAGAGGAAGAAGATGAGTTCTGGCAGCTAATGAACTCAATTTACGAGCATGAGGACAATTAGTGCAATGGACTGATGGCCTTAACAGAAGGAGACAAGATCCAGGATCAGCCTGGACCAAGTAAGGTACAATGTCATTCAGATTATATTACTGATTCAGAATCAGATACATCTGCATCAAGTGATGTCGGTGGGTCTGAATCTTAGGGTGATATTCATCAGTTGATGGATGAATATAGAGATGTATTGCAGGAACTTAAGAAGAGCAAAAATCTGGTCAAAACACTGACTAAGGAAATTGCTAATCTTAAGTTGGCAGCTGCTGATTCAGATAAAGTGTTAGATCAAAAACTAAATGAAATAGCCAGGCTAAAGAACATTATAGTTATTCAGATGGGAACTATTACATTTAAGAATGATCAAATTAGGAATCTGTAGGTTAGACTTCAGAAGGAGAGAGAGATTGTTGCAAGTTTTTCTAAACCAAAATCAGTTTTACCTTTGATAGATGAGTTCATTCCTCAAAAGGGTAAGACTGGATTGGGATTTACAAAACCTGCCAGGACAGTTAGGTCCAAGTCTAAGGGCAAAGCCCCAGTACTCAACAAGAAGCCTGATTGTTGGCACAATTCAAGTGTCAAGGAGATTAGCAAACTGCCTGCTAGAAGAGCTACTGGTAGTCTTGTTAAAAGTCAAACTAACCTGCACCAAGGACCCAAGAATTATTTGGGTTCTAAGGTTAAGTAATCTGTTTTGCAGGTGAGTCCAAGCGGTCATGCCCCTATATGGTACTTGGACAGTGGATGTTCCAGGCACATGACTGGAACTAGGGGATTGCTGAAGGACTATACACCAATCAAGGATGGTCCTAAAGTTACCTTTGGTGGTTCAAAAAAAGGAATCATCAAAGGCTTTGGTAACATTTCTAGCAACCTAATTACAATTACTCAAGTGGCTTATGTAAAGGGTTTGAAACATAACCTCATTACCATAAGTCAGCTGAGTGATTTAGGATATGACATCTCATTTGTCAAGGATGGTCGTTATATCAGTAGGTCAAGTGATCAAAAGATCATTTTGACAGGATATAGGAAGAGAAATGTCTATTGTCTAGACATTATGTGTGAGAATATTGTTTCTCCTATTTGTCTTGTAGCTGATGAGAAAGTCTCACATTATGTTAAGTGGTACAAGAGGCTGGCTCATCTCAACTATAAGATAATTGGCCAACTCTTTAGCAAAGAGTTAGTGAGGAATGGTCCTCGGGTTAAGTGTATAAAGGTTGGGATATGCTCAGCTTGTCAAAAGGGCAAGCAGACCAAATCCACCTTTCATAGCCTTGAGAACAAAGATGCTGTGAGGTGTCTATACCTCTTGCATATGGATCTTTTTGGTCCTATGCCAGTTCACAGCCTAGGTAGGAAGGTCTACACATTTGTGGTAGTTGATGACTACTCAAGTTATTCCTGGGTGTTCTTCCTAAGGCAAAAGTCTGAAACTCCAAGTATCTTGTACAGTTTTGTTAAACAAATTCAGAATGAATTGGACAGTACAGTGGTCAAAATCAGAAGTGACCATGGTACTGAATTTCAGTCTGAAAGTATGAAAAAAATGTGTGAAGAATTTGGAATTTTTCAGGAATTTTCCTCACCAAGAACACCTCAGCAAAATGGTATTGCTGAAAGGAAAAATAGAACCTTGATAGAGGCTGGTAGAACCCTGTTGAGTGACACATCTCTCCCAGAATATTTCTGGGCTGAGGCAGTTAATACTGCATGTCATGTAATCAATAGGGCTACTATCACCAAGAGCCACAAGAAGACCCCATATGAGATTGTGAAGGGCAGAAAACCAAATCTATCCTATTTCAGGATCTTTGGTTGCAAGTGCTATATCCTTAACAACTGTAAGTCTTACCTAGCCAAGTTTTCTGCCAAATCCTAAGAGGGGATCTTTGTTGGGTATAACAACAACAGTAAGGCTTATAGGGTCTACAACTTGATTACTCAAGTTGTAGAAGAGTTTGTTCATGTAGTTTTTGATGAAGCTAGACTCATTAACAATGAATTGCCTACAAGTGTTTGCAGCTCTACAGGTGTAACTGAGAAGATGGACAAGCTTACCTTAACAGAAGGTCCTTCTACAAGTCAGCAAGTGGAGGATGGTAGCTGCTGTCCAGGGGGAGTACAAGATACTCCTGTTGCTGAAGAAGACCAAGAGGAGCAGCTGAATGAAGAAGCTGAAGGTGTACAACCAGAAGACAGACTGCCTACAGCAAATAGGCATTTAAAAGATCATCCAGCCAATCAAATTATTGGAGATCTCAGACAAGGGGTACAAACAAGGAGCAGGAATCTAAGTACAGTTCTCTACTCCAGCTTTCTATCCCAGGTAGAGCCAAAGAAATTTGAAGAAGCAATCCTAGACCCTCATTGGATTGAGGCCATGCAAGAGGAGCTGAACCAGTTCAAAAGATGCAAGGTCTGGGAGCTAGTTCCTAAACCAAAGGATCACAACATAATTGGAACTAAGTGGATCTTTAGGAACAAGCTGGATGAGAATGGAATTATTATAAAGAATAAAGCTAGACTAGTTGCAAAAGGATATAGGCAGGAAGAAGGTATTGATTTTGATCAAACCTTTGCTCCAGTAGCAAGACTGGAAGCAATAAGGATGTTCCTTGCCTATGCAACATTCCAAGGATTTAAGGTCTATCAAATGGATGTTAAGTCAACCTTTCTGAATGGAAACTTGAAGGAAGAAGTCTATGTAGAGCAGCCATCAGGTTTTGTAGATTCTCTTAAACCTGATTATGTATATAGGCTTAGGAAGGCTTTGTATGGGTTAAAACAAGCCCCTAGGGCTTGGTATGAAACCCTGTCTAGTTTTCTCATTGAGAATAAATTCATAAGGGGGAAAATAGACAAGACTCTATTCCTTAGAGAATCCAGAGGCAAGATTATCTTAGTCCAAATTTATGTAGATGACATAATATTTGGGTCTACAGAAAGTAGTCTTTGCAGAAAGTTTGCAAAACTAATGTAAGGACAATTTGAAATGAGCAGTATGGGGGAACTTAAGTTCTTCTTGGGTCTCCAAGTTAGACAGACTGAGGATGGTTTATCCATATGCCAGTCTAAGTTCACCCTAGAATTGATAAGGAAGTATGGTATGGAATCATCCACTACCATGAAAACTCCTATGGGGTCAACAATGTCTCTAAGCAAAGATGATGCAGGGAAACCTGTAAATGAAACTTTGTATAGAGGGATAGTTGGCTCCCTACTGTATTTGACTGCTAGTAGACCAGATATCATGTATGCTACATGTGTCTGTGCTAGGTACCAAGCTTGCCCTAAAGAATCTCATTTGACAGCAGTCAAAAGAATTTTGAGATATCTTAAGGGCACTCCTTATCTAGGCCTTTGGTGCCCTAGGAATGGAGATTTTGAACTGTCAGGTTATTCAGATGCAGATTTTGCAGGCTGCAAGGAAGATAGAAAGAGTACCACAGGTACCTATCAATTTTTAGGTGGAAGGCTGGTGTCTTGGAGTAGCAAGAAGCAGACCAGTGTGGCTATCTCCACAACTGAGTCAGAGTATGTTGTTGCAGGAAGCTGCTGTGCACAACTACTATGGATACAACACCAACTAGAAGATTATGGTATTCAAGTAAGTAGAACACCTTTATTTTGTGATTCTACTAGTGTCATTTCTATTGCAAATAATCCTGTCTCCCATAGTAGGACTAAGCACATAGAAATAAAGTACCATTTTCTAAGAGAACATGTGGAAAAAGAAGATATTTCCCTAGAGTATGTTAAGACAGATAATCAGTTAGCTGATATGTTTACTAAGCCCTTAGATGAAACCAAATTCAATAAATTTAAAATTGAATTAGGGATGATAAACTTAGAATAGTTTACAAAATTGGCTAAGTAAAATAGTGTCGACACACAGAGTTGTATGTGTCGACACATAGTAGTGGTGTCGACATTTCAGAGAAATGGTGTCGACACATCTAGGAAGTCTGTGTCGACACTTCAGATATTTAGTGTCGACACATGCAGGGTAGGTGTCGACACATCCAGGGTGGTGTCGACACTTAGGATTTACACAGAATTAGTCTCGTAGAGTCTCTACTAAGTGTCGAGCTGAGTGGTGTCGACACATATATAAGTGTCGACACATATATTCTGTCGACTACATTTGTGTATACACATTATTGTCGAGACATTAGAAGAAAGTATTGACACTTTTCAACAGTGTCGACACAATTCAAGTATTTTGACGCGCCTTTTCATCTTCGATTCTAGAAAGGTATAAATAGGTTTTCGTCATTGTTTGTCGACACGCTCACCAAAGTTTCGAGACCAAACTCGTGTGTCGATATCTCTCTTCTCTAAATTCAAAATTTCTTCAAACCCTAATGGCGCCCAAGCTAGAAGAGAACATTAATGAAGGATATGAGCTCGTGCGACACGCCTTTGATGACGCGGAACCCGAAATCAAAGGTGTGGTAACCCTAATTGCCGAGACTGGATTGGAATACCTTGTATCAGAACCAATCAAGATCTGGAAGAAGGAGGTCCTTGAATTTTTGAGTGCATCTTCACTTGATGATACTGGACTCAAGATTAAGTCCAGAGTTCATGAGACCAAAGTCAAGGTCACATAGAAAAGTCTAAGGAAGGTACTTCAACTACCAAGAACAAAAATGGAAGAAGATGTATCTACTTCTAAGACTAGAGAGGCATTGAGATGGTGTGGACTGGATTCAAACCTGAAAATTGGATCAGTTTTCAATAGAAAAGGGATGAACATCCAAGGAAAGTTTCTGTCTGAAATAGTTGGCAAGGTCATCCTGAGCAAGCATGGAGGATATGACAGAATTTCAGCTCATAGGTTCAGTTTGATGACAAGGATTATCTTCAAACTTATGACTGACTGGTCAGTAGTTCTGTTTGATAAGATAAAAGAGAGCCTGAAGAAGCCCAATCTTGGTAGAATTCTGAGTCTATATCTAGCTGGAAGTATTCCTGATGTGATGAACCAAGCTGCAGGTTCCAAGATAAACCGCATGAGGAGAATGGATTTGAGAATTTTCTCTTGGTGGGATAGAGTATTGACAAAAGAAATGCCTACTCCAGAGAAGGACACACCTCAGAAGAAGAAGAAGAAGACAGTCATTGTGGCTCAAGAATCCTCCAGCAGCTCTGAAGAGCAAGTGGTCTTTACTCCTGATGATGAAGAGACTGGAAATGCTGGACAGTCTCCAGTAAGACAAGAAGATGCACAGAGGCAGGGGGAGCTACCCTCAGCTAGCCCAATTCACCTGGATCCACTCCTGGGGGAGCCTCAACATGTGGAAGAGCCAACTCCACTAGAGAGTGAAAGGGCTACCCAAACCATTCTAGACGTAATCACTGAAATTAATCAAATAGATTTCACTATTGAGGATGAAGTTTTGACTGATCCATTACCTGATGTTCATCAGCAAACACAGATACAACCTCAACCACAAGATGTTGTCATGGAGTACACATCTGTTGCTGATAAAGTGGTTGATGAGATCAACGATTCTCCAGCCCTTCCTCAACAGGAATTTACATTAGAAGAGCTATTCCCTGATCTTGTACAGACAGACCTTGAGAGAGAAATAGCTGCTGTTGAGGGGGAGAAGGCCCATATTGAGGGGGAGCATGTGGAGATTGTAGAGGAAACTGCAAGAAAGGAGACTGAGGAGCCAAGAGATGCTGAAGGGCTACCAAGAACTGAGAAGGATTCACACCCTAGTTCTAAGGATAGAGTAGACATAGTCAGTACTACTGCTTCAGAGGATGAGGAGGCTGCTAGAGCCAAGAAGAGGAAGTTCAATGTCTTCAAGAGAAGAAGCCAGAACTATAAGAAAGCCTTACAGACAGTTGCTCCACAGCCTGCCATCACTACTGATTATAGTTCTCTAATGGTAGCATTGCAAATCAAGTTGGATGAGCAAAGAAAGGCTTTACAAACCTATATGGATGAAGGCCATAAGTCACTTCAGTTTGATCTTGCACAAGACATCAAATTTATCAGATTTGAAGTGAATCAAAACAAAAAGGAAATGACTGACTGCTTCCATAAGGGAGGAAATGCAGTGGTCTATCTGGCTACACATCAAGAGAATCTAAAGAAACATCTTGATAATCTGGCACTCAAACAAGGCTATGTCCTGGAGAATCAGCTGAGAATGAATGATAATCTGACTGCTTCTCATAATACCATAGTCACTGAAATGAAGAATATAGCTACTGCCCAGACTGCACACAGTGCTGCTGCCAAAGCTGAGTTTGATAAGCAACTCCAAGAGAGCCTACTTGCAGTTCACACTGCTATTGCAGATTCTCAAAAGGTTATTACTGACAGGCTATAAAAGTTAAAACCTTTCTACAAAGATGGAGTCAACTATTTGAATGCACAGATAAGATTCGAAAAGGATGATCTTAGAGATCACATAGAGAGAGAAGTCATAAAGGGGGAGAGGGTACTAGTCAAAGCAGGCTCTGATCATGCCAAATGGATTTCAAATTCCATCAGAGCCACCCTTGGATATCCACCCTTATGTGATGATGACAATGTGGCAGAGTCTGGAATAAATCCTGCATACTTTGGAGGAGAGCAAGCTGAAGTAGCTCAAGTGATATACCCTCCTGCAGACTTTGACATGATACATCAAGAGATACAGACTATGTATAGTCCTCCTGAAGATGCTCACAATGTCATCATTGAGAAAGTTGTCCAGCCTGTGTCAGAGGCAATTTTAAAAGAGCAAGAGGTTTTGTTAAAAGAACAAGAGGCCCAATTATCTAAGAAAAGATTCAGAGAGCAAGCTGAATTAGGGCCAGATTTTGAACAATGGAGCCCCACTTTCAGGAATATCATCTTGACTGCTTGGAAGGCTGCTAAGGACAATGTCCTGGATAGAGGCAAGTGGTATTCTGACCTGGAGTGGAGAGAACATGAGAATAGGCAAGAGGCCATTGTACAATATAGAAGGAAGGCTAAACTGGGAAAGCTACCTCCTAATGCACAGGAGCCTAGCAAGTATTTCACTAAGCCTTATCACTATTTTGAAAGGCAGAAGATAAAGGCTGAAGAGCTGAAAAAGAAAGATCTTAAAGGGAAGAAGCTTGCTGCTGATGATGACAATGAAGCTCCAGTTCAAGCAAAGATTCAATCTGGAAAAGGGATTGTAATCAAGGAACCAGAGCAGCCATAAGATAGCATTTTCTTAAGTTTACAAATTGTAATCATTTGCATTATATTCTATGTAAACTTTTGATTAATGAAATTGTTGGAATTTGTAAGAACAATGTTATATGTTCAATCTATTACATTAATTGTTCTGAGATAATTGTTTATACATGTTCTGTTCATGCATGTTTAAGTATTTTCCCTGTCATATAATACAGTTTTACATCATACTGAAAATTTGTTATATATGGTGTATATCATTGACTAAGGGTTATGACTTCTCCATATAGTGGGAGATTGTTGGGTACATTAGAATATATGTACCTGATTTGAATAAGCCTCACCCTACTCAATGATATACATCAAGGTGTATTTGATGTGCTTTGAGTTTATTTATGCAGGTTAAGTAACTGCAGGTTTGCAGGAAAAGTTTCTAAGTCCATGTGTCGACACCTGGAAGAAAAGTGTCGACACTTAAGAAGGCTTGTGTCGACACCTAGAGAAGCTGTGTCGACACTTAGAGTAATTGTGTCGACACCAGGAAGGCATAGTCGACACCAGAAGGAAAGTGTCGACACATACAGGTAGTGTCGACACACAATGAAGAAATGTCTACATAATCAGTGTCGACACTTAGAAGCAGTGTCGACACTCAGAGAAACTTTGTCGACAGCAAAAGTGTCGACACTAGAAGGCTGTATCGACACTCAGCAAACTTCAACAAAGTTCAAGTACAAGTGTCGACACAAAGGAGATGTGTCGACACTCAGCAAAGTATCAACACATGAAGAATGTGTCGACACAAAGGAGATGTGTCGACACTCAGCAAACGTTTCAACACTGAAGGCATGTGTCGACACAAAGAAGATGTGTTGACACTTAGCAAGTTTCAACACAAGAAGATGTGTCGGCACAAAGGAGTTGTGTCGACACATAGCAGAAATCAACTAAGTATTGAAGAAGAAGGAGTTGTGTCGACACATAGGATCAGTGTCGACACATTCTGAAGAAGCAGTGTCGAGAAGCAGTTACAACAACACAAGGAGTTGTGTCGACACCATGAAGGCTAGTGTCGACACTTAGTCTAATTGTGTCGACACTTGGTCTATTTGTGTCGACACATAAAGACTATCTGTCTCGACACTTTCAGACAGTGACAGAGATTTCAAGAAATGACTGGATGACTTGACAACTGCCATTTCAACCGGTCAACTGCAACTGTCAGAGCCAACAGAAGGTTGTTAGAAACCGGATCAGCCGGTCACCATGAAGAAAGCTTATATAAAGGCTTATTCCTTCAACAGAAAAAAAAGTAATCAATGAAGTGAAAAAACAACACAACAAGAAGAAGACCTTCAAGAGAAGATCTAAGAAGTTGGAGAGAGAGAGCTCCTTCTAAGAAGACCAGCTGTTGAACCAGGCTGTTAAGTTAGATTCAGATTGAAATCAGAATCTCAAGACAGCAGTTGATTGAAGATCATCTGCATAGAGATACAACCCTACTTTGTTCTAATTCAAGAAGCTTTGAAGAAAGCCAAGGGAGGTTGATCTCTGCCAAGTTCTTCCAAGAACTCATCAAGAAGCCACTCAACTCATCTCTCTCTATCAGAGTTGTGGTCATATACTTTGTATTTTCTAATTTCTGTAGGATCTTGTATAGATCTGAGTTGTAAGCCTGAATCTATAAAGGCTGAGGTAGGGCCTGTGAGCCTGAGTGTAGGAGAATCATTTCTCTGAGTATAGGCCTTGTTGAAGGCTGAGGTAGGGATGTTGTGCCTGAGTGTAGGTCTTGTGGAAGACTGAGTGGTAGGGCTTTGTGCCTGAGTTGTAGGAGTGGGATCACTCTGAGTTGTAGGAACCTGTTTGGGGTTCTGAGTTGTAAGATCTGAGGATCTGAGGAAAAGTGAAGAAGTTAGGCCGAATCTAGTACACTACTAGATAGGCAAAGGGGGAAAGTGGATGTACCCAGACCTTGGGGAACCACTATAAATCCTGTGTGCACTCTGTGAATATATGCTTGTATGATTGCTGTGCTGTGATACTTGTAGAATTGCAATTACTGTACTGTATTTCTGCCTGTAAAGTTAAAAAGATATAGGTCACCTATTCACCCCCCCTCTAGGTGATTAGGCACTATTACTTTCATTTATCTTCAATCAGCTTCTGACTTGAGATTCAGATCTCAATCTGAATCTTACTTGGCAGCCTGGTTCAGCAACTGCACTTCTTAGATGGAGCTCTCTCTCTCCAACTTCTTAGATCTTCTGTCGAAGGTCTTCTTCTTGTTGTTAGTTTTTTGTGTATGTTATTCAATCTTAATTGTGATTATAAATTCTTCTGTTGAAGGAGAAAGCCTTTATATAGTCTTTCTCTATGGTAACCGGCTGATCCGGTTTCTAACAAACTTCTGACAGCTTTGACAGTTGCAATAGACCGATTAGAAATGACAGCTGTCAAGTCATCCAGTCACTTCTTGAAATACTATCTGTCTGAAAGTGTCGAGACTGAACTTCACCATGTGTCGACGCAAGTACACTAAGTGTCAACACAAGTGGACTAAGTGTCGATACAAGCCTTGGTGGTGTCGACACATCTCCTTTGTTGTTGTTAATACTTCTCGACACAACCTTCTGTTGAATGTGTCGACACTGATTCTGTGTGTCGACACAAATACTTCTTTTTTAACATAGTTGAAACTTTGCTGTGTGTCGACACAGTTGATGTCAACAAGGTCTTATGTGTGTCGACACTGCCTCTTGTTGTCGACACAGTTGATGTCGACTAAGTGTTCCTGTGTGTCGACACTGCCTCTTGGTGTCGACACAGTTGATGTCGACAATGCTTCACTGTGTATCGACACTTCCTCTGCATGTCGATACAGTTTCTTCTGGTGTCGACAAAGCCTTTTCTGGTGTCGACACAATTAACTCCAAGTGTTGACACAGCTTTTCTCCAGTGTCGACATAGGCCTTCATAAGTGTCGACGCAGCTTCTACTGATGTCGACACATGGACTTAGAAATTTTTCTGCATTTCCTGCAATTACTTAACCTGCACATATAAACTCAAAACAACATCAAATACACCTTGATGTATATCATTGAGTAGGGTGAGGCTCCTTCAAATCTGGTACACATTTTCCAATGTACCCAACAATCTCCCCCTATTTGGAGAAGTCATAACCCTTAGTCAATGATATACACCATTCATAACAAATACACATTATGATGTATAACAACATTATATGACAGGGTAAATACTTAAAACAAAACATATATAACAAATTATCACAAAATAACTATGCAATCAGAATGAGCATTAATCATGTTTTGTTCAACTTTCAAAAGATTCTTTTCATAATAGTTTCACATATATTTTAAACACTAAAGTTTACAATGTGATAAAATCTAGTAAAGCTAATCTTAGGCTGCTCTGGCTCCTTGATGATAATTCCTTTGCCTGATTGGACCTTGGCTTGAATTGGAGCATCATTATCATCAGCAAGTATCTTGCCCTTTAGATCTTTCTTCTTAAGTTCTTCAGCCCTTATTTTTTGTCTTTCAAAGTAGTGAAAGGGCTTAGGGAAATATTTGCTAGGCTCCTGAGCATTAGGAGGTAGCTTCCCAAGTTTTGCCTTTCTTCTATATTGAACAATGGCTTCTTGCATGGCTTCATGCTTTCTCCATTATTGTTCAGAGTACCATTTACCCCTATCATGGGTCTTGTCCTTTACAGCTTTCCAAGCAGTTAATATAATATTCCTGGAGGTTGGACTCCACTGCTCAAAATCTGGCTTTAACTCTGCCTGTTCTCTGAATCTCTTCTTGGACAGTTGAGCTTCTTGCTCTTTAGTCAAAACTTCCTCTTTCACTGGCATATCTACTTTCTCAATGATAATATTTTTATTACCCTCTGGAGGGCTATACATTGATTGTACTTCTTGATGAATCATCTCAAAATCAGCTGGAGGATAGATAACTTGAGCAACTTCAAGCTTGAACCCCTTCTAAGTAAGCAGGTTGTATACCAGACTCAGCCACATTATCATCATCACAAAGGGGTGGATATCCAAGTGTGGCTCTGATGCTATTGTAAATCCATTTAGCATGGTCAGATCCAGCTTTCACTAATACTCTCTCCCCCTTTATGACTTCTCTGGCCACCTAAGGTCATCCTTTTGAAATCTTATTTGTTCATCCAGAAAATTAACACCATCTTTATAAAAAGACTTCAACTTCAGTAGCTGTGCAGAGATAGTCTTTTGAGAATCTGTAATAACAGTTTGGACAACAGCTATTCCTTCTTGTAATTGCTTGGCAAATTCTGCCTTGTCTGTAGCCCTTGTTGTAGTCTGTGCAGTAGCAAAATTCTTCATCTCTATTACAATCACATTACGTGATTCTGTCATATTATTATTCATTCTAATTTGATTTTCTAAGACATAGCCTTGCTTCACTGCTATATCATCCACTTGAGTCTTGATTTTCTCTTGATGTGTTGCAAGGAAAATCACAGTAGTTCTTATACCCTTATGGAAACAATCAGTCATTTCTTTCTTATTTTGATTCCCTTCAAATCTTATTGACTTTATATCTTGAGCCAAAGAGATTTGCAGATCTTTATGGCTTTTATCCATATATTTTTCCATATCCTGCCTTTGCTCATCTAACTTGATCTGCAAGGACACTAACAATGAGCTGTAATCAACTGTTGGGGCAGGTTGTGGAGCAACAGTTTGTAAGGCCTTCTTGTAGCTCTGGCTTCTCTTTTTGAAGACCATTAGCTCTCTCTTCTTAGCTCTTGAAGCTTCTTCATCCTCAGATGGTGAGGTACTAGCAATATCAACTCTATCTTTAGGATTAGGAGGCAAGTCCTGTGCAGGTCTAGGTTGCTCCCCCTGAGTCCTTTGCTCCTCAGTTTTAGTTCTAATTTGCTCCTCCTCATTTCTTGCAGTCTCCCCATGAGACCTCACATGCTCCCCCTCAAGGTTAGCCTGCACTTGCTCAAGATTAACTTGCTCTCCCTCAAAATCTGCTTTCTCCCCCTGAGTCTCTTGCTCCATAGCAGTGAACAGCTCATCTAGGGTAAATTCTTGTTGAGAAGGGACTGGAGATTCTCTTATCTCAGGAGCATCAGCAGTAACAGATGTATCTTCCATGACAACATCTTGTGGTTGACTGTGTAGTTGGGTTGGCTGGTCAACATCAATCAAAAATTCAGTTAGTGTCTCATCTTTATCAATAAGAATTAATTGATTCACCTCTTGAATTACCTCAAGGATTTTCTGTGTAGCAATTTCACTCTCCCGGTGAGTTAGCTCTTCCTCAACATGAGGCTTCCCCCGCACTTGTGCACCAAGTGTAGCGTCTTGTGCAGGAATTTCTTGTGCTGCAGATTTATTAGGAACCTCTTGCCTTTCCTCATCAGGCATATCCTTAGTTAGGACCCTATCCCATCTTGAGATAATCCTTATGTCCATCCTCCTCATGTGGTTAATTTTAGAACCAGCTGCTTGTTCCATTACTTCTGGAACAGTTCCGGCTAAGTATAGACTCATAATTCTACCTAGATTGGGCTTCTTAATACTTTCCTTAATCTCTTCAAAAATCACTGCTGACCAATCAGTGTTTAATGTGTAGATGATCCTTGTCATCAAACTGAACATGTAGGTAGAAATCTTATCATGTCCCCCTGGCTTGCAGAGGATGACTTTGCCAACTATTTCTGAAAGAAATTTGTCTTGCTGATTCATTCCTTTTTTGTTCATTGCAGCTCCAATCTTCAAGGTGGGATCCAATCCACACCATTGATGTGCTTCTTTAGTCTTTAATGAGGGTATTTCTTCCTCTTCTTGAGTTCTTGGTAGTTGAAGAGTTTTTCTCAAGCTCTTCAAAGTAAGTTTGACTTTAGCTCCCTGAACTATTAATTTGATCTTTAATCCAGTTGAATATAAAGTTGCAGCGCCATAGAATTCTAGGATTTCCTTCTTCCAAATCTTTGTTGGTTCAGAAACTAGAAGCTCCAACCCATTCTCATCAATTAGGGTTACTACAGCTTTAATTTCAGAATCCGCATGGTCAAAGGCATTCGTACCAGCTCATATCCTTCATTGACATTCTCTTCAAGCTTAGGCGTCATTAGGGTTGAGAGAAATCTTGAATTTAGAAGAGAGAATTTGTCGACACAAAGTTTTGGTCTCGAAACTATAGAAAGCGTGTCGACAGACAATGGTGTTGACCTATTTATACCTTTCTAAAAATGAAGGTGAAAAGGCGCGTCAACAAGCACTGAATTTGTCGACACTGTTGAAAAGTGTCGACACAGACTACTTAAGTGTCGACAACAGTGTTGACTTATATGTGTCGACACCAATTATGATGTGTCGACACAAATATCCTTTACTGATGACTCAGTATTTGAGTGTCGACACAGACATCTTCATGTGTCGACACCAATATAGTCGACAGAACTTATGTGTCGACACTTATTCCCAGTGTCGACACAACTTCCTGGATGTGTCGACACAACTTCCTGAAGTGTCGACACCAATTTCCTGAAGTGTCGACAACACTTCCCTGTGTTGACACCACTTTGCTGGATATGTCGACACAGATTTACTTAGCCAATTTTGTGAACCTAATCTATGTTCAACATTCCTAATTCAATTTTAAACTTATTGAATTTAATTTCATCAGGAGGCTTAGTAAACATATCTGCAATTTGATTATCTGTTTTAACAAATTCTAGTGAAATGTCCTCTTTCTCTACATATTCTCTAAGAAAATGGTATCTAATTCTATATGCTTAGTCCTACTATGTGAAACGGGATTATTAGCAATAGAAATAGCACTTGTAGAATCACAAAGCAAAGGTGTTCTACTTACTAGAATATCATAGTCTTCTAGCTGGTGTTGAATCCACAATAGCTGTGCACAGTAACTTCCTGCTGCCATATATTCAGACTCTGCCGTGGAAATTGCCACACTTGTCTGCTTCTTACTGCTCCAAGACACCAATCTTCCTCCTAGAAATTGACAGGTGCTTGTAGTACTTTTTCTATCTTCTTTGCAACCTGCAAAATCTGCATCTGAATAGCCTGTCAGTAAAAAATCTCCATTCCTAGGGTACCAAAGGCCTAGATTAGGCGTACCCTTAAGATATCTCAAAATCCTTTTCACTGCAGAAAGATGAGATTCGTTAGGGCATGATTGGTACCTAGCACAGACACATGTAGCATACATGATATCTGGTCTACTAGCAGTCAGATATAGGAGGGAGCCAACTATCCCTCTATACAAAGTTTCATCTACAGGTTTCCCTGCATCATCTTTGATAAGAGACACACTTGACCCCATAGGAGTTCTCATGGTAGTGGAAGATTCCATACCATACTTTTTAATTAACTCCATGGTGAACTTAGACTGAGTTATGGACAAGCCATCTTCAGTCTGTCTTACTTGGAGACCCAAGAAAAACTTAAGTTCTCCCATACTGCTCATTTCAAATTTCCCTTACATAAGTTTTGCAAACTTTCTACAAAGTTTACTTTCAGTAGACCCAAATATTATGTCATCAACATATATTTGTACTAGGATTATCTTTCCTTTGGATTCCCTTAGGAATAGAGTCTTATCTATTTTCCCCCTTGAGAATTTGTTCTCAATGAGGAAACTAGACAGGATTTCATACCAAGACCTTGGGGCTTGTTTCAACCCATATAAAGCTTTCATATGTCTATAAACATAATCAGGTTTGAGAGGATCAACAAAACCTGAGGGCTGCTCTACATAGACTTCTTCTTTTAGATTTCCATTCAGGAATGCTGATTTTACATCCATTTGGAATACCTTGAAATCTTGATATGTTGCATAAGCAAGGA
This sequence comes from Platanthera guangdongensis, assembly GCA_039583875.1. Lineage (NCBI taxonomy): Eukaryota > Viridiplantae > Streptophyta > Magnoliopsida > Asparagales > Orchidaceae > Platanthera > Platanthera guangdongensis. The sequence goes on along the minus strand of CM077156.1, from coordinate 118,708,829 downwards.
ACATCCTAATTGCTTCCAGTCTTGCTACTGGGGCAAAGGTTTGATCAAAATCAATACCCTCTTCCTGCTTGTATCCTTTTGCAACAAGTCTGGCTTTATTCTTCACAATGATTCCATTCTCATCCAGTTTGTTCCTAAAGATCCACTTTGTTCCAATAATGTTGTGGTCTTTTGGTTTAGGAACTAGCTTCCGGACCTTGCACCTTTTGAACTGATTCAGCTACTCTTGCATGACATCAATCCAATGTGGGTCTAGAATAGATTCTTCAAATTTCTTTGGTTCCACTTGAGATAGGAAGCTGGAGCAAAGAACTGTGCTCAAATTCCTGCTTCTTGATTGCACTCCTTGTCTTGGATCACCAATTATCTGATTTGCTGGATGATCCTTTAAGTGTCTAATAGCTGGAGGTAGTCTATCTTCAGGTTGAACACCTCCAGTCTCTTCATTATGCTACACCTCTTGGTTTTCTTCAGCATCTGGAGAGTCTTATACTCCACCTGGACAACAGCCACCATTTTCCACTTCCTGATTTGTAGTTGAATTTTCTGTAATGGTAAGCTTGTCCATTCTCTCATTTATACCTGTAGAACTGCAAGCACTACTTGGCAACTCACTGTTAATCAGTCTTGTTTCATCAAAAACTACATGTACAGACTCTTCTATAACTTGAGTAATCAAGTTGTAGACCTTATAAGTCTTAATATTTTTGTTGTACCCAACAAATATCCCATCTTGGGTTTTGGCCGCAAACTTAGTTAGATAAGACTTGTCATTGTTAAGGACATAACACCTGCAACCAAAGATCCTAAAAGAGGATAAGTTTGGTTTTCTGCCCTTTATAATCTCATAGGGAGTTTTTTGTGGCTCTTGGTGATAGTAGAACTATTGATCACATGACATGCAGTGTTTACTGCCTCAGCCCAGAAATATTCTAGGAGAGAAGTGTCACTCAATAGAGTTCAACCAGCCTCAATCAGTGTTCTATTCTTCCTTTCAGCAATACCATTTTTTTGTGGTGTTCTAGGTGAGGAAAATTCTTGAAAAATCCCAAATTCTTCATACAGTCTTGTCATACTCTCAGATTGAAATTCAGTGCCATGGTCACTTCTGATTTTGACCACTGTACTGTCCAATTCATTCTGAATTTGTTTGACAGAACTATATAAAACACTTGGGGTTTCAGATTTTTGTCTCAGAAAGAATACCCATGAATATCTAGAATAGTCATCTACCACCACAAATGTGTAGACCTTCCTACCTAGACTATGAACTGGCATAGGACCAAATAGATCCATATGTAAGAGGTATAGACACCTCACTGAATCCTTGGTTTCAAGGCTATGAAATGAGGATTTGGTCTGCTTGCCTTTTTGGCAAGCTGAGCATATCTCATCCTTTATACACTTAACTTGAGGACCATTCCTCACTAACTCTTTGCTAAAGAGTTGGTCAATAGTCTTGTAGTTAAGATGGTCCAGCCTCTTGTGCCATTTAACACAATGAGAGGCTCTCTCATCAGCTACAAGACAAATAGGACAAACATTGTTCTCACACTCAAAGTTAAGACAGTACACATTTCTTTTTATTTATCATGTCAATATGACCTTTTGATCACTTGACCTTTTGATATGACATCCATTCTTAATAAATGAAATGTCATATCCTAAATCACTCAACTGACTTATGATTATAAGGTTGTGTTTCAAACCCTTCACATAGGCCACTTGAGAGATAGTAATCTGGTTATTAGAAATGTTACCAAATCCTTTGATGATTTCTTATTCTAAACCACCAAAGGTTACTTTAGGGCCATCCATGATAGGTGTGTAGTCCTTCAGCAACCCCCTTATTCCAGTCATGTGCCTGGAACATCCACTGTCCAAGTACCATATAGGGGCATGGCCACTTGTACTCACCTGCAATAAAGACTACTTAACCTTAGAACCCAAATAAGTTTTGGGTTCTTGGTTCATGTTAGTCTGAAATTTGACAAATCTGCCTGCAGCTCTTCTAACAGGCAGATTGCTATTCTCCTTGACACTGGAATTGTGCCAACTATCTAAGGCAAAGTGGTCTACCTTGCCACAACACCAGCACTCAAACTTGTTATACCTTTGTTTAGGTACAACCTTTGCTGAATTGTTTTCAGCAGGTCTCTTGTTTTATGCTGGAGCTTTGCCTCTCTTATTAGACTTAGCAGCCCATGCTGTTCTCTTAAACCCTAATCCAGCCTTACCCTTTTGTGACACAAAGTCATCTATTAAGGGTAATACAGATTTTGGCTTAGAAAAACTAGCCACAATCTCTTTCTCTTTCTGAAGTCTAACCTCCAGATTTCTAATCTGATCATTCTTGAATGTGACTGTGCCCATTTGAATAATAGTTATGTTTTTCAATCTGGCAATCTCATTCAGTTTTTGATCCAGTAACTTCTCTGAATCTAATGCAGCCATCTTAAGATCTGCAATTTCCTTAGCCTGAGATTTGGCCAGGTTTTTGCTCTTTTTAAGTGCCTGCAATAAATCTCCATATTCATCTATCAGCTGATGAATATCACCTTCAGACTCAGACTCATCCACATCACTTGATGAAGATGTTGCTGACTCTGACTCAGTACTACAATCTGAATTTCTAGTAATACAGTGTACCTCACTAGGACCATGCTGATCCTAGCACTTGCCTTCTTCTGATATAGCCATCAGTCCCTTGCACTGATGGTCTTCTTGTTCATATATAGAGTTCAGCACCTGGAGAAACTCTTCTTCTTCATCTGCTGCATATAGACCAATGTAGGCCTCAGCTTCAGATTCTGACTCTGAAGTAGATTGGTCTGTCAAGCTCTTCTCCTTCTTAGCAACAAAGGATTTCTCCTTCTTGCTCTAGTGTTGACACTTCTTTTTATCTGCAGTCTCTTTTCTTTTATCTGGACACTCAGCCACAACATGTCCAGGCCTATTACAGCAGTAGCAAACTATCTTTGATGTTGTAGATTTTCCTTGGCTTAGACCTGCTCCTGTCCTTCTTGGATGACTTCCTCTTTTGATAATACTCATCCTTAGGCTGAGATGTGGAAGACTTAGACTTCCACTGCTTCTTCTTCAGGAATCTCTGAAACTGTCTTGTAAATGCTGCAAAATCGTCATCTGAGTCACTGCTGTCTGAATTCTGGTTGTCTGAATTATCTGAAGCAGTTTCAGCAACTATCTTAGGAGGTGATGGAGACATCCTCCTATTTTTCTTAGTGGCTTCAACCTTGAAGGCCACAGACTTTTCTCTATGCTCCCCTTTTGCACTTTTCTCTTCCTCTTTCCTATCCATCAGTTGCATCTCATATGACAACAACTTTTCAAATAAGGTTGGAGGAGAGATATATGCAAGTTTGGCCACTTCCCTAATGGCACAAATCTCAGTGTCCCAATCCTTTGTCAAGGATCTTAGGAATTTATCATTCAGTTCATAGGAACTGAAGATTCTTCCATAGGACATCAGCTCATTAACTATTCTATAGAACTTTTTATAGCATTCAGTTACACTGTCAGACTTTCCTTGTCTGAAACTCTCATATTCCTGGTTCAGCATAGATTTTCTATCTTGTCTTACTTCTTCAGAACCCTCCATGTAGACTATTACAGGATCCCACATTTCCTTGGAGGTCTTGCAGTGAATCAAATTTTGAAAAGTTGCATCATCTATGATACTAACTATGATATTCTAGGCTCTCTTATCCATAGTTGACAGGATGATCTCATCCTTAGTCATCTCTGAGAAATCCTTGGGAATTCTTTGGTTTGCATCCAGAACAGAAATCTTCATAGGAATATAAGGACCTTCCTTGACTGTAATATAGATCCTTGGATTAGAAGCCTCCATAAACAGTCTGACCCTTTCTTTCCATATTCCAAATATCTCCTTTCTGCATATGGGTAATTTCATAGAACCTAGTTCCTTATGATTCTCACCAGAACCCATTTTCTTGATCTTGACTCTGCCTTATGGATCTACCTCAGACTATTAAGTCCTTCTTTGAGTAACCACCCTCTGATACCACTTGAAAGAATTAGTGCCTAACCACCTAGAGGGGGGGTGAATAGGTGTAATTCCTTTTTCTTTTTAACGCAGCAAATCTATACAGTTAATTACCTAGCAGCAGTTAATTTTAAAGCTAACATAGCACAGCATTCATAGAATAATTCAATCACAGATTGCACAGATATTTTATAGTGGTTACCCAAGGTCTGGGTACATCCACTTTCCCCCTTCGCCTATCTAGTAGTGTGCTAGATTCGGCCTAACTACTTCTCTTCAGCTCAGATCCTCAAATCTTACAACTCAGAACCCAACAAGGCTCCTACAGCTCAGGCAATCTGCCCTACCTCAGCCTACATAAGGCCTACAACTCAGAGATATCAATCTCCTACAACTCAGGCTCACAGCCCTACCTCAGCCTTCAACAAGGCCTACCACTCAGAGAAATTACTCTCCTACACTCAGCCTTTATAACACAGGCTTACAGCTCAGATCTAGAATAGATCCTACAGAAAATAGTGTTTACAAAGTGTTTTACCACCACCCAGGTAGAGAGAGAAGGGATGGATGGTTTCTTGATCAGTTCTTGGAAGAAACTGATGGCAGAGCACAACCTCTCTTACCTTTCTTCAAAGCTTCTTGAATCTGAACTCAGTAGGGTTGAACTCTTGAGAAGTTGATCTTCAATCAGCTTCTGACTTGATATTCAGATCTCAATCTGAATCTTACTTGGCAGCCTGGTTCAGCAACTGCACTTCTTAGATGGATCTCTCTCTCTCCAACTTCTTAGATCTTCTGTCGAAGGTCTTCTTCTTGTTGTTAGTTATCTGTGTATGTTATTCAATCTTAATTGTGATTATCAATTCTTCTGTTGAAGGAGAAAGCCTTTATATAGTCTTCCTCCATGGTAACCGGCTGATCCGATTTCTAACAAACTTCTGACAGCTTTGACAGTTGCAGTAGACCGGTTAGAAATGACAGCTGTCAAGTCATCCAGTCACTTCTTGAAATACTGTCTGTCTGAAAGTGTCGAGACTGAACTTCATCATGTGTCGACACAAGTAGACTAAGTGTCGACACAAGTGGACTAAGTGTCGACACAAGCCTTGGTGGTGTCGACACATCTCCTTTGTTGTTGTTAATACTTCTCGACACAGCCTTCTGTTGAATGTGTCAACACTGATTCTGTGTGTCGACACAAATACTTCTTCTTTAACATAGTTGAAACTTTGATGTGTGTCGACACAAGTCCTGTATGTCGACACAGTTGATGTCGACAAGGTTTTTGTGTGTCGACACTGCCTCTTGGTGTCGACACAGTTGATGTCGACTAAGTGTTCCTGTGTGTCGACACTGCCTCTTGGTGTCGACACAGTTGATGTCGACAATGCTTCACTGTGTGTCGACACTTCCTTTGCATGTCGACACAGTTTCTTCTGGTGTCGACAAAGCCTTTTCTGGTGTCTACACAATTAACTCCAAGTGTCGACACAATTTTTCTCTAGTGTCGACACAGGCCTTCATAAGTGTCGACACAGCTTCTCCTGGTGTCGACACATGGACTTAGAAATTTTTCTGCATTTCCTGCAATTACTTAACCTGCACATATAAACTCAAAACAACTTCAAATACACCTTGATGCATATCATTGAGTAGGGTGAGGCTTCTTCAAATCTGGTACACATTTTCCAATGTACCCAACAACGGGTTCCACAATTCCACTGATCAATCCTCAGACAAGCAATAGGCCACTTGGCGCAACTAGTCTTATTGATCAGTGATGATTGTACCCGAGGCAAGAGAGCAGTGTATCTAGCGATCCTTCTCAGGATTCTCCTTGGCTTTTTCTTTTGTGCCCTCCTAGAGGATGCGCGGCCAGCACGCTTTGAGTAGGACTATACTCGGGATGACCATTCTCAGGCAAGCGATGCATAAGGCCCACGGGGAACACCAGTGGCAGCATCCAGCCTTCTTTAGTCACTTCTGAGTATAGACCACTTTTTGTCAACTGCCTTCTTTCACAGGTGAACAGGTTAATCCGGCCACTCAAAAGGATTATCAAACATCTCCTTTGCTTATGCTCATTTCATATACATTACTTGCTTAAGCTCTATCAGATGATGATTCATAGAGCTATTCATTACTCTTATCAAAATATAATGGCATCAAATATTGATCAAAGAATCTTACACTCCTTGATTATCAAGCCATGCTATTGCAATCTAGTTATGATTGGCAGAATTCGTCAAACTTTTTCTCTGCCAATATGATCATATCTATCAACAGTCAGCACTCGACTCATTGATCTTGACTTCATGTTAAAGATGACATCTCTAATATAACAAGAAGTTTGCTATTCTGGTTTGATCTTCATTTAATTGTCAGTAGAGTTCGTCAAGCATTTCATCTGCTATTTGGTCATGTCCACCTTATCTCATCAACAGTTAACACCTGCAAGCCTCATCCAGGTACTTGTAGTTTGGTTCATTATGATATACATGTTGCTCACTCTTTCTCTTTGCAGTGATCAGCAGATGCTTGCAAGTTTCTTCACAGGTACTTGCAAGCTTCTTTTATACATACTGTTTGCTTCTAACTCTCATTTTGCAGTGAACAACACACACTTGCAAGCTTCTTCAAAGGTACTTGCAAGCTACTTCCACATATTTTGTCTGCTCCTAACTCTTTATTTGCAGAGATCAGCAAACACTTGCAAGCTTCTTCACAGGTACTTGTAAGCTACTTCCACATATTTTGTCTGCTCCTAAATCTTTATTTGTAGAGATCAGTAGACACTTGCAAGATTCTTCACAGGTACTTGCAAGCTACTTCCACATATATTGTCTGCTCCTAACTCTTTACTTGCAGAGATCAGCAGACACTTGCAAGCTTCTTCACAGGTACTTGCAAGCTACTTCCACATATTTTGTCTGCTCCTAACTCTTTATTTGCAGAGATCAGCAGACACTTGCAAGCTTCTTCACAGGTACTTGCAAGTTACTTTTATATCCCATTTTTGCTTCTAACATCTCTTTTGCAGAAAGCAGTAGATGCTTGCAAGCCTCCATCAGGTACTTGCAAGTTATTATGCTCCGATGTTTTCTTCTCAATTTCATTTTGCAGGACTCAGTAGAAGATACATCTTCGTTTTGCAAAGTCAAGCCCAGGTACGCGCAAGGTGTACCTCCCAAGCATGCTTATATTCACTTTTCCTGCACATGAAAAAGACAGGCAGTAGCAACCTTGTTAGGAAAGACATCAGGTTCTATCTCCCCTTATCTCCTCTTCCTTTGGGGTGGATCACGATTTTTGTAGGTCTCCAACTTTTTTGAAGTTCCCTTCGGAACTTAAAAAAGTGTGGGGATTATGTTAACCCAGAAATCATCGATCCTTCCCAAGGTAGCCAGCTGGCTAGTTGCGACCTTCAGACTATCCCTGGAGTTTGCGACAAGTCCATAGTGTAGGCGGACAGATTTCTATGTCTGCCCAGGTCGCGTAGCAACTGCGTGCCCGGACGGGCGGCGGGCTGTTCCCATAGCTCAACCTCGCAGGCCACGCGGTTAGGCCCGCTAACCGCGCAACATTTTTCCTTATAGGAGGCAATCAAAAGCAAACAGGGGGGATATATGTGATCTATCCCTTCAGTCTGCCAGGTCTCCCAGCCAGCCTGCTCCTCAGGCCGCCTCTTCTTCCTGCCCAGTGGCGGCCTGCTCCTCAGGCTACCCCCTCAGCAGCCCAAGGGGGCGTCCTGCTTCCCAGGCCACCTCCCTTGCTGGCCCTTTGGCGGCCTCTAGTGCCCAGGCCGCCTCCCTTGCTGGCCTCCCACCAGGGGCAGCCTCCCTGCTCCAGGCCGCCCACCAGGGGCGGCCTCCTTGCCAGGCCACTCACCAGGGGCGGCCTCGCTGTGCTAGGCCGCCCACCAGGGGCGGCCTCCCAGCTCCAGGCCACCCACCAGGGGCGGCCTCCCCGTGCTAGGCCGCCCACCAGGGGCGGCCTCCTTGCTAGACGGCCCACCAGGGGCGGCCTTCTTGTGTCATGCCGCCCACCAGGGGCGGGCTCCCTGCTCCAGGCCGTCCACCAGGGTCGGCCTCCTTTCCAGGCCGCCCACCAGGGGCGGCCTACCTGTGTCAGGCCGCCCACCAGGGGCGGCCTCCCTACTCCAGTCCGCCCACCATGGGCGGCCTCTTTGTCAGGCTGCCCACCAGGGGCGGCCTCACTATGCCTGGCCGCCCACCAGGGGGGCTCCATGCTCCAGGCCACCCACTAGTGGCGGCCTCCCTGCTCCAGGCCGCCCACCAGGGGCGGCCTCCTTGCCAGTCTGCCCACCAGGGGCGGCCTCCCTGTGTCAGGCCGCCCACCAGGGGCGGCGTCCCTGTGTCAGGCCGCCCACCAGGGGCGGCCACCCTGCTCTAGGATGCCCACCAGGGGCGGCCTCCTTGTTAGGCCGCCCACCAGGGGCGGCCTCTCTGTGCCAGGCTGCCCACCAGGGGCGGCCTCCCTGCTCCAAGCTGCCCACTAGGGGCGGCCTCCCTGTGCCAGGCCGCCCACCAGGGGCGGCCTCCTTGCCAGACCACCCACCAGGGGTGGCCTTCCTGTGCCAGGCCGCCCACTAGGGGCGGCCTCCCTGCTCCAGGCCGCCCACCAGGGGCGGCCTCCTTGCCAGGCCGCCGACCAGGGGCGGCCTCCCTGTGCCAGGCCGCCCACCAGGGGAGGCCTCCTTGCTCCAGGCCGCCCACCAGGGGCGGCCTCCTTGCTAGGCCGCCCACCAGGGGCGGCCTCCCTATGCCAAGCCGCCCACCAGGGGCGGCCTCCTGCTTCAGGCCGCCCACTATGCCTTAGCAGCCCAAAGGAGGCGTCCTGCCTTCTCCTACTCCGCCCAGCCAGGTAGATTGCTTGCCAAGTCCGCGCAGGTCGTCATGATGATGTCATTGGGCCCCGCTTTTAGAAGATCATTCCTCGGGCCTATAAATAGCCCCCTGATACCTCTCATGATAGAGGGGAGACAAGGCGCAAGAGGAAAACTGCCGCTGCCAGCAAGACCTGCGGACTCAATTTTCCAGTCCTCCACAGCTTGCCATCAGCTTGCCAGCAAGCCCTACGGACTCAGATTTCCAGTCCTCTACAGCTTGCCAGTAAGCCCTATGGACTCATATTTCCAGTCCTCCACAGCTTGCCAGCAAGCCCTGCGGACTCAGATTTCCAGTCCTCCACAGCTTGTCATCAAGCCGCGCGGCCTGCCAGTAGCTTTTTTCCTTAGCCTCTGGTAAGTCCTTCCTTAACCGCCAGCTTCCCCCTTTGTACCCTTTATTGCTTTTTCATGTAAAGGTGCATTAACAAGTTGTAATCTTGTTTCTTGATTAAAGGAAAAGCCTGTCGCAAGAGTGGCATTTAAGCCACTGCGGGCGAAGTCTGTTGTTACCGCTGCTAGCATCCCCCTCTCTTCCTCTCAGCTCAGTTTAGCTTTCTCAGTGTCAACGTGCAAGAGCAACCGTCCAAGTAACTGTCAACTCAAGCTCCGTTGTTGATCAACCTTCTCTGTTGATCAAGGTCCGCTGTTGATCAACCTTCTTTATTGATCAACCTTCTATGTTGATCAAGCTTCTCTGCTCAGCAAGCTTTTTCTCTGTTCAGCAAGCTTGCTCTCTACTCAGCAAGCTTGCTCTCTACTCAGCAAGCTTGCTCTCTGCTCAGCAAGCTTTTTCTCTGCTCAGCAAGCTTTTTCTCTGCACAGCAAGCATGCTCTCTGCTCAGCAAGCTTGCTCTCTGCTCAGCAAGCTTTTTCTCTGTTCAGAAAGCTTGCTCTCTGCTCAGCAAGCTTGCTCTCTGCTCAGTAAGATTTTTCTCTTCTCAGCAAGCTTTTTCTATGCTCAGCAAGCTTGCTCTCTGCTCAGCAAGCTTGCTCTCTGCTCAGTGAGCTTTTTCTCTGCTAAGAAAGTTCTTCGCTGCTCATTTAGCTTCTTCGCTGGTCAATCGTCATAGTAACCGTCTGCTCGACATCTCCTGATCATCCTCCTCTTATCATCAGCCTTCCTGGCTATTCTCGGCAACCCTCTCCTCTATCCCCGCAACCCCTTTGACAAGCGCTTTCTCCACTCTTGAGCACTCAGAAGCTTCCTTCTTTCTTCTTCCCCCACAACCTTCTTTCCTCTTCTCCACTCAGCTTGTGAGACCGAACACACTCCCTCCGTGTTAGTTGCCCGGTGAAACTTTCGAGCATCAACACCAGTCAGGGGGAGATGCATCATGATGAAGAAGCTCCAGTAACAGCAGCAGCAGCAGAGTTTGTGGCAGCAGCAACAGCAAAAGAAGCAGCAGAAGCAGAAGCAGCAGCAGAGTTTGATTCCTTATGACTGACTCTTCTGAAGATATACCAGATCCTTCTACAATCATAGACTTAATAGAATCAGATACTGAGATGGATGAGCCTGTCTTGGCTGAAATAGATACTGCTGGTGATTATATTATAAATCCCACAGTAGATCTATTAAATTTATTGAGTATTTTTTTATATAGCTTATTTGATTAATCTGCCAGCGGACAGCATCAAGCCATCTGTGGCTATAGTTCCTTACACCTCTCCCATAAGCCCCAAGGTTTCCATACAACTTAAGGCTACTTTTGCAATTCCAGAGGCTCCTGTCCTGCCATCTCCACCCAGAGCTGATCCCATCATTATTTCATCCCCTCCAAAAGATAGTTCTGCTCCTACCTTCATAATGGATGATTCACCCATGTCTGATCTTGATGCACTGATCATGGCAGATATAGAAGAAGAAAATAAAACAGTAGCTGAAAGCACTGTTATGTATAGCCCTTTTGTTCCAGCTTCAGCTCCTTCTCCAGCTCCTCCTCCAGCTCCTACTCAGGTTGAAAAGCCAATTGATAAATCAGTACTAAAGGCCATTGATGCCTTTATGATGCTCCTCAAGATTCTGATGATGAGGATGATGATGAAGAGGACTCAGATGATGAGCCTAAGAAAAAGAAAGTATCTAAGAAGAGGAAAGCTCCTCCACCTCCTACCCTTAAACCAAATCCAGCAAATGACACTCCATACTACATACTCTAGAAGATCACACCCTATAAGGGCATGCCAGCATGGATGTGGTTGTCCAAAAATCAACAGAAAGAAAGGAAGAAAAGCAGGAGATATTCCCCACCTCCTCAAAGATACAGAAAGGATCCTCCTCTTCCTCCTCCACCTGCTGTTGGTGCCTCCAGTTCTTCAACTCAGAGGACTACCCAGTTTTAAACCTATCAAAGACATTAGGGTAGGTCCTCCTCTTCAGGAAGCAGCAAACAAAGGCATTATTCATCTGGCAAACAACAGCATCAACAACATCAACATCAACAATTCACTAAACATCAAAAGGCTAAAAGCCCCAAGAGACCTGCTTCCCCTCCTTTACCCTTTAAAGATCCTGAGACAGCTACAACTGCTAGGATGGCCAGATTCCAGGAATTGTTTGGCCTATCCATGATCAACAAAGAAAGAGCTGAAGGAAAGGATCCATCTGAATATACTACAATATCCAAGTACAGAACAGAAGAACTTAATAGGTTTGTTAAGGCTAACAAATTTTTCAATATTGATGATTATATAAAGTTACATCCTGAAGCTGTAGTGCCAAGAGCCACCTCCCTTAACATCATTGGAGCTGCTGACATGACCATTACAAAAGCTCAAGCAGCAGATCCAAATAGGGAGATCAAGTTTACACAGCCTGGTGATAAAACTAAGGAGGATAAGCCAAAGGAACCCAAGAAGAAGAAATGAACTTTAAACTGTTTAAGTCTTTTGATTATTTTAAAACTGTTTGTTTATATTCTGATACAAAGCTCTTTGTATATATATCTGCTGCATATGTTAAATTTTTCATGCCAGATATATGTTTTGTTGCTTTGTTATTAATGTGAGTCTGTAATTAGTGACCTTACCCAAATAGGGGGAGATTGTTGTATCCCTAGTTAGATTTGGGCTAGGTTCACTAAATTAGGATATTCTGACCCAACATGTATAGTTAGGGTCATGTATGTGTCCTAGAGTCTAGGCCATGTCCTTAGAGTCAACACTATATGGACCAGCCATCAATAGACTACAAAAGACTCAAGACTTAGAGAAATTTTAATGACTCAGAAAATGAGTTCAACATTCGTCGAACTCAGGTCGACAAAAGTCGTGCTCAGCTTGACAAACTTAGAGAAAATTCTCTGAGCTGAGCTCGACGAACTTGAATCTCAGGTCGACGATTTCCAGAGTATACTTCAACATTCCAAGTCCAGAATTCTTCACACTTAACTCCAGTCGATGAACTTAGTTCTCAGGTCGACGAACTTAGTTCTCAGGTCGACGATTGCTGGGTATTCTACTTCAACAAGTTATTCCAAAAATATCTAAGTATTCTAAGACCAGGATCACACTCCAGTCAACGAACTCACCTTCTCAGCTCGACGAACTTAGACCACAGTCTTGGCAAGATTTATCAAGTAGCAGTTAGAAGCTCTCAGCTCGACGAAACTAGTTCTCAGGTCGACGAACCCAGTTATCAGGTCGACGATTTCTGGACATGTTACTTCAACATTCTAAGTCCAAGAAACATGGAATTCTGAACTACAGTTGATGAAGTTATACTCTCAGCTCGACGATCTTGATGCACAGAATTGACAAGGGTCTAGAGAAAGCAGTTATCTGTTCTTAGGTTGACGATCTTGGATCTCAGCTCGACGAACAACTATTATCTGGTTGACGAACTTGACTTCTCTGCTCGACGAACTCTGGACATAGATCGATGAATTCTGTTCTCTGCTCAACGAATTCTGTAAAGTTCCAGACTTGGAAATTTCCCTCCCTCTGTGCCTTTTCTATTGCAATAATTCCTGAGTAATCATTGTTTAAATATTCTCTGAATATTACTGTTAGAAGCAAGCATTGATTACGGTCTTCATCAGGATTATTACTTGTCGCTTTTCAATGGGACAGTTGGGAAATCAATCAATGCAAATATTCTTCAGGCCGTCAGCATTGAATGAAGGAAGAAATTCAAATTCAGAAGGAAGATTACACAGAAATATAAAAGGATTTTTCTTTTTCTTCCTTCAGCAGAACAGACAACAACACAGTGAATAGGTTTTTCTTCTTCCTTCTCGTATGAACACAGAACAAAATACACAGGCCAATAACACAGCAAAATCAGAAGCCCTAGACCAGAGAAAGAACAACAAGCTGAAAAAGAAGAAGAACAACCATTTAAATCAAGAGTCTTCTTCTATCTTCATCCCAGGATTCTTTAAAGACCAACAATTACTATATCAGTCAAGAAGCAGCTGGATATCTGCTGGTCAAGGCTGAAACATTGAAGGCCTACTCACCCTGAAGCAAAGCTCCATCCTTCCTGAACAAATCTAGATCTCAGGGGTAGCTTTGTCAAAATCAAGATCCACTAAATTCTTCTTAGTTGTATTTGAGAAAGAGAAGACATAATCACTCTCTCATCCCTCACCGTATAAAGGTTTCTTAACTCCCTTCAAAAGTTATTCCTGGTTGCAAGTCACCTGACCAAAAGACTTGAGGATTAGTTTTTGAGCACCTGATCAAAAGCTCATTGGTGGAAGTCACCTGATCAAAAACCTGAGTGGATTTCTACCAGGGTGGTAGAAGAGTGGATGTACCCAAGTTTAGGGGAACAACTATAAAATTCTTTTGTTGTCTGGTTGCACTTTTTATTTTGTTCTTGTTGTGCCTGTGTGGCTTTGGTTTGCTGTGTTTGTGGTATTTAATTTAATTTTTGCAGCACCAGTGATAGATTGAATTATCTTAGGACTGATTTGTTAATTTTCCAAAAAGTTTTATAAACCTTAAATACTGTATTCACCCCCCCCCCCTCTAGAGTATTTCAGATCTAACCCTTACTTTCACGGTCTACAAAAAACATAATTTTGCACTCCTCAAATTACTAAAATACCCTGGGCTGGTCTGCCAATAGACAAATTTCTCTGTTCTGAGGAGCTAAATGTAGACCTACGGGCATCCAAGTAATTTCACCCCTGGACCACACCTGGCGGGAACCTTTACGTTGATCTCTCCGGAAACCCCACTTGCTTGAGCGCGAACCTTCCCGCTAACATTGGGCGGGAGCCAGGATGATTAAAGGGGGCGTTGAGTGGATAAACATTACTCAACTCCAAGGGCCAAGGGCTGGAGGATTCCCGCCGACCCGAGGCGCAAGCCTTTTCAGCTGCCCTGGGCAGGAACCTAGATACTGAAGGGCGTTGAGTGGAGAAACATCACACAATGCCAAGGGCTGGGGGGTTCCCGCCGACCCGAGGCGCAAGCCCTTTTACCTGCCCTAGGCGGGAACCTTCTCACCTACTTACTTATATGATCAGGTTTTAGCCCAATGCTTGCCCAATCCAGGTCCTTGGGGCATCTTGGCCCCACCCAACAAATATGGGGTTGTACAGAGCTGATATGGGAGCGAGAGCAAACCATGCGTGAAAGAATACCCCCTAATTATTTGTGTAATATTGTTATAACATTATTTTTATGAATAAATAATTATTGTAACTTTACGTTGCTGTCTTCCTTATAGTTGTATGCAAATTTTGGGACAAAATTTCTGGAATGAGGGGAGAGTTGTAACACCCCAAATTTGACAGTAGAATTTTTGTCACTGTTGTTGGGCGATAGTGGGTATCGCCTGATTGCAATAGCGATAAAGCGTTCGTCAAGATGCACTCAACACGCTCGGTGAATCGTCAAAAGATATCGCCGAGTTGCGACAGTGGGTATCATCAGATGGCGATAGTGATAAAGCATTCGTTGAGACGCACTCGACACACTCAACGCGCTCGATGAATCGTCGAAAGATGTCACCGAGTGGCGACAGTGGGTATCGCTTGATGGCTATAGCGAGTGTTGCGTCGAGACGCACTCAACGCTTTTGATGAATTGTTAAAATGATATTGCCGAGTGGAGATAGTGGATGTCGCCTGGCGATAGTTGATGCGTTGAACGACAAGTGTACCGGTCGCACAAGTAATACAAAATGCGCAAATTTCCCCAAGTATCGATCTCGAGGGAACACAGTAAGGTGGAGTTAATTTTGAGGAGGACTTTAGATTAAAGTCCTTAGGTCGGAGCAAACGAAGCGGGGTTTTGATAGTTGCGGAAAAAAAAGTAAAACGCTAACAAACTAATCCTATGCAACGTCGTTATGTGATGCTTCGCCAGGCGGGATGGAAGACTATACGGGCCGCTATGCACCGAATCGCTGGGCGGATGGACGAGTAGGCTTCCGGATAAGGTGGTGAGAACGGCGAAATGAGGGTCATGAGCACCTCTTCTCTACGCACGCCACTAGCAATTGCTAGTGCGGCAATGTGAGCTGCGGTGGTGGATGGAAAATAGGCACTACTCAAGCAACTAGATCAGTAAATCCATACAAGCTCACATAGACATGAAACTAATATTGATTACAACTAAAGTTCACATCATCAACATAAATAGATTTAAACACCAATATTCAGCAATAAAGCAAGAACAAGTCAAGAGATCGATCGAATCCAAAGGTTCGTCGAGGGGTCGCAGAAGGAATTGCCTGGTTGTCAATCCGCGTCCAAGCTCGGTCCTCAATTATGTCCGGGGTAGATAAGGGCTACCACTACATTCCAATGGACCTGTCTTCTTCGTGTCACGATGCGGAAGAAAGTTGCAAGCTTCCCTTTGCTTGCTGGTTATGGCGCCAAACCATGAAATGGAGCTTATAGGATGAAGGAGAAGGCTGAGAGCAAGCACCGGCAAGGTATAGGCTTCGCGAGCTTGGTCGGAGGTTCTCTCCTTAGGGAAGATGGAGAGCGGAGCTTTGCCTTAAAACGGTGGCTGGAATGGCTCCAGATGAAGCTCTCCTGAATGGAGGAAAATCTGTGCTTTAAATAGAAGCAGGCCAGAAAAATAGGCACGCACGGTTTGGCACATGACCGCGCGCTAACCGTGCATTATTAACTTCCAGGCCAAGCTTACGGATGAAGATGCGTTGACCCGTGCATTTTACTTCGTGCACGGGTAGCGACAGAGAGCTGGAATTCAGGATAATACAGGAGAACCGTGCCTTTTACTCTCGCACGGGCGCTTCCGCCCGTGCGTGAACAAATTTCATGATTAAAAACAGAATGGAACAAACAAGAAAGCTGCAGGAAAACTGTGTGTTTCCTTCGCGCATGGTTCTGAAGAAACCGTGCGTTAACCGTGTGCAAATATAACCAAATACCGGTTGAAATGTGGTGCACGAGTTCGAAAACAAGCCCAGATAAGTCCGAAAAACACTATATAAATCGGACTCATCACACCCCTAGACTTACCTGTTTACGCGTCCCGAGCAAACAAAATCTATGCAGATAAGGAAAATAAACAAGCTAACATAAAAATTGAGATACTGAGTACCATGCGAAGTCGCATGCTCGTACTCGTAAAAATATAAATAGTGGAAATTTCTAAGTATACAAAATAGTTTACACTTTTCATAATGCGTATCAACATTTTATTATTAATAAAAAATGGAATCACGGTGAATCTTCCGGTCATGCGTAGGAAGAAAGTAGGCAGGCCACTAAGGTGAGCTTTGCCAAAGACCGGGGCTCAGGATCACCTCCAAAGAAATCCATCAATGTTGGGGACCATACGCTTGCCCGTTCACACTCTTTCCACAGCGCTAGTTTTACTCGATCGCAAATCCATAGGACTTTAGGGTAGAAGTGGGGCTTGGGTTTCGGTGAGGTAAACAAAGATAAAAGAGAAGGCTATGCACCAAACCCAAATGAGCCATCATAAAAAGAATCCCTCTGTTAAGCAAAATACACGCGGGTACACCACACCCCCAGACTTAATTTTTCAAATATGGGTGTGTGCACCGCCTACGCTAAATACAATCTCCTCTCAAATAGAATTTTCAATTATACTTTTTCTTTTTTACTTTTCATTTTCACATATATTTCTTTTCAAATCATTTTCATTTCTTTAAACAACTTCAACAAATAGAAGCTTTGGAGCACATCCACATATTCACATGTAATATCACCACATCAACGCCCCAACATGAAAAATGTAAAGCACTAAAGCTCGACTTGGGTATGCGACTAGGATCGGCTATGAGGCTTTGGTGAAATAATTGTGGAGCTGAATCAAAAGAAGGGTAGGCACAATGGGGCTTAGCGAGGATAAGACGTTAGGAACGGTACAAAGCTCAACCGGGCCAAAATGATGGCCTACATCACGCTCACGCTCGACTAACCATGCACCAATGCTTCGAGAGTAGCTTGGAACAAGTTCTTAGCCATCGAGAAAGATGATCCTTCCTCCCGACTCAAGCAAAACCAGTCTAGTGACAGCTACACACATCCCTACACTACCGTTTGATTCACACCGGATTCACCAATTTTTCAGTAGAATAAAATAGTATTTATGCATTTAGAAAAATATAAAACTATAAGCATACAAAAAATTAAATCTACTCCAATTTCTACACGAGACGAGAGCACTTGACTAGGAGCTCAGCAGGGTCAACATTTTACTCCGTCTCACAATCCTATGCCAGCACAATAATTTTCCCAAATCATACAAAAGAAACGAGTTTAACTCGCAGCACGCTAGCAGCTAAGCACGTGCTCATGTGGGTGCAGTGGTGTGCGATGCAATGAACTTAATCAAAATATAAATAATAAATGCTTCTAATATACAAATGCAACGTGAGCGTGCAAAAGGTAATAAATACTCGCTCTCCCCCAAACTTAAACTAAGATACACAGCGTATGATATGGAAACTTAATTAAAATAGAGACAATGGAAGAGGTTACCCAATGCTCAGCCAGTGAGCATACCAGAAGACGCTTGAAAAATAGAGGCAGGCTCGCCAAACGAAGAATCACAACCCCGCCAATACGAATTTGTCATGAATACCTGCAGGGGTAAGCTCCGCAAAAACAAAATAAAAATAGACAAAATACAAAGAAATACTAAAACTAAAATAGACATGAAAAATAAAAATGCAGTAAATATAAGATAACCCTATTGTCCTCCCAGCATGACTTATTAAATTCTATACATTTCTAGCTAATGGGTCTATGAAATGAGAAGTGCACAGGTAACTGTTCCATTATTCATTTCGTTAATGGGTACGATACGGCAATAAAGCAGTTACCCCTCTACCTAAATAATAATACCTGCCCAACACATGTAGAGGAAATAGGAAATAAGAAGAGGAGGAGCGCTGGTCCTCGCTCATCTTATCACAAAATAAATCTTTGCCTAGCAAGGCGTCGTCAACCACAGATGTATAGGAAGCGATGACAACGGCATGGGCAGCAGCCTCATCGTCATCCCAACATATTCGTGGGGACTCAACCTCCACAGGCTTAGATAAAGAACGGGGATCAAGTAATAAAAGAGATGAAGAACTAAAATAATCAGAATATGGGAGAGTGATTTTGGTTTCACTCTCAGCAGGATCCAAGTATAGATCATCGTCGGTATCATACGAGTCATATTGTGGGAAATCCGAGAACTCGAGGTCCACAGTGGTAAGTGGGACGACCTCGTCCAATAAGGAGGTGAAAACCTCCTCATCAGAAAGGGAACATTCCTCATCCCAACGGGGTGCGTAAAAGTGTTCTGAAGATCCACCTTCTCCGTTGGAGATAGTAGAGTCGTCATCTCACTTCAGCATAAGCTCAGGCACCGAATCAACCAAAAATATGGCATCATCAGCCGACTCACAAGAAAAGGGAGTAGCACGATCAGGCAAAAGTTGCGGAGGTGCAAAACTGCTCTCGAAAATAGACATAGAATGAGCAGGCCCCATCGCAAAATCATTCGCAGGCGCCACCCTGTCGATAGGAACAATTTATGCATCCCATATAGGAGCGCCCATGAGTTCCTGATCCTCATTTTGCTGGCTACCACGAGAGTGATCGTCATCACTCAAGGGAAGCTCATAAAAAGGGAGCGAGGGACCCATGAAGGATTTGTATACAGCGAGAGATTCTTCGGTAATCTCAATGGGTAAAGAACGAGCTAGATGAGCGATGTCAGTGTATGGGTTAGGCAACACCGTGGTAGGCCTGTCCACAACAGTCTTCTATAAATGGGAGGTTGTTGCGCACACGCCCTCAAAGGGAGAATGCTCGCATAAGTGAGGGCAATCCTTCACCATGTGGCCTATAACTTGACATAGCAAACATCAAATACAATGCTCGTCATTCATAACAGCCATGGCGTCGATGTATCGGCGCAAAGTGTCAATTAGACGGCACTCAGCTACAGAATACATCGCGAACAAAAATATTTACCAAAAGAGTGCTATACACAAGAATAAAAGAGTAGCACGGATCTGCTATCTAAACCAAAATCAGAAAAGGGCAAAAAAAATAATCAGAAAAAATAAAAAAAATTCTAACAACTAAAACAAAGTAGGAACATGAAATAAACAAATGGAAAAGGGCTTCGATCTACTATCTCCCTCACCAAAAACTCTCATGACTGTGTTCCCTGACAACGGCACCAAAAACTTGATGCGTTGAATGGCAAGTATATCGGTCGCACAAGTAATACAAAATGGGCGAATTTCCCCTAGTATCGATCTCGAGGGAACACAGTAAGGTGGAGTTAATTTTGAGGAGGACTTTATATTGAAGTCCTTAGGTCAGATCTAACGAAGGGGGGTTTTGATAGTTGCGGAAAAATAAAGTAAAACGCTAACAAACTACTCCTATGCAACGCCGCTATGCGATGCTTCGTCAGGCGGGATGGAAGACTACATGGGTCGCTATACACCGAATCACTGGGCGGATGGATGAGTAGGCTTGCGGATGAGGTGGTGAGAATGGCGGAATGAGGGTCGTGAGCACCTCCTCGCTACGCACGCCACTAGCAATTGCTAGTGCGGCAATGTGAGCTGCGGTGGTGGATGGAAAAAGTAGGCGCTACTCAAGCAACTAAAGCAGTAAATCCATACATGCTCACATAGACATGAAACTAATATTGATTACAACTAAAGTGCACATCATCAACATAAATAGATTTAAACACCGATATTCAGCAAGAAATCAAGAACAAGTCAAGAGATCGACTGAATCCGAAGGCTCGTCGAGGGGTCGCGGAAGGAATCGTTGGGTTGTCAATCTGCATCCAAGCTCGGTCCTCAACTACGTCTGGGGTAGAGAAGCGTTGTCACTACCTTCCAATGGACCTGTCTTCTTCGTGTCACAATGCGGAAGAAAGTTGCAAGCTTCCCTTTGCTTGCTGGTTATGGCGCCAAACCATGAAATGGAGCTTAGAGGATGAAGGAGAAGGCCGAGAGCAGGCACCGGCAAGGTATAGGCTTCGCGAGCATGGACGGAGCTTCTCTCCTTGGTGGAAGATGGAGGGCGGAGGCGGGAGGGCGGATCTTGGCCCTAAAATGGCGGCTGGAATGGCTCCAGATGAAGCTCTCTTGAATGGAGGAAAATCTGCGCTTTAAATAAAAGCAGGTCAAAAAACTAGGCAGCATGGTTTGGCGCACGACCGTGCACTAACCGTGCGTTATTAACTTCCAGGCCAAGCTTGCGGATGAGGATGCGTTGACTCGTGCATTTTACTTCGTGCACGGGCACTTCCGCCCGTGCGTGAAGGAAATCGTACGGGTAGTGACAGAGAGCTGGAATTCAGGATAATACAGGGGAACCGTGCATTTTACTCGCGCACGGGCGCTTCCGCCCGTGCGTGAACAAATCGCACGATTAACCACAGAATGGAACAAACAATAAATCTACAGGAAAACCGTGCATTTACTTCGCGCACGGTTCCGAAGAAACCGTACGTTAACCATGCGTGAAGATCGTCGAACTCAGCTCGACGAAATTCATCGAGCTCAGCTCGACGTTTCTCCAGCTCAATCAAAACGCACGATCAGTAGGAATCATGCGCTAAGAAAATGCATGACCGTGCGTTTTCCTCAAACTTGAATTCCAGGCTTGGGAAAAACGCACCACCTGCATACAAACAAATAAATCCAAAGAGCACCCTCCAGCAATGCAGAAATGCAATAAAAGCAACTGGAAAGAGCCCCTAGGGAGCACCATGTGCTTATCCCCAACAACAGAATGCGCAATTGCGCACCCTTGGGCCAAAATAGTGCACAAAATGGTCATAGACCGACCGATGCAAATATAACCGAATACCAGTTGAAATGCGGTGCACGAGTGCGAAAACAAATCCAGATGAGTCCAAAAAACACTATATAAATCGGACTCATCAATAGTGTCATGTGGCATGTGTCAGATTGGTTGTTAAGAAGTCAAAGCGATCAAAGCGGTTATGTCGATGTCGCTGAGTGGCAATAGTCGATATCATCAGGCGTACCACCAAAGTTGACAAGTCAACCCAAATCTTGGCATTTGCTTCATTTTTATGGATTAATCCTATGGTTGAGGAGAAACGGTGGTTTGATATGCAGAGGTGTGTGGATTGAGAAGATATTCTTCTTCTCTTCCTCTCTCTTCATTCCATCTTAGTCCTTGGAGAAAAGAAAAGCTAAGGAAGAAGATGGGCTGGAGCTGAAGCTTACAGAGCTTGCTGAAGGAGATCTTGTCGTCGGAAATAGGATCTGAGGCTAGATCCGTGAGGAGGAAAGTGAGGCATTCTTTTCCATCCGGATAGATCAGCTTCTCCATGGCTCCAAAGAGAACTACAATGGTAATGAACTCCTGCTTAGATAAGTGAAGTTCTAATTTTGCACGAGTATGGAATCCTCCACCAAAGGGTGGAAATGTTAAGAGAATTTCGTTGGGTCGATACTCGTATCCCCAAGTAAGTTTGTATATAGATCCGAAAGTGTGTAGTACGGAATAGGCTTACTGTGTGAAGCCCTTCCGGACAGGTTGGTCTGGAATGGTGATGCTTTATTTCACAAACCGGAGAATTCTCCACGTATAAACGAGTATTTTATGGAGTCTGTGGGTTGTGCATATGAAGTGCAGTAACAAGAAGTACTGGAGTGGAGCGCCTGGAAAATACCCAAGTTAAATCACAGTTTTGGAGAAATTGTTAATGTCGTCGGGCGACAGTGGGTGTCGCTGACGGAGATAGCTCCCAGAGAGCTATTTGTGGTGTGAAAGACCAGGTTTTTGGCACTGCAAGTTACTACAAGGTGTTTTGGATCATTGGTCCTGTACTGATTGAGGTTGGGGACAGAAGTTGAATTCTGTCGCTAATGCCTAGCGATACTGGGTTTCGCTAGCGATAGATCACAAAAAACCTATTGTGAAGCCAATCTCTTAGAGACAGTATGGCTACTGCGAGCTATGAGCTCTGGAAGGCCAGTGAGCCAAACGGACAAGGGGAAGCCGACCCGCGTTAGTTTAGACATTGAACTGATGATTTGAGCATCGTGCAAGGGCTGAACTATATTCGCGTTATGGTTATCTAACTTGAGTGCCTGGGTTATTGGAGTCCGTTAGGATCACATAATGAGACTCTGTGGCTATACGCCATTAATACTAAAGTCTCCGGCTATGGGCCATGGAGCATGAATGCTCAAAGTTGATTGTTGGGTCTCAGACCTTTGAACGGTGGTGTAATTTGGTACACCGATAATGTGCCCTGAGTGCACGGAGCGTCGGGCCGTGAAGCCGATGTTTGTGATATGTTGAAATGTGCGGAAGTGCACTTTCTTGTAATATATCTATTGTGCTTTTTTTGCTTGCAGGGATTAAACCGCTGCCCCATGTTTGGGGTAGGGTCGTTATAATTGGTCAGTCGAATGCTGACCGTTGCCTTGTTTACCACCCTTATGGTGGAATGTCCCTGTGCAGGTGCTAGACTGAGAGGGAAATTGTAACGCCCCGAAACTCAAAGGAGCAAAGGGGAATGTTTTGGGCCAATTTGAGTTCTGGCTGCAGGCACACGGCCTGGGACACGGGCGTGTCCCAGGGCGTGTCAAGCCTGTGTCGACACTAAGGCGCGAAGTCGACACTTTGGTCTCGACATTGTGTCGAGACTGGGCACACGGCCTGCGACACGGGCGTGTCGCAGGGCGTGTCGACCCGTGTCGACACTTAGCCGTGAAGTCGACACAGTGCTTCGACGTTGTGTCGAGATACGGCACACGGCCTGCGACACGGGCGTGTCGCAGGGCGTGTCAACCCGTGTCGACACTCGTCCCGCGAAGTCGACACTTTGGTGTCGACAATGTGTCGAGACATGGCACACGGCCTGCGACACGGGCGTGTCGCAGGGCGTGTCGACCCGTGTCGACACTTAGCCGCGAAGTGTCGGGACCATGTACACGGCTTGGAGCCCAGGCATGTCAAGGTGACACGGGCAAGGACACGGGCGTGTCCTAGAACCCGTGCAGTGCTCGGGTTGAAAACGGGAGAAAATCATGGGGTACACGGCCAGCTACACGGCCGTGTCAGCTGGAACACGGGCGTGTCAGCTCGAACACGGGCGTGTTCGATACCCGTGTGAGGTTCCAGGTGATTCGATTTTGACGGCGAATGAGGCACACGGCCCTGGACACGGGCGTGTGCCAGGCCGTGTTCGGTCCAGATTGGGCATTTCAGCCCCGAATCGAAGCCGTTCATTTCTTTGACTGAAGATCCAACGGCTGGGGGTTGTTCCTGAAGGGATATACCCGGGTTTTGACTTAGAAAACCCTCACTTTTTCCACTTATCCTCTTTCTAAATCCTTGGAGAAAGGAGAGCTAAGGCAAGAAGAAGAAGAGCTAGATTCGCCATTGGAGGAGCTTCGGAGCTCCGAATCGCAAGCCGACTCCGGATCCGCGGAGGCAACGCTAGTGCGGTCATTTCCATCCGATTACTTTCCGATGGCGCCAAAGAGGACTGCAAGGGTAACGATCCTCATCTTGAGCATGAGTCGCTCTCTTTCTTTGCATAGGAAGCCCGCTCTCGCGAGTTTGCGGAGAGTTGGAGGCGTTCCTTCGGGTAGATATGTGAAGTCCCCGTTGTTTAGAGTCTGTATGCGATAACGGACATAGGCATTTTGTGTGAAGCCTACCCGGACATGTTAGTCCGGATCGGTGATGTTGCATTGCATAAGGCCGGAGAAGACTCCGTGCTATTGGGTGTTTTTCGGGTTTTCTACGCGGTAGATTGCAGCAGGGAGCCTTAGGGACTAACCCAAAGGTGCACCCGGAAAACTGGGCGGACACGAGGTCTTGCCAACTTGGTGGCCTGAGAGCCAACTGGAACATAGCGGGGTTATGTGATTTGTGTTAGAATGGGACTCGGTGAAAGTTTGACCCGCGCATATGGCTTAAATTGTCGTTGCGATGTGAGCACGGGTTAGATGGAGCCATACCCGCTCTATGTCGTTCGGGTTAGAGAGACCTAAAATTACATGGCACTCGCCGTTGGCATAGATGTGAGTCTTCGGCGGTCTATGGCTTAAATTGACGTGACCAATGCCAGGAAGACGAATTGCTCATAGGAATGGCCGTCTAAGTGGCGGTGGTGAGTCCGGAATGTTGGTGGCTTAAGTTGACGCGACATGGACCGGTTCACCGAGAATGTGCCCTGAGTGCACGGGGCGTGTGGCCGTGCGAGCCAACGCCTGTGATGAAATGGCTATGGTTTTTATATTGCTCGCTTATGCTAATGAAATGCAGGGAAGGAGCATCGCCGCCCCGAGTTGGGGGCGGGATCGTTATAATTTGGTCAGCATTGCTGACCGTTGCCTTGTTTTGCCACCATGCGGTGGTTTGTTGCTTGCAGGTGCAGCTGGACCAAGCGGTCAATAGCGGGCTAAAGCCCTTTTTGCGAAGCTTGCCCTCGAAGGCCCGAATGGAAATGTTTATTGCTTTATTCATGTATGACCGGCCTGCGTGCCGAGGTTTGTAAATCATGTAACAGACAAGTGAAACATTTTTTGTAAGGCCTTAAGGCTTGTTTTGAGTATTTTTGTAATGACATTCCTATTTTCGTATTAGTGGACATTCATGCTTGTTGCTGGGTTCTTGTTTTGCAACTTTTATAAACTGCTTCCGCTAGAATGCTCTGTGTAGGACGTTGAGATTGTTTGGATGGTTTCCATACGTAACCACCTGGTCTGTCTGTAGTATATGGCGTCGGGCCCCGGCCGGACCTACTGCTATATGCTATGCGACGGATAGGGGGTGTTACAATTTGGTATCAGACTACTGGTTTTGGTCGGGCTTGAACTGAATTCGTGGGCGAATTCTTTTTAAGGGGTGGTGAGCACATTGTGTGCGTCATCGTTATAACAGTAAAAAGAACCCATGAATGTCCACTTAGGAATGAAAATACTCGTGTTTGAGGAACCTGCGTGTTCCTATAATTGCTGTTTGCAATTTATTTGGTCGCTTAACGGTGTTTTGTACCACTATAGGTGACCCGAAGTGGTGTTGGGCCGTCAGAACGCCGAGTTTCTGAGGCAAGTAGTGCACCGGATGTTGCTCCTGCAACACCTCTATCGGCTGAGAATATACGATTGGTTGCTGAAGCGGTGTTGGCCGTGATCATTGCGCAGCCTGGAAGGCAAGCGCAGCAGCCCGCTCCTGTGATGGAGCAATTACCTCTGCAAGAGGCTGAGTCGAGGAGGGTGGAGCAAGTGATTGCGGAACCAATAGTGCCAAGGAGGGCAACTGAGAGGCAGCTGAAGCATGTAATGAGCTTTAACCCTCCGCTATTCTCGGGGTTGGGAACCCCATCTCAGGCTGAAGACTGGCTCTCTAGGGTGAAGAGAGTCATGACAGCGACGGAGACGGAGGAGTGGCAGATGACCACCATTGCTACGTTCCTGCTGGACGGTGAAGCGAGGATGTGGTGGGAAGGATTGGAGCTGCACTTACTGAGAGGTAGGCAACTTTGTGATGTCTCGATGGAGGAGTTCTTGAGATTATTTTTGGCTAGATACCTCCCTTCGACGCAGAAGATAGCGTTGGAGAATGAGTTCCTGAAGTTGGTGCAGGGTGAGAGGAGCGTGGATGAATATCTCCACGAGTTTACGCGGTTGAGTCGTTATGCTAGCTCCATCATCATGGATGAGGAGCGCAAGACTAATCGTTTCTATGAAGGCCTGAGGGATGAGCTGAGATTGTTACTGTCGGGGCCAATGACGCAGGGTTTCTTAACCTTGGTCAATACTGCCCGGTCCTTAGAGAAGGACATGAAGAGCGTGCAAGCGAAGAAAAGCTTGAGTGAAAATAAATCTGAGTTCAGAGTGCCGACTGCTTCAAAGTCTGGCTATCGGAAGTCTTTCAAGAAGCATAGGACTTCGGGTCCAGCTCCTTCTGGCGCTTCTGGGGCGACTACGGGTCGGACCCCGGGTGCGTGCTTTACATGTGGAAAGACGGGTCATTTCGCCCGTGATTGTTGGAGCGGACGTCCTAAGTCCGAGAGGAGGCCGGGAGCCACTTATGAAGAAAAGGGAAAGGCGGTGGAGTCGGCCGCATCCCACTATGCTCCGGCCCAACCAAGGGTCTACAATCTTGGCCAACAGGAGGCCATTAAACAAGCTGACGTGGTGACAGGTACGTTTTAATTTATAGCAAGTCAATTTATATGCTTGTTATGCACATGTTACCTTACCACTACTTGTTTAGGATTTGTGTTGATTTGTGAAAATCCGGCACGAGCACTCTTTGATATGGGAGCTTCACACTCCTTCTTGTCCGAAGGATTTGTATTACGCATCGGAGTCCCTTCTTCGATGGCGAGGGATAAGTTGGATGTGTTGTTGCCAAATGGGTGTTCGATGCGAGCGGATAGGATCTGCGATGTTAAGATTCGTATTGGAGAGCAGGAGTTTGACCTGCGGGCGTCTTTACTTCCGTTGGTGGAGTTTGACGTCATATTTGGCATGGACTGGCTCTCGGAGCAGCAGGCCCATATAGATTGCGGTAGCAAGGAAGTAAAGCTGGGAGCGAGTCATGAGACGACTTTTACGGGCTTAAAGGGGTCGAGCAAGACGTTGATGTCTGCTCTTCAGGTGGTGAAGGCGGTTCGTGCCGGAGCAGAACTGTTCTTTACACTAGTGGAGGTTGCAAAGCCGAAGCCCGCTTTGGATTGTATTTCAGTGGTATCGGAATACCCTGATGTGTTCCCCGCAGATCTTCCTGGAGCCCCGCCTCAACGGGAGATAGATTTTACGATCGAGCTAGTGCCAGGTGCAAAGCCTGTGTCACGATCTCCGTATCGGCTGGCGCCTAAGGAAATGGCGGAGCTGAAAGTTCAACTGCAAGAGTTGTTGGAGCAAGGGTATGTGCGCCCGAGTTCTTCGCCTTGGAGCGCACCGGTCCTCTTTGTTAAGAAGAAGGACGGAAGCTTGAGGTTGTGTATTGATTATCGGGAGCTAAACAAGCTGACTGAGAAGAACAAGTACCCGATCCCCCGGATTGATGATCTCTTTGATCAGTTAGTCGGGTCGACGGTGTACTCGAAGTTAGATCTCAAGGCTGGGTACTATCAGCTGCGAATAAGGGAGAGTGATATCCCGAAGACAGCGTTTAGTACGAGATACAGGCATTATGAGTTTACGGTCATGCCGTTTGGGCTGACTAATGCGCCGTCAGTATTCATGGATTTGATGAACAGGACGTTCAGGGAGTACTTGGACCATTTTGTGATCGTCTTCATCGACGATATTTTGGTGTACTCGCAAAGTGAGGAAGATCACTTCAAGCATCTCCATTTGGTGTTGGAGACACTCAGGAGAAACCAGTTGTATGCCAAGTTCTCGAAGTGCGAGTTTTGGCTATCCTCAGTGGCGTTCCTCGGGCATATAGTGAGTGGAGAGGGTATTGCTGTGGATCCGGCGAAGATTGTTGCGATACGGGAGTGGCCTGAGCTTGCTACGGTAGCAGAAGTCCGGAGCTTTTTGGGGCTTGCCGGCTATTATAGGCGCTTCGTAGAGAACTTCTCGCGGATAGCGTTACCTCTCACTACTTTGACGAGGAAGGAGCATAAGTTCGTTTGGACGCCGGAGTGCGCGCGAGCTTTTGAGGAGTTGAAGTGTCGGTTGACCACGGCGCCTGTGCTGAGTTCGCCGGTTGGAACCGAAGGCTACGAGATATATAGCGATGCTTCGGGCAGCGGTTTGGGTTGCGTGCTATTGCAGCACGGCAGCGTGATAGCTTATGGCTCGAGACAGCTAAAAGTGCACGAGAGGAATTATCCGGTCCATGACTTGGAGTTAGCGGCCGTGATTTTTGCCTTGAAGCTGTGGAGACACTATTTGTACGGTGTGAAGATTGATATCTACACCGATCACAAGAGTCTAAAGTACCTGATTGATCAGAAAGATCTGAATATGCGGCAGCGTAGGTGGATGGAGTTCCTGGGGGACTATACATTCAAGATCCACTACGTGCCTGGCAAAGGGAATGCGGTTGCGGACGCGTTGAGTCGCCGAGCCCCAGCTCAAGCGAATTGGCTATCAGTGCATGATAAGCGGTTGGTGCAGGAGCTGGAGGCGTTGGAGATTGTTTGTGTGGATAGACAATCTAGTGCTGAAGCAGTACTGAATTGGACTGAAGTCCAATATGACCTGGCTGATCGGATTCGGCAGGCTTTGGATATGGATGCTCAAATGAAGCAGTTCATGATAGAGGCTCTGGATGGGTCAAATTCCCAATTCGTTGTGGAGGACGGATTGCTGTGGAAAGACGGTCGTTTGTGCGTCCCAAGTGTGGGCAATTTGCGGGTGGAGTTGTTGTACGAGGCGCACCATACCAAGTACTCGATTCACCCGGGGAGCACGAAGATGTACCATGATGTAAAGAAACTGTTTTGGTGGCCGGGCTTAAAGAAGGATGTGGCGCTATACGTAGCAAAGTGCCAAACCTGCGCCTTGGTAAAGGCGGAGTGCCAAAAGCCGGGAGGATTTCTTAAGTCCTTGCCTATTCCGGAATGGAAATTCGACGACATCTCTATGGACTTTGTGCACGGTTTGCCAAGGTCGCAAAAGGGGAACGACGCCATTTGGGTGGTGGTCGATCGATTAACGAAGGTGTCGCATTTTATTCCGCATAGGAAGGATGATCCGGTGGAGAAGCTGGCAAAGCTATATGTGGATAACATAGTACGGCTTCATGGTGTGCCCCGCAGCATCGTGAGTGACCGTGATGGGCGGTTCACGTCCAATGATTGGAGGTTGGTGCAGCAAATGTTGGGAACAAAGCTGAAGTTTAGCACAGCCTTCCATCCGCAAACGGATGGGCAGACCGAGATGGTCAATAGAACCATGGAAGACATGCTTCGCATGTGTGTCTTGGACTTTGGAAAGCAATGGGAGGACCACCTTTATTTGGTGGAGTTCGCATACAACAACAGCTACCAAGCAAGTATTCAGATGGCGCCTTTCGAGGCCCTTTATGGTAGAAGATGTCGCACGCCGTTGTCTTGGTTAGAAACGGGCGAGTCAAAGTTGTATAAGCGATCGGAAGTGGATGATGCTACTTCTTTGGTGAGAACCATTCGGGAGAGATTGCTTATCGCTCAGGACCGGCAAGCAAAGTACTATAATGCCAAGCACAGGAACGTGGAGTTCGCTGTGGGCGAGTATGTATACTTGAAGATCAAGCCATTCAAGGGTGTCTCGCGGGTGCGGCGCTTGAAAAAGCTAAGCCCGAGGTACCTTGGACCGTTTGAGGTTCTGGAGCGAGTAGGAGAAGCGGCCTATCGGCTGAAGCTTTCAGTGGAGCTAAGTGGTTTACATGATGTATTCCATATTTCGGTGCTTCGGAAGGCGGTGCAAGAGCCTACGCAAGTGATCGCGGTCGATCAAGTGCCGGTGGATAGTGGGCTAACGACAAAAGTCAAGCCCGTGCGGATTGAGGACTCGGAGGTCAAGCGGCTACGCAATAAAGAGATCAGGATGGTCAAGGTCCGGTGGGATAATTGCGGTCGTGAGGAGCTCTCTTGGGAGCGAGAGCAGATGATGCTTGACGAGTATCCGGAGTTGTTCCGCTCAGGTACAAATTTTGTTTTGTACATGTTTTTTTCCTTTATGTAATTTCGTGGGCGAAATTCTTTTAAGAGGGGTAGAGTTGTAACGCCCCGAAACTCAAAGGAGCAAAGGGGAATGTTTTGGGCCAATTTGAGTTCTGGCTGCAGGCACACGGCCTGGGACACGGGCGTGTCCCAGGGCGTGTCAAGCCTGTGTCGACACTAAGGCGCGAAGTCGACACTTTGGTCTCGACATTGTGTCGAGACTGGGCACACGGCCTGCGACACGGGCGTGTCGCAGGGCGTGTCGACCCGTGTCGACACTTAGCCGTGAAGTCGACACAGTGCTTCGACGTTGTGTCGAGACACGGCACACGGCCTGCGACACGGGCGTGTCGCAGGGCGTGTCCACCCGTGTCGACACTCGTCCCGCGAAGTCGACACTTTGGTGTCGACAATGTGTCGAGACATGGCACACGGCCTGCGACACGGGCGTGTCGCAGGGCGTGTCGACCCGTGTCGACACTTAGCCGCGAAGTGTCGGGACCATGTACACGGCCTGGATCCCAGGCGTGTCAAGGAGACACGGGCAAGGACACGGGCGTGTCCTAGAACCCGTGCAGTGCTCGGGTTGAAAACGGGAGAAAATCATGGGGTACACGGCCAGCTACACGGCCGTGTCAGCTGGAACACGGGCGTGTCAGCTCGAACACGGGCGTGTTCGATACCCGTGTGAGGTTCCAGGTGATTCGATTTTGACGGCGAATGAGGCACACGGCCCTGGACACGGGCGTGTGCCAGGCCGTGTTCGGTCCAGATTGGGCATTTCAGCCCCGAATCGAAGCCGTTCATTTCTTTGACTGAAGATCCAACGGCTGGGGGTTGTTCCTGAAGGGATATACCCGGGTTTTGACTTAGAAAACCCTCACTTTTTCCACTTATCCTCTTTCTAAATACTTGGAGAAAGGAGAGCTAAGGCAAGAAGAAGAAGAGCTAGATCCGCCATTGGAGGAGCTTCGGAGCTCCGAATCGCAAGCCGACTCCGGATCCGCGGAGGCAACGCTAGTGCGGTCATTTCCATCCGATTACTTTCCGATGGGGCCAAAGAGGACCGCAAGGGTAACGATCCTCATCTTGAGCATGAGTCGCTCTCTTTCTTTGCATAGGAAGCCCGCTCTCGCGAGTTTGCGGAGAGTTGGAGGCGTTCCTTCGGGTAGATATGTGAAGTCCCCGTTGTTTAGAGTCCGTATGCGAGAACGGACATAGGCATTTTGTGTGAAGCCTACCCGGACATGTTAGTCCGGATCGGTGATGTTGCATTGCATAAGGCCGGAGAAGACTCCGTGCTATTGGGTGTGAAAGTCCACCTAGTGTCAACTATGTGCACCTATGGGGGGGGGGGGAATAGGTGACGTCTGGTTCTTTTGCGGAATTTACGGATGTACCTGCACAATAAAATTAAAGAGCACAGCACACAGAATACACAGCAAATTTATAGTGGTTCCCCGACTTGGGTACATCCACTTTCGCCCTTCGACCTATCTCCCCAAACAAGGGACGACTCGGTCACTTCTCCAACGGGATTGAAATCCAATCCCCGCACTAACGGAAGGAGCCCTTCCACACGTGTGAGTCAATACTCCCACAAAACGGGTTGCACCCAACCCTTACAACACGGAACAAAAGTTCCTTTACAACGAAATTAAATGTAGAGTGTACACGTGATACAAACTTCTTTTGGAGACTACGGTGTTCCTCTTTGTTCGACGACGTGTTCTTGAAGTCGATGAAGAGTCTACGACCTTGGTCTCTCTTGGAGAGGATCTCCCGGAACCGGCGGCGGCAATCCGAGCGGCGGCTTGGTTCGGAGTCGGCGGCAACGAAGGTGCGCTGCTGCAGTGCTTTGAGATCCAAACTTCTTTGTGAAGCAAACTAGGTCTACCAACGGTCACTCTAGGATCGGTCGTCTCGATCGATTCGGACGGCGGAGTTTTTCCCGGTCAACAAATCGAGAGACAAGAGATCTCTGGATAGACACGTGAGACGCAAGCTTTGCTAAGCTTCTGTCGCCGGAGATCGGGAAGAGGAACGATCAGCAGCGGCGACGTATTTGCCCGAGCGCGACGGCGGCGGCGGAAGGAGTTCGCGAATTTAGGGTTTTTCTTGCTCGGCTTCTTTCTTGGTATCTATTCCGTTCAAAATACCTGTGTATAAATACTGTAGAATTCTCAAATATGACCGTTTGTGGGACCCACAAAAGAAATCCCCAAATCCCGGTCCAGGAAATTAACTACGGCAGAATCCGGTTCAGGAAATTCCAGAGAAAACGCCAAGGAAAAATCGGCGAGAATTGCAGGCGATTCTCGACGAATCGGCGAGAATCACCAAGTGATTCTCGACGATTCGTCGAGAATCGTTTGTGATTCTCGTCGAATCACTTATTGATTCTCAACGAATTTTACTTTGTATACATGGGCTGCTTGGCCACTGGTTCGGCGGGAATTACTAGTGATTCTCGCCGAATCATACTTGGCACCATTTTGAGGTGGCCAGAAGGAGTCGGCGAGAATCACTAATGATTCTCGTCGATTCGGCGAGAATCACTAGTGATTCTCGCCGAATCGGCGAGAATCACTTGGTGATTCTCGTCGAATATGCCTTGGACGAATTTTCGTCTTCCACCCAGGAGCTGCTCCTTGATCCTCCATGCTCCTTGTCTTCTCTTGCATATGAACGGCCCTGTACTTGAGAGTAAGTGCACTCCAATAGAGAGAGTACACATAGGCCAACACACTGATCTGCTCAACGAGGGATTACGTCATGCAGACCCGTGTATATTGACCTACTGCACCCTGACATTGGTGTGCACTTAGCGTGGAGGAACTGCAAGCACACCTTGAAAAAGTTTATCAAATACATAGTCTATTGACCTTAGCTTGTCCAGGGGCTTCTTCAAATCAGGTACATTGTGGATACAATACCCAACAGGGTGTTTTTCGGGTTTTCTACGCGGTAGATTGCAGCAGGGAGCCTTGGGGACTAACCCAAAGGTGCACCCGGAAAACTGGGCGGACACGAGGTCTTGCCAACTTGGTGGCCTGAGAGCCAACTGGAACATAACGGGGTTATGTGATTTGTGTTAGAATGGGACTCGGTGAAAGTTTGACCCGCGCATATGGCTTAAATTGTCGTTGCGATGTGAGCACGGGTTAGATGGAGCCGTACCCGCTCTATGTCGTTCGGGTTAGAGAGACCTAAAGTTACATGGCACTCGCCGTTGGCATAGATGTGAGTCTTCGGCGGTCTATGGCTTAAATTGACGTGACCAATGCCAGGAAGACGAATTGCTCATAGGAATGGCCGTCTAAGTGGCGGTGGTGAGTCCGGAATGTTGGTGGCTTAAGTTGACGCGACATGGACCGGTTCACCGAGAATGTGCCCTGAGTGCACGGGGCGTGTGGCCGTGCGAGCCAACGCCTGTGATGAAATGGCTATGGTTTTTATATTGCTCGCTTATGCTAATGAAATGCAGGGAAGGAGCATCGCCGCCCCGAGTTGGGGGCGGGATCGTTATAATTTGGTCAGCATTGCTGACCGTTGCCTTGTTTTGCCACCGTGCGGTGGTTTGTTGCTTGCAGGTGCAGCTGGACCAAGCGGTCAATAGCGGGCTAAAGCCCTTTTTGCGAAGCTGGCCCTCGAAGGCCCGAATGGAAATGTTTATTGCTTTATTCATGTATGACCGGCCTGCGTGCCGAGGTTTGTAAATCATGTAACAGACAAGTGAAACATTTTTTGTAAGGCCTTAAGGCTTGTTTTGAGTATTTTTGTAATGACATTCCTATTTTCGTATTAGTGGACATTCATGCTTGTTGCTGGGTTCTTGTTTTGCAACTTTTATAAACTGCTTCCGCTAGAATGCTCTGTGTAGGACGTTGAGATTGGTTGGATGGTTTCCATACGTAACCACCCGGTCTGTCTGTGGTATATGGCGTCGGGCCCCGGCCGGACCTACTGCTATATGCTATGCGACGGATAGGGGGTGTTACAGAAATAGCGGGCTGAAGCCCTTGCTGCTATGCTGGCCCTCGAAGGTTGAATGGAAAAGTTTTATTATTTTCAAGTGTGGCCGAACTGCACGCCAATGTTTGTAATCCACACTTGTGAAGTTTAAATGTATGGCCTTAAGGCCAAACACTTTTGTGTATTCCTGTATACATTCATGTTATATATAAATGATGTTGTTTATATAAGGGACATTCATGTTTGATGAGTTCAAAACGAACACCTAAATCTTCCGTTATAATGCTCTGTGTTAGGGTGCGTGCAATCGTTTTGATATTAACCTGTAATTCTGCCGCTTGTTGGTGGAATATGGTGTGGGGCCCCGGTCGGACCCTCTATTATATTTCATTTGACGGATGGAGGTGTTACAATATACATGTTATGATTCATACAAGTGCAACTCACTCACATGACTCTGTGATCACAGAACTTTAGTTCCTGCATTTTGGAGTAAGCTAAACCCTCTGGTACCACTGTTGTGCATATGGCAACAGTGGAGCCGGCGTCTCCACTCCTAGGCGGGTATACAAACTACTAGGCCTAGACCTCCCATTGATGTAGTGTAGGTCTCAAATGGAGATCTACACGAGAGACGACTCTAGTTCGCCAACAATGCACACATGATCCGCCGCACTTACACAAGCATCTACTGCCTTCAATACGGTTCGACACTAACGCAACACATAAACCACAAGGAGGAAGGATCGACTCTAAAATAAAGATCAGAAATGAGCCAGATTATTCCCCCAAAATTAACATAAAGGTTGTCAATCCCTTTTGAGAATGAACCATGGCTATAGGCCAAGATCCGCTCAAGCAAATAGGACTTACCCGATCCGGATTTGTAAAGAAATTCGTCAATAATGAAAATGACTCAGAAATTGCAAGCGATATTATTCAAAACCACGTAAATAATGGTTGTTCGATCTCCACAAAAACTAAAGCAAGAAAACACAAGAGAAGGGAGGAGATGTTACCCAACCCGGATTCACCTTGCACACAAGATATGGTGGGCGAATCACTCTCCCACGGATCCACCGGCATCAAACCGAATGGGGCTGCAACCTTCTTCCTTGGAGTCGCACCGAAGGAATCCACGCCGGAGTCGCACCGAAGAGGGGTGGAGGAAGCAAGAGATGGCTTCGCACCACCTAGGGGGCGGCGGCAAGGAGTGGTCCTCTCTTGGTCGAAATTGTCCTTGGGAGATTTCGGGTTAAATTGCTTCTTCATCTTCTTTAATTCTCATAAAAAGGTCTCCTTATATAAGAGTTACAAACACACATTTAACCGTCCAAGATGGTGATAAAATCTCATCCATCCGGGAAGTTAAATACACACCAAATATTTTAAATGCAGGAAATAAACAAATAAAGCCCTCACATGAATATAAAATTATTACGCAAGCATGGAATAATTTTATATTCTCAAATATAAAATATAAATATAAATAAAGTAACAAAGAGAATGATTTTAAAATGGGTCTTCAAGTGGGCTTAGCACGCCGCGAACAGAGATTGTAACGTTGTCTTCCGTTAGCATCATCATGGCTCCAAAAGTATTTATATTATAGCGCCTCGGCAACCGGATCATCATAGTCTTTATGTTGTAGTGCCTCGGCAACCGGATCATCATCAAGTAGTGGTGGAGAGGTCGCGGCATCCATCCTCCCCCGCTCAAAATCACGTATCTCGGATGCGTGGTCCAAGAAGTAGCGGTGGAGAAGAGCGGCATCCAAGCGTCTAAGCTCCGTCGCGAGTACCCATGAGTCGTCCGAAGGGGGAGGTCACACCAACAGATGAGGAAGCATTTGGTATCACCATCAGTAGTAGCAAGTGGCTCAGCCGCAAGTATCCTATCTGGAGTAAGAAACGTCTTAGGGAACCTAGGGAACATGTTATTAGTAGGAATAAAGGAATGCAACTCACCATCTGATGATATACCTGTGGGGATCGTAAGAGAGAGATCAACTGAACTACCGCTCCCCAACCCATTAGAAATTTCAGTGGAAGAAGAGGACGACAAAGAATTTAACTCTTGTGGAGGCGAAACAAACAACGTCAAATCTGAGGCATTAAAAATGGGGGAGATACCCCAATCTGCAGGCAAATCCAAAATCAAAGCATTGTCACCTAGCTTCTATATAATCTAAAAAGGGCCAGCGCGCTTTTGTGCTAACTTTTTAACGGTGCCAGTTGGCAGTCATTTGGGAACTAACCGGACTAAGACCAAATCGCCAATCTTAAAGTGTGACACCCTCCTATGTAGATTAGCGTGTGATTGATAGGACTCGTATTGAGTAGTCAAGGTAGCCCGTATACATGCATGTAGGTTATGAATGTGTTGGGCGAAGGATTGTGCAAACTGACTTGCTTTGTAGGATGGAGGCAACGGAACCAATTCAAGCGGCACAGGGGCCTTGTACCCGTGAACAATCTCGTTGGGAGACATACCCGTGGACCTATTTTTTGAATTATTGTAGGACAATTAGGCATGGGGAAGAAGTAGACCCCAAGTAATTTTGTGATCGCTCACCAGACATCTAAGAAGATTCCCCAGGCTCCAATTAACCACTTCCGTCTGCCCATCGGTTTGTGGATGATAGGCGGCGGAAAACAATAATTTGGTACCCATTAAAACCCAAAGTATTTTCCAGAAATAACTCGTAAACTTGACATCTCTATCCGAGACTATTGTCTTCGGCACTCCACGGTGACTAATGACTTCTTTAAAATACAATTTCTCAATGTGAGACGCGTCGTTGGTCCTACTACACGGAATGAAATATGCCATTTTAGAAAACCTATCCACAACTACAAAAATAGAATCGTGACGGTGTAAAGTGGACGGTAGGCCTAGAACAAAATCCATACTCACATCTTCCCATAGTGTGAAAGGGATAGGCAAGGGTGTATATAATCCTACGTTGGTTTTGGTGCCCTTGGATACCTGACAGGTACGGCAGCTACTTACTACCCTTCCCACCATCGCCTTAAGTTTTGGCCAGTAAAATTTCTCCTCAACTAGCATAATGGTTTTATCCCTACCAAAGTGGCCACTCAACCCTCCGCTATGCAGCTCCCAGATGATATGAAGTCGTAGAGATGATTGTGGGATACATAACCTCCCATGCCTAAATAGATAGTTGTCCTTAATAACAAACGCAGATATAGTCGTGGGGGAACTATCTTGGGCAGATAAATATGACTCCTGAAAATCTGGGTAGGTAGCGTACTCATCTTTAACTCGCTCAAATCCTACAACATTAACTTCCATAGTGGAAAGCAAGATGGTAAGGCGACTAAGAGCGTCCGCGACTCGGTTGTCAGTACCCTTAAGGTGCTTGAGATTAAACATGTAACCGTGTAGGAAGGCTACCCACTTAGCATGACGTGGGCTGATTTTATGCTGGCCATTGATGAAGCG
Source organism: Platanthera guangdongensis (assembly GCA_039583875.1). Lineage (NCBI taxonomy): Eukaryota > Viridiplantae > Streptophyta > Magnoliopsida > Asparagales > Orchidaceae > Platanthera > Platanthera guangdongensis. The sequence continues at coordinate 118,671,363 of CM077156.1, read as the reverse complement.
CAAAGCTTTGTGATCGGAGAAGATCACAAACTTCTTGGAGAGGAGATAGTGCCTCCAATGGTGCAAACATCGTACAACTGCATAAAACTCCCTATCTTAGTTCGAATAATTTAGCCTTGCGCCTGATAACTTCTCACTAAAGTAACTGACTGGATGCCCCTCCTGACTCAAGACACCTCCTATTCCCACCCCAGAAGCATCACAAGTTAACTCAAAGACTTTGGTGAAGTCAGGTAGACGTAAGACAGGTGCCTCAGTCATAAGCTTCTTAATGTGTTGGAAAGCATGGGTGGCAGACTTTGTCCAGGTCAACTCTCCTTTCTTCATGCATTCAGTAATGGGGGCCATGATGCTACTGAAGTCCCGTATAAAATGGCGATAAAATGTAGCTAACACGTGGAAACTACGCACCTCTCGTATAGTGGTCGGCTCGGGCCAGTCCTTAATGACTAGAACTTTACTAGGGTCAACTCTGATGCCCTCTGATCCGACTATGTATCCTAAGAACTCCACTTCAGGGACATAGAAAGTGCATTTCTTAAGATTAAGAAATAATGTTTCCTTTCGCAGGGTGGAAAGAATCACTCTCAAGTGGGAGATGTGTTCGGCAGTGGTGGTGCTATAAATCAATATGACGTCAAAATAAACTACCACAAAATTTGCCATGAATGGTTAAAAGACGTGGGTCATCATCCGGGAAAAGGTACTGGGAGCATTGGATAGCCCAAAGGGCATCACAAGCCACTCGTACAGCCCATCCTTAGACTTAAACGTAGTCTTCCATTCATCTCCCTCACGTATCCTAATTTGGTGGTATCCACTCCGAAGATCTAGTTTGGAGAATATGGTGGCTCCAGATAAGACATCTAAGAGATCATCTAAATGCGGGATAGGGAACCTATACTTGATCGTAATCTTGTTGATAGCCCAGATATCTACGCACATCCGCCATGTATCATCCTTCTTGTGGGCATGCAAGGATGGTACAGTACAAGGACTCATGCTAGTCCTAATGAACCCCTTCTTCAACAGGTCCTCAATCTGGGCCTGTAACAACTTGTAGGCAGCTGGATGAAGTCGATAATGTGGCTGGTTGGGCAAAGAGGAGCCCAGGACGAGATCTATCGTGTGCTGAATATCTCTAAGCGGGGGTAATGACGATGGCAAGTCCTTCAGGTACACGTCCTTATATTTTTCCAACAGTGCGCGTAACTCTCTGGGCAGATCACCCAAAACACTAGAATCAGGCTTCGCACTCAAAAGAACTAGTGCATACATCATCCCTTTAAGAAACAGGTCCGTCACAAACTCCTTCCTACCAACTAGACTCAACGTCCTCCTCTCTACTGGGATAGTGGTGTCCTTAGCCAAAACTACTGGCTCCTGTGGGATGGTCGGCCTCAAGGTAATGGTTTTGCCATTGAATTTAAATTCATACGTGTTGGCTCTACTAAAATGCATCAGATCACAGTCATAGAGCCAAGGGCGGCCTAGTAATACTTGACAAGCGTCCATCGGTAGGACATCACACCATACCTCATCAGTATATGATTTGAATGAGAGGGGGACCGGGAATAGCTTGGTAACCGGGACGGTGATCTTGTTTATCCAAGCTACCTGACATGGGGTCGGGTGTGGTTCCATGGTCAGGGCCATACGCGTGACGGCGTTCTCAGAAATGACATTTACACAGCTACCACTATCGATAATCAACTTGCAGAGTTTCTCACCACTCTTAAAAATCAGAGAAAATATGCTCGTCCTCTTCCAATCATCTAATGGACGAGGTAGTGGTCAAGATGCAACGCATCACCATAAGGTGGTGATCCTCTTCTAAATCACTTGGGACCCTTTCTGGGTCACTCTCCTCAGCAGCCTCATACACTAAATCAGCGAGATCGGCAGTCGTCTCTAATAGGGCTATAGCCTTAGTCTTCGTAGGGCATTCAAAGGCATAGTGACCTTGAATGCTGCAAGAGTAACATGTAGCGTTGTACTTGCTAACCTTTCCTATGGGGATACGCTCACTCGTGGGATTCCTAGCGTTCATGGCAGTGATCACTACAGACTTCGACTTGGTGGACCTAAACTTTCCTTTATCCGGATATGTGGAAGCAGATGCTCTAGCTGTGGACTTATTCTTCGCATGGGAATAGCGGGAGTGGGCCTTAGAGGCCAGATGTTTTTCAATGTCGAGGGCGGTATTGAAGGTCGTATTCAGGTCTGTATGACCATAGCGCAAGAGCTTCCTTTGAATCTCGGGTTGAAGCCCTTTACGAAATCTAGATATGGTGACCTCGGGGACCTCCCTAAGATCACAACGCACCATACGGTCCTTTAGCTCTCCCATATATTCAGCTACCGAATTTGAGCCATGCCGCAGGGTGGCAAGATCATCGAACATCTGTGTTCGGTGGTACACAGGGACGTACTGATCAGATAGCAAATTCTTCATCACGATCATTTAACTTCATCCTGGTAACTTGGACCTTTTGAAGGTCCGTAAGGTTGTGCTATTCGAAGTAGCTATCCATATCCACTACCCAAGGAAGATTTGGGGATCACCCATACCATCGTAAGTGGGTGCATCGATCTTAATGGCTCTAGTAATATTGAAGTCACGCTCGTGGTGACGATCTAGATGAGGCATTCAGGGTGAGTTCCCATCAGAGTCAGAATCATTTACGGGTTGATGCCGATTGGGCTGTCTCACATTAACGGGTGGAGGTGGTCGTTCTTAGTTCTGTAGGATTTGGGGTAGCATGGTCCTAATAGTTGGATCCCTAGGTGATTTGGGCTAGGTTCACTGACTTAGGATGTGACCCATCATGTATAGCCAGGGTCAATTTGTGTCCTAGAGTCTAGGTTAAGTCCTTAGGCTCAACTCCAGATGGACCAGCTTTCAACAAGACCCTCAGAAACTCCAGACTCACAAGTTTTCAAGACTAAGTAAAGTGAGTTCGACGTTCGTCGAACTCAGCTCGACGAAAGGAGTTCTGCGCTCGACGATCGTGAGACAATTCTTAGCGCTGAGCTCGATGATCTATGTTCTCTATTCGACAAAACCTCAATTTCTACATCAAGCCAAAGTCAGGAGAACTTCAAATTTTTCTAAGTCCAGCTTCATGCTTCGGTCGACGAATTATATTCTGAGCTCGACGAACTTGGACCTCAAGTTCACAGCTTCTCAGGTCGACGAAGTCAGCTTCTCAGGTCGACGAATGCTAAACTCTACTCGACGATTTCTGGACTCAGAGAATCTGTGTCGACACTTAGGGTGTGTGTCGACACCAGACGATTTGTGTCGACACCAGACGATTTGTGTCGACACCAGACGATTTGTGTCGACACCAGCTTATGTCGACACTAGAGGATTTGTGCCGACGCCAAGATCAATCTGTCGACACCAACTTTTGTCAACACAGCATTTCAGCAGATGCAGGATATTTTGTCTAAGTCAAGAACTTTTCTCAGCTCGACGAATTTGATTCTTAGCTCGACGAATGAAGACTGTCTATCAGGTGAATGAAGATTGTCTGGTCGACGAACTCTCTCAAGCTCAGCTCGACGAACACAAGTTCAGCTCGACGAAATGTGTTCTTCGTTCGACGAATCCAGATTAGGTTTTCTTCAAGGTTCCCGTTCCGTTTCTTGGCCCTGATTCCTGAACATTTAATGCCAGATCTTCTCGGAATGTTACCGTTAGAACGTGCATTGACTATGGACGATTACATGCCGTTTTTCCATGGGACAGTTAGGAAAGTCATTGATTGCTGATTCTTTCAAAGGCCGACTGTAATTACTGCTTGACATTCAAAAGTTTGAATAATTCCTCAGTCAGTCACAGACACAGACATACACAACAAAAAAATAGAGACACAGTAAGAGAATAGAATCAAGCAGTGATAGAGTTCAAGAATTACAACACAGCAATCAATTTGTTAGACACTCTGAAGTTGCAGAGAAGAACAATCATTCACAAATCACAAGTTCTTGACTGCAATCATCCTGACCAGAGAATATTTTCAAGATGAAGAAGAACAACCAAATTCAATCAAGAGTCTTCTTCTCTCTATTCACAGGATAACTTCAAAGGACAACATTCAATCAATCTGTAAAAGGAGTTCCTGAAACATATTCTTGTTCAGGTATTCTAGATCTTTGAAGACCTATCACCCTAAAGCAGTGCTCCAGTCTTCCTGATACATTCAAGATCTCAGGGGGAGCAAGCTGCTAACATTATTCCACTTGAATATTCTCTCTGATTATTGACAAAGAAGATACCATCACTCTCTCACCACCTCCTGTATAAAGGGTTGTCATCTCCCTTCAAAAGTGATTCCTGGTTCACAAGTCTCCTTCCAAAAGACTTGAGGTTTGGTTTTTGGGGACCTGATCAAAACCCATTGGTGCCCAGGACACCTGATCAACTCATCCTGTAGTGGATTCCTACCTAGGGTGGTAGAAGAGTGGATGTACCCAGATTGGTTGGGGAACCACTATAGCTCCTTATGTCTTCTGATTGCTATTTTCTTTTGATTTCTGGATGTGGTCTGTGATTGCTCTGTGTTTAGCTAGTTGTTGTGTTTACTTTATGTTATTTGCTTCCCTGTTCACTTAGGTATACAACAACAGTTGTAAAACATTTTTAGTAAGCACCATACTCTATTCACCCCACCCCCCTCTAGAGTATATCAGATCTAACCTGCACTTTCAATTGGTATCAGATGCAGGTTGGTTAAAATACCACACCTTAGTGGTTGCACAGGCTAACACCTAAACCCAAAGATCCCTCTAGTTAGATCTACTTGTTTTAAGCTTGTTACTAGATTTATTTCTTCACAGAACATGGCCCAAAACAAAGATTATGCTAGCACCAGACCTCCAATGTGCAATCTATCTAAGTTTGCACTTTGGAAGGCAAGGATTAGATTGTACATGAACTCTATTGATGAAGACATTTTTAATTCTGCTTTGACAGTGTGTCCAAGACCCCCAGAAAATACAAGTACAAGTGTTGTTCCACCTCCATCAGGAACAGATGCAGAAATCAAGAAATGGAAAGTGGCAGATGCTAAGGCAATGAATATTTTAGCCCAGACTATGTCTGATGAAATATTCCAAAAAGTAGCTGACTGAACTCAGCAAAGGACATCTGGGACAAGTTATCTGAGATAGTCTCAGGATCTGCTGATGAGAGAAAAGATAGAAGATCTCATCTCATAACCCAATATGAGAACTTCAAGAAAGGAGAAGCTGAGTCAGTAGCAGATATGTATAATAGACTCAGTCTCATAGTCAATGAGCTGAAAACATTGGACAAAGAGATCTCATTGACTGAGCTCAATGATAAAATCCTAATGTGCTTCCCTAGCACTTGGGACTCAAGGATCTGGCCAATCAAGGATGCCAGAAGCCTAAATGAGATCACAACTGAAGCTCTCTTGGGCAAGCTCAAGTCTTATGAGCTGCTCATCAGGAATAGAGAAGAAGAGCAGAAGGCTGCTTCACTAGCAATTAGAAAAGAGAAGTCAATAGCTTTCAAAGCCATTGAAGATCAGCCTGAAGACAAGGTCACAGGCAATGAAAAGCTGCTAAGCCTACTGGCCAAAAGATTTTACAAAATGGATAGGAAGGACTTCAGGAAAAAGTCTTCCAAAGGACATGACAAGCAAGTGTATGACAAATCAAATAACAAAGAGATTATTTATTTTGGATGCAGGAAAACAGGCCACATGGTGTCTGACTGTCCAGAAAATCAGTATAAGGACAAAAAGGACAGGAAACAAAGAAGAAAAGACAAAGACTTCAGGAAGAACATCAATGACAAACCCTCCACCAGCAAGAACAAACACACCAGGAAGGGGTTTGTAACTGAAACTTGGAGTGAGATAGAAGAAGAATCTGAAGCTTCATCCAGCTCTAGTGATGATGAAGATGATGCTGATGAAAAAGAATTCTGCATGATGGCTATCAATGCTTCACAATAAAATTCTGATGCAGAGGAGTCAGAGTCAGAATCAGAGACTCAATCTGAAGAGAACCAAGTAATAGGTTCTTTTGATTTTAATTCTGAGGACTTCAAGTGTGAGTTTAAAGCATTGTGTCTAGATTTATTAAAATCTGAGAAGGAAATCATTTCTCTCAGAAATCAGCTATCTGAACATAGTACTTTAAAATCAGAAAAGCTCAAACTCTCTGAGAAGTTGGAATGCTGTAGGGAGTAGATAGCCTCACTGAAAAGTGAACTATAGAGGTCAAGAAGTTTGAAGAATCCCTCAATGGGAGAAGTATCAAACTAATGGACATCACAAGCACAGTGAACTCAAGATTCAATAGTACACTGGGCTTGGGTGCTTCATCCAGCCAACCTATAGTATTAACAACCCCAATCAAGTTTATCTCTGATAAAGGTAAGGGAGTTGTAGAGATGGCTAGGAAGAATTCTAATTTACCTAAGAAAACGAAAGTTCAACAGAATTCGTCGAACGGAGCTCGACGATCGCCGAGTGGAGCTCAACGATCTCAGGCTAAATCGTCGAACTCAGGTCGACGATCTCTGAACCCTGAACTCTGGCATGGTCGATCTTCGAACAGAGCTCGATGATCTGACCCAAGATCGTCGAACTCAGCTCAGAGATCGTCGAACAGAGCTCAGAGTTTTGAAAAATCTTTCAAAGGCAAATCAAACTTCAATCCTAGAGGTCCTACATCTCAATGGTTTAACCCTTATACTGAATGGATAGTACCTCCTAGGAGATATCATCCTGAAGGCTATAAGAGTCAACCAGAGATGTCTTTTATTTCTGAATTCAAAGGTTATCAACCTAGGCCCAAGGTAAACTGGGTCAAAAACAAATAAATTACTTTATGTGCAGGTGAAGACCTATACAACTTCAAACCAGCAATGGTATCTGGATAGTAGGTGCTCAAAGCACATGACAGGAAACAAGGACAATTTCACATACTTTAAAGCCAAGCTTGGACCCAAAGTAATATTTGGTGATTCAAACTTTGGACTAACAAAAGGATATGGTGCAGTCCAGATTGACACAGTCACATTCAAGAAAGTAGCCTATGTAGAAGGACTGAAGCACAACTTAATCAGTATCAGTCAACTGTGTGATGAAGGATATCAAGTGACTTTCAGCAAATCCTCATGCAAGATCAAATCAGAGGACAACACCACTGTGTTGACAGGTAAAAAGGAAAGGTAACATCTATCTTGTGGACTTTCTTTCAACTAAGGTAGATATATGCTTGTTTAACTCTATTTGTAGACCTAATGAACTATGGCATAAAAGATTAGGACATATAAACCTTAGAACCATTGTTAGGCTATCCAAGGACAACCTTGTTAGAGGACTACCTTCTGGCCCCTATAAGAAGGAAGGACTTTGCAGGGCTTGTCAATTAGGCAAGCAAACCAAAAATAGTTTCAAGTCACTTAATAAGAGTGATTCACCTAGGATTTTGTATCTGTTACACATGGATCTCTTTGGACCCATTACAGTACAAAGCTTAGGAGTGAAATCTTATACTTTAGTAGTTGTAGATGACTTCTCTAGATTCACATGGGTGTTCTTTCTGAGGAAGAAGTCTGATGACTTTAAGTGTTTGACAGAGTTTCTCAAATGCATACAGAGTGAGTTCAACACTCACATTGCCCTGATCAGAAGTGATCATGGGACAGAGTTTGATTCTCTTCTTATGCAAGAGTTCTGTCAAAGTGAAGGGATCAGGCATACTTTCTCAGCTCCTAGAACTCCTCAACAAAATGGGGTAGCTGAAAGGAAAAATAGAACCCTTATTGAATCTGCTACTACATTGTTGTCAGATGCTCACCTTCCTCTATCCTATTGGGCAGAGGTAGTGAACACCTCCAACTATGTGTTGAATAGAAGTTTAATACATAAACTGAAGGGCAAGACTCCCTATGAATTACTCAAAGGGAAGAAACCTAAAGTTGATTACTTCAAACTCTTTGGTTGTATTTGCTATATTCATAATAATGACAAGAAATACATAGCAAAATTTCAAGCTAAAGCTGATGAAGCAGTGTTTCTGGGATACTCCATGATCAGTAAAGCTTATAGGGTGTATAATAAATCAACTCTTAAAATTGAAGAATCTGTTCATGTATCTTTTGATGAGACTAACATGTCATACAAGGAGAAAGAAATTTCTACCATAAACTCTTTGCAGGTTCCACCACTGTGTGAGTCTATGGATGGACTGAACCTTACCCAAGAGGTACCAAACCATCCTACTCCACAGGTTATTGAAGATAGTGAAGAGGAAAGTCAAGAGGAAGTGGCTGAACTTCCCCCAACAGCTAGTATCATTCCCCAAGAGGAATTAAATACTGAAGCTGTTGCTCAACCAACTCCACCAACTGATCTTGTCACACTTAGAGATCACCACAGATCTCAAGTGATTGGAGACATCTCAGTAGGTGTACAGACAAGGCATCAACCAATACTTGATGCATGCATGTTTTCTCTCTCAAATTGAACCTCTCACCATTCATGAGCCAGAGCAAGATCCCCACTGGATCATTGCAATACAAGAGGAACTCAATCAGTTTGAGAGATGTAGAGTTTGGGATTTGGTTCCAAGACCCCATAACTACCCAGTTATTGGAACCAAATGGGTCTACAGGAACAAGTTGGATGCTCAAGGCAACATAGTGAGGAACAAGGCTAGGATTTTTGCTCAAGGCTACAGACAAGAGGAAGGAATAGACTATGACCAAACCTTTGCCCCTATTGCAAGGTTAGAGGCCATTAGGATATTCCTTGCCTATGCAGCTTACAAGAGATTCAAGGTCTACCAGATGGATGTCAAAAGTGCATTTCTGAATGGAGTACTTCAAGAAGAGGTTTATGTAGAACAACCTCCAGGTTTTATCTCTCCAACTCAACCCTCTCTTGTTTTTAAATTGCATAAAGCTCTCTATGGTTTAAAGTAAGCTCCAAGAGCTTGGTATGAGACCCTAGCAAGCTTTCTTTTAGAGCATGAATTTACAAGAGGAACCATAGATAAAACACTTTTCACTAAACATCATAAGGACCAAATATTGTTAGTACAAATTTATGTGGATGACATTATTTTTGGGTCTACTTATCCCAAATTGTGCAAGAGGTTTGCTGACCTCATGCATTCTAAATTTGAGATGAGTAGCATGGGTGAACTTTCCTACTTCCTTGGTCTCCCTGTGAAGCAGCTCTCAGATGGTATCTTCCTCTCAAAAGCTAAGTATGCTAAAGAGCTTATCAAAAAGTTTGGGATGGGTGATGCTTCAGGGATGAAAACCCCTATGGCTACAAATGTTGTTGTGGATTCTGATGCAGCAGGGAAACCAGTGGATCAGAAAATTTATAGGGCAATTCTTGGATCCCTATTATACCTAACAGCTAGCAGACCTGATATAATGTTTGTCACATGCCTTTGTGCTAGGTTCCAAGTGAATCCTGAATCTCACCTTATTTTCTTAAAAAGAATTTTGAGATATATAAAGAGTTGCCCTAGTCTAGGACTCTGGTATCCTGCTGAGTCAGAGTTTGAGTTAACTGGATACTCAGATGCTGACTATGCTGGATGCAGAGTGGATAGGAAAAGTACCTCTGGAACATGGCAGTTCCTTGGTATGAGACTTGTCTCTTGGTTTTGTAAAAAGCAGACATCTGTGTCTACATCAACTACAGAAGCAGAATACATGGCTGCTGGTAGTTGCTGTTCACAAATGCTATGGATACAAAACCAACTCTTAGATTATGGTGTCAACTTAAATAATTCAACATTGTTTTGTGATAATACTAGTGCTATTGCTATAGCATAGAATCCAGTTCACCATTTTAGGACTAAACATATTGAAATAAGACATCATTTCATTAGAGATAATGTGGACAAAAAGAAAATTAACTTGATCCATATTCCTACTGATCTACAGAGAGCAGACATTCTCACCAAGCCATTGGATGAGAAAACCCATCTGTTCTTTATAAATCAACTGGGAATGATTAATGGAGAAGAGTTAACCTAATTTCTGTCTGCATTCGACGAATTTTAAAGAGTTCGTCGAACGGAGTTCGACAAATTAGGAAAAGTTTGAGAGATTCTCGTCGGACAGAGATCGACGAATTCTCTATGTGAGGAAACAATTTTCGTCGACCGGAGATCGACGAACTTTGCTTCAGAAGATGCTTCGTCGAATGGAGTTCGACGAACTGTTTTCGATTCTTCTAGATGAGATTGACGAATTATTTGTCTATAATTTATTTCATCGAGCTCAGTTCGAAGAATTTTTCTTTTTCGTGGAACGGAGTTTGTCGATTCATATTCTAAAAATCATATATCTAGGTTTTCTTCGACCTACGTCCCGCGCTTTCAGTTCCTTTGCTCTTGATGGCCGTTTCTCTTTGTGTTTCTCTTGCAGGACATCAATGGCGATTCCCTCAGGTGCTTTGGTTGCAATGAAGTTTGACACTGGTTTCGACATGGATTTTGAGTCGTTTCAACATTCTGACCCCATCTTTCTATACATCCTGGAACTACTGGAAGAACTCAGTTTAAAGGATTTCATGACCAGGCGCATTAAACTTCATGGAACGGAAATACGAGAGTGGGTATATACATCTACAGTTTTTGAAGAAGATGTTTTGACCGGTAATATAGGGAACACTACTGTTTCCCTCTCTCCCGCAGTTCTCTATGAGATATTTGGATTAGTAAACGGAGAAGACAATCTGGAAATGGATTCTGAGGAATTCAGTGATATGTTGAAACTGATGGGTTTCTCTGGTAACAACCCTAATAAGTTGTTGAAAAAGTAATTATCCGTCGCCTACCAATTTCTGGCGGACATTACGGGAAAAATACTGATGGCTAAGCACTCTGCTCATGACTATATTACTCGTCACCAATTTCTGATAATGTGTGCAGTAGTGAATAAGAGACATGTTGATTGGAGTAAGGTTTTCTTTGAATTGATCAAGAAGAAGAACAGCAAGAAGGAAGTCTGCTTTGGCAGAATATTGGGAATATTTCTCAAGGAGAAGGCTGCTGAATGTATGGTCTCCCCGACCATCTCCATAAATGTCAGCAAGCGCCTCACTTGCGCTCTATTTGGCAGGTGGGAGAGGACCATATCCAAGCCCTCAAAGGCTTCTTCCTCCTCCCTCCAAACTTCGAAGAACACAAGGGATGTAAAGGCCGCTCCCCACCCTGCTGAAGAGGTTCCTCCATCTCAACCATCTCCTCCAGCACCTCTTCCTCCAAAGAAGCCTCCTCATGTACCTACCCCTCCTTCATCTCCACCACTTGACCTGACAATCACTCAATCTCCACCTCCATCTTCCCCTCTGCAAGTTCATCAACCACTCACTCCTCCAGATTCCCCTCATGAGACAATACTTCCTACACTCCACAGTCTCCTCTTCCCCCACACTTATCCACCATCCCATCTTATCATATACCATCAAATACAATCATGCAAGATGCCCCCACTCCATCTGTTATTCCTCCTCCCATTCCATCCCCTTCCCCTTTGCCATTTGATCCATCTACCCTCATTTCTTTGCTCATACCTCTCATCCAATCTTTGATCCAAGAGGCCATTACACCTCTTGTGACCTCCATTAACTCCTTATCTGCCCAGATCTCTCTTCTAACTGCTGCCCCCTCTTCATCTAGGGGCCTGGCTCCAGGTATTCATGAACCCAGGCAGGGGGAGATGCTCTGTGATGAAGTTGTAGCAGATGTAGATACAGCAACAGCAGCAGCAGTCACAGCAGTTCCCTCTCCAGCTAATACAGATTCAGATGAGGATACAACAATTTTGACAGACTTTGATGCTGAGATGTTTGAGTTAATTCAATTCATGAATACTGACATTGAGTTGGATGAGTCAGTTGCTCAAATAACTCCTGTTGGTGATTTCCATTTAAATCCCACAGTAAATTTATCAGTTTTGCTGAGAAATTTTGATTTTGTACATATGCAATTCCTTCCAGCAGATTTCTCTAAGTCATATTTGGCTATGGTACCATATACCTCTCCAGCTAGTCCAGCAGTTGCCAAGTAACTCTGTGACAATTTTGCTCTCTCTGCCTCTAACGCAAAAGTCATTCCAGAAGATACATCAGTGCCAGTTTCAGCACTAGATTTTATTATGGATGACTCTCCAATGCCTACTCTAGATGAGCTTATTCAGGCAGACATTGAAGAAGAGAATAAGGTAGTAGCTGATAGCTCTGTCTCTTTTGTTTCTGAACCTTGTAAAGATAATTCTTCTCTTGTTGCTGAAACCCTTATTCTTGAACCTTCTGCCTCTCCTCCAGCAAAGGCTGTTGTTTCTGATAAAGCTTTAAAAGCTTTGGATGCTCTTTATGACATCCCTCAAGGTTCTGAGTCTGAAGAAGATGATGATGATGATTCTGATGAAGATGCAGCTAGTAAGAAAAAGAGATTGTTGGCAAAGAAGAGAAAGGCTGCTCCTCCTCCAGCTCCCAAGCCAAATCCCAATGCAGACACTCCCTATTATATTCTACATAATGTTGCTCCATATAAGGGAATGTCAGCATGGATGTGGCTCTCCAAAAACCAGTAGAAAGATAGAAAGAGAAGCAGGAGATATTCCCCTCCTCTAGTGCACAGATACAGGAAGGATCCTCCTCCTCCTCCTCCAGCAGCTGGTGCCAGTGGCTCTAGCTCCCAGAGATCTGCCACAATGCAAACTTATCAGAGACAATCAGGGAGATCTTCTGGAAGCAGTCAGCAGAGGCCATCCTCCTCAGGAAGTCAACAGCATAAGCAGCAGCAGCAGCAACAAAGTTCTGAAGTAGATAAAGCTGAAAGCCCAAAAAGACCTCTCTCTCCTCCAATTCCTTTTGAAGACCCAGAGACTGCTAATACTGTAAGAATGGATAGGTACCAAGAGCTGATTGGTCTATCATTGATAAATAAAGCCAAAGCAGAAGGAAAAGATATTTCTGGTCTTTCAACAATGTCAAAGTATAGAAAGGAAGAGCTGAAAAGGTTTGACAAAGGCAACAAACTTTTTAATGTTGATGATTATATGAAACTACATCCAGAAGCAGTTGTCCCCAGGGCTACATCATTGAAAATTATTGGGGCAGCTGATATGACCATGACAGTGGCTCAAGCTCAAGATCCTAACAGAGAAATCATTTTCAAGAAGCCAGGAGAAAAGAAAATAGAAGACAAACCTCAGCAGAAGAAGCCAAAGAAGTAATTTGTTGTTGTTTCAATTTCTGTCTGTTATTTGTTTTTTTTAAAAAAAAACTGTGCTTTCTGTTAAACAAAGCTGTGTGTATACATATCTGTTGCATGTGTTATAATTCTCTGCCAGATATATTTCTTTCTTGCTTTGTTTTTCTGTTTTGAGTCTCTGTTAGTGACCTCACCCAAATAGGGGGAGATTGTTGGATCCCTAGGTGATTTGGGCTAGGTTCACTGACTTAAGATGTGACCCATCATGTATAGCCAGGGTCAATTTGTGTCCTAGAGTCTAGGTTAAGTCCTTAGGCTCAACTCCAGATGGACCAGCTTTCAACAAGACCCTCAGAGACTCCAGACTCACAAGTTTTGAAGACTAAGTAAAGTGAGTTCGACGTTCGTCGAACTCAGCTCGACGAAAGGAGTTCTGCGCTCGACGATCGTGAGACAATTCTTAGTGCTGAGCTCGACGATCTATGTTCTCTGTTCGACGAAACCTCAGTTTCTACATCAAGCCAAAGTCAGGAGAACTTCAAATTTTTTCTAAGTCTAGCTTCATGCTTCGGTCGACGAATTATATTCTGAGCTCGACGAACTTGGACCTCAAGTTCACAGCTTCTCAGGTCGACGAAGTCAGCTTCTCAGGTCGACGAATGCTAAACTCTACTCGACGATTTCTGGACTCAGAGAATCTGTGTCGACACTTAGGGTGTGTGTCGACACCAGACAATTTGTGTCGACACCAGACGATTTGTGTCGACACCAGGATTTCAGTCGACACCAGCTTATGTCGACACCAGAGGATTTGTGTCGACACCAAGATCAATCTGTCGACACCAACTTTTATCGACACAGCATTTCAGCAGATGCAGGATATTTTGTCTAAGTCCAAAACTTTTCTCAGCTCGACGAATTTGATTCTTAGCTCGACGAATGAAGACTGTCTATCAGGTGAATGAAGATTATCTGGTCGACGAACTCTCTCAAGCTCAGCTCGACGAACACAAGTTCAGCTCGACAAAATGTGTTCTTCATTCGACGAATCCAGATTAGGTTTTCTTCAAGGTTCCCGTTCTGTTTCTTGGCGCTGATTCCTGAACATTTAATGCCAGATCTTCTCGGAATGTTACCGTTAGAACGTGCATTGACTATGGACGATTACATGCCATTTTTCCATGGGACAGTTAGGAAAGTCATTGATTGTTGATTCTTTCCAAGGCCGACTGTAATTACTGCTCGACATTGAAAAGTTTGAATAATTCCTCAGTCAGTCACAAACACAGACATACACAACAAAAAATAGAGACACGGTAAGAGAATAGAATCAAGCAGTGATAGAGTTCAAGAATTACAACACAGCAATCAATCTGTTAGACACTCTGAAGTTGCAGAGAAGAACAATCATTCACAAATCACAAGTTCTTGACTGCAATCAGCCTGACCAGAGAATATTTTCAAGAAGAAGAAAAACAACCAAATTCAATCAAGAGTCTTCTTCTCTGTATTCACAAGATAACTTCAAAGGAAAACAATCAATCAATCTGTCAAAGGAGTTCCTGAAACATATTCTGGTCCAGGAATTCTAGGTCTTTGAATACCTATCACCCAAAAGAAGTGCTCCAGTCTTCCTGATACATTCAAGATCTCAAGGGGAGCAAGCTGCTAACATTATTACACTTGAATCTTCTCTCTGATTGTTGACAGAGAAGATACCATCACTCTCTCACTACCTCCTGTATAAATGGTTGTCATCTCCCTTCAAAAGTGATTCCTGGTTCACAAGTCTCCTTCCAAAAGACTTGAGGTTTGGTTTTTGGGGACCTGATCAAAACCCCATTACTGCCCAGGACACCTGATCAACTCATCCTGCAGTGGATTCCTACCTAGGGTGGTAGAAGAGTGGATGTACCCAGATTGGTTGGGGAACCACTATAGCTTCTTGTGTCTTCTAGTTGTTATTTTCTTTTGTTTTCTGGCTGTGGTCTGTGATTGCTCTGTGTTTAGCTAGTTGTTGTGTTTACTTTATGTTATTTGCTTCCCTATTCACTTAGGTATACAACAACAGTTGTAAAAAGTTTTTAGTAAGCACCATACTCTTTTCACCCCCCCTAGAGTATATCAGATCTAACATGCACTTTCCCTAATCTCTGTCATCTCAGTTCGTAGTCCCTCAATAGCTTCAGTATTCACATCCCGGTGCTCATTCGCAGCCATTCTAGACGAAAAAGGTGTAGTGTACTTCGTTCCTAGTCTAGTGCGCATACAGGGTTACCCAAAATTTTGAAAGGCGATTTTTTAGGCCGGTCCTAAAGTTAAAACAAAATATTTTTAAATTTTCCTGAAGTGATAGGAACGAGGAACGTTAAAAAAAAATTATATATTTTCGCAAAAAAATAAAGATTTGAGACCGCTATTTGCAAACCAGAAAAAAAAATTGCTTTTTTTTATTAATTCGTGCCAACAAAAGAGAGAGAGGACGTTTGCAACATAGAAGTTGAAACGACCGCTTCTGATACCAAATTGATGTAGCGTATGTCGCTAACGGAGATCTACACGAGAGACGTCTCTAGTTCGCCAACAACGCACACTTGATCTGCCACACCTACACAAGCATCTACCGCCCTCAATACGGTTCGACACTAACGCAGCACATAAACCGCAAGGAGGAAGGATTGACTCTAAAATAACAATCAGAAATCAGTCGGATTATTCCCCAAAATTAACATAAAGGTTGTCAATCCCTTTTGAGAACAAACCATGGCTATAGGACAAGATCCGCTCAAGCAAATAGGACCTACCCGATCCGAATTTGTAAAAAAAAATTCGTCAACAATGTAAACGACTCAGAAATTACAAGCGATATTATTCAAAATCACGGAAATAACGGTTGCTCGATCTCCACAAAAACTAAAGCAAGAAAACACAAGAGATGGGAGGGGATGTTACCCAACCCGGATTCAACTTGCACATAAGATATGGTGGGAGTATCACTCTCCCACAGATCCATCGGCGTCACACCAAATGGGGCTGCAACCTTCTCCCTTGGAGTCGCACCGAAGGAATCCACGCCGGAGTCGCACTGAAGAGGGGTGGAGGAAGCAAGAGATGGCTTCACACCACCTAGGGGGCGGCGGCAAGGAGGGGTCCTCTCTTGGCCGAAATTCTCCTTGGGAGATTTAGGGTTAAATTGCTTCTTCTTCTTCTTTAATACTCATAAAAAGTTCTCCATATATAGGAGTTACAAACACACATTTAATTGTCCAAGATGTAGAAGAAACCTCATCCATCCGGGTGGTTAAATACACACCAAATGTTTTAGATGCAGGAAAATAAACAAATAAAGTTCTCACATGAACATAAAATTATTACCCAAGCATGGAATAATTTTATATTCTAAAATATAAAATATAAATATAAATAAAGTAACTAAAAGCATAATTTTAAAATAAGTTTTCAAGTGGGCTTAGCACACCGCGGATGGAGGTTGTAACATTGTCTTCCGTCAGCATCATCATGGCTCCTAAAGCCTATATGTTGTAGCGCCTCCGCAATCGGATCATCATAGTCTTTATGTTGTAGAGCCTCGGCAACTGGATCATCATCAAGTAGTGGTGGCGAGGCCGCGGCATCACTCATATGTCTTTGTACATGTCCTAGGTGCACTCTACAGTCTCTGCTTACTATTTGATGGCTATTCCACAAGTCTTGGTTGTCGAGTGTGCGTTTTTGTGGATCGTCCTCCAGACTGCAGTATAAACAACCTACTGGCCCCTCAAACCCTCACACCTCGCCAGAGTCATCATACTGTCATCGGTGTGACGACTGACCCAGTGTCGCATGACCCGCCACTAATTTGTTTATATGCACATGAAAGATATTTCATCCCAAGTCTCCAGCTCGTAGGACTAACCCATCCTGATATCAAACTACCTAGCCTCCAGCTCACTGGACCAACCCATCCTGATATCAAACACCCGAGCCACTAGCTTGCATGACTGACTCGTCTTGTACCAAACATCCGAGCCTCCAGCTCATAGGACTAACTCGTCCTGTATCCCTCCAACCCTTCACGGGTGAGATTGCAACTCTATTCCTCATCCTATTAGACTACTATTATCTAATTTCAGTTACACTTAGCCACTTAGGGTTAATCCTGAACTTCCCGAGGTCTACCCGGTGAAGGGATCGCAGCGGTACTAGGGAATACGATGTGCTGAATCTGAAATCCCCTTTCGAGGACACTTATTATTATTGGTGGCTACCCGTTATTAATACCCCACTCTCCTTGTTGCTCTTAAGTAAACCTAATTATTTAAGGTACTTTTAGGAGAACGACGATGTTTCTTCGGACCCGACCTTATCTATTCTCCTAGGTGACTTGCAGTCTAACACTTGATGTTAAGTAGTGGCATACTTATGATTCTGACAAGGGTATCAAAATTCCCAACACACTTCTAATTTCACTTATATCACATCACCTTGAATGTTTTAACACTACATGTCACTTTTACTAAATGCAGCCCTATCCTAACCTTAGCCCGTGTGAGGTGACTTCAAATTCCTTGGGCCCAAGGCCTCTAAAATTTTATCTTGTCTTAATCATATGCATATTAGTGGTAAATCAGAATTACATATTTTTTCTAACTATTTTGGGTCACAATTAAAATTATTTAATTTTGTGACATAAGTCACATTGAACATAAACTATCATAACCAATGGTCCTAAAGGTTTAATAAATTTACCTGATGTTTATCTTAATTGAAAGGGCCAGTATACAAAATTTCCTAATTTTCTAGAATGATTTGACTCAAGTTTTCTATTTATGACTAATATAATAAATTTACCACTTTACAAAAAAATTACGAAAAATATTCATCTAAAACTTTTTATGGAAAATTTCCAAACATTAATAATGTCCAAATAAATCTCAAAACAAATTTTCACAATTATTTTTAGGTGTTTCGCCTAAAATTGTCACAATTAAAAATATTTATAGAAATGCCAATATTAGTAAAAATGTGATATCTAATCATCCAATAATTCCATGAAAATTACAAGGGTTAACAATACTAAAATGATTATCCAGACAATTTCTCATAATTTTTCAAGTACTACTAATCATTCTTCTAATCAAAATCACATAAGGGAATAATTGGAATTATATTATTTTCATAAAAAATATTTCTCAAAAATTTTCACTAATTTTTTCTAGGGAATTGAAAAGATATTTTAGGGCTGGTGTCAATAAATTAGAATTTTTTAAGTTTAATTGCCCTAATTTTCTTTTAAGACACATAAGTGTGCTATTTTTTGAAATAAATCTAAACTCTGGGATTTTTTTATTTCAAAAATCCCAATTTTCCCATGAGAGGAGTATTCCACCTCCATAAATCGCTGGCCAAAATTTTATGGACATGCATTGTGTCAAATGGGCTTAATTCCCATTTTTGCCCCTTTTTACTATTAGCACACCATTTTCACTTATACCTACACCATGCATGTTGGATCGTCTATCATGCAAAGTTCCAAATGTTTCTAAATTTTTACTAAGGTATTAGAATGATATTAGAGTCATGCCACCCAAATTTGTGTGCATTTGGAGTTTAAAATCTCCCTAAATTTTGTTCATTTGATAAATCAAATTTTTAACAAAACTATAGAAAAATATCCTCCAAAAATTCTGATTTTTGGGAAAAGTCTAAGTCTAACATACACACATGCATGACACAAATTTCAATGCATGTGTAATTGTAGTTTAGCCTAGGCACTCCATTTAATTTATGTACCTAAATAAGAGCTGTCTTAGGAGAATGGTCCTACAAGGAGCTATACAGCTCCAAATGGTATGATTAAGCAGTCAAATTAAATTTCAGACCTAGTACTACATTTTCTATGTTGAAGACTTTCTTTGAATCTGCCTCTAAGAGTCCTAAATTCAACATGTAATGTACTGAAATAAGTGTGACAGGAAATAAATATAACTATAGTTTAATATCAATCATAATGGACGTCATCCAGTTTTCTTCCTCCTCCAGCCGACGACCACGATTTCTCCGACCTATAGCACCTTGATCTTACTTTTCTTGGCCACCCAGCTACCTCCATGGCCGGCCACCACCACCACCACCGTTGAGGTGGGGGCTAACTTTTGGTGGCGACTTGGCCGCCGAAGGCGGCGGTTTCTAGCGAACCCGAGCTCCTTCAAAACCATGAATTTTATTGATTTACTCTCATGGGATAGGGCTCAATTGAGCCTGATATCTCTCCTAATCGATCTAGGAAGCTAGCATAGAGGGAGAGGAGGAGAAACATACCGTTATTGGGGCCTGACGGTGCCGGTGGAGGCAATTGGCCATGAAATTTTTCCTCTCTGGTGAGCTCGCTCCCGAATTCATTTCTCCACCTTAAGCTCTGATCCAGGTATCGAATTCCACTCCTTTGGACCTTCTGAAGCAAATGGGACGGTTGGTTTTGGTTTGATGTGGCTGTATAAGGAGATATCACCATGGGAATTTCACTTCAAATTTTGGATGCTTTACCATGAGCTCCAAGTGTCCACCACCGCTTGAATCCTGCTGGGAAATACTATGTGGGCTCAAAAATAAGCTTGGGAAGGGAGCAGGAAGGACGCATGGATCTCAATCCTTATTTCCCTCTATTCTCTTTCTTGATTTTAGGGGAAATGACCAAATAACCCCATGCATGGCACTACCCTCCAAAACCAGAGGGTAGGTCCTGAAAAATGAGCACTTGGGCTGCTAATGGGCCATGGGCCATGGTCTTAGCCCATTGGAAATGGGCTTGGCTTCTTATTCCCCATTTATGCGTTATGTTGACCAATTTTGACTTTGGGGTTGACTTGTTCAATTTGATGAGTGGGCTGGCCCCACTTGATGGTCATTGACCCTATGACACCACCCAACATGGGTTGGGCCAAGGCTTAAGGTCTTAGCCCATTAGAAATGGGCTTTGTTCTTTAAATTCTTTATTTAGGCCTAAGGTTGACCAAGTTTGACTTTAGGGTTGACTTGGTTAATTTGACGATTGCGCTGGCCCAACTTTATTGTTTAGAGCCCTATGGCATCACCCAACATGGGTTGGGCTATGGTGATGCCCTACTTGTGCTAACTGGGGCTATGTATGTGGTTTTGACCAAATTAGGGCTAGAGTTGACTTGAGTCAAATTTGGGTCAATGGGTGACCTTATGATGGGGCTTTTGGGTCACTTAAATTTCTTCTAGGGTTAGGGACACAATGATGAGGTCAAGTTGTTTTATGATTTCAATTTGGGCTAGTTTGACCTAAGTTGACTTGAACCCTATGGTGGTACCTATGTGAGTCCATCCAACTACATTGCCCTAAGGTGAATACCTAGCCTACTCCTCTCACTCACCACATGTCGTACCCTAATCCAAGTTAAGGGGGGAGGGGGGTGGATGGGTTGGGATGTTACAAATCCTAATAAACAAAAGAATAATTTCGGTCCCGAAATTCAAGTTCGGGTCTACGGGGTTCTATGCATAAGAAATCATGAAACTTTTCAAGAATATGTTATCAAGTACATGTAGCGAAGAGCCTCAGATATTGCTCTTGCATAAGGTCCTAGGTGTGCTCCTCCCATCCGTGGTTTGACCACAACACCTTCACCAAGGGAACCATCTTTTTTCGCAGAACTCAAACTGCCATGTCATCGATCCGGATTGGCTCCAAACAAACTGATCGATCAGATCCCACTGGGCCAACTGTAGCTGTGATATGATGCTCTGGCCGAAGCAATGTTCTCCGAAGCATAGAGACGTGGAAGACATCGTGCAGGCTCTATAACTCTGCCTGCAGCTCCAACCAGTAAGCCAAAGCATCGATCCGCTCCCGGATCAAGTATGAAAGTATCTAGCGTCTACCTAAATCACATAGAGGGGGGTGAATAGGTGATGTCTGTGTCTTTTCGTGGAATAAAACTACTTAAAAATTAAGCACACAAATAATGAGATTTATAGTGGTTCCCCAAGTTAGATATGTCCACTTTCCCGCCTCGCCTATCTACCACGAAGGGCTATATTCAGCTACTTCACCAAACTCAGATTTCTGCAAATCTTACATCTCGGAGCCGCAACTCGGAGATGACACTCCACTTGGAGAACAACCTCTCCTACAACTCGATCCACAACCGGATCTACGACTTGATCCACAAACGGATCTACAACTCAATCCACAATCGGATCTACAACTCAAAGAAAAATCTCCTACAAATGAAAAGAAATATTTTACAATAATATTACACACAATCCTTGACAAGATCTGAAAACTTCAATATGTCATTCTTCGAAAATATTTGAACTTGAATACACTTGGAGAACACAGAAAAATTTGAAATCTTTCAAAGACCTTGAATCTTGAATCTTCAATCGACTAGATTTGGAGTAATAGAGATCTTCAGAGAGTAACAATCGAATCGTATAGGTCGATGAAGAGTGAATAATGCAAAGTTCGATGTGGTCGGGCGATCGGAGTTCGCGTATCGCACAGGAGGCCGATGGATCGTTCTTTTTGGAAAGTTTCTCGATTTCAAAATTAGAACAATTTGCAAGATTAGGGTTGAAGAAAAATCCACCATAATTATTTATAGGCAACATCAAATGCAACGGTACAAATTCCAAAAATAAACTTGTGAACGTTACTGTGCATGGTCGCCTCAACCCGAGCCTGAAAAAAAATGTCGAAAAAATGACCTAAGTCATATTCGTCAAGTATCGTCGAGTGTCATCGAGTATCGCTAGTATACTTGTTGAATAGTCATTGATATACGAAGAATTTGACTTAGAGAAACTCAGCTCAAGATGGCTTTCCACTCACTGCCAAGCCTGGAGTCATACTCGACGAATTCGTCGAGTATCAGCAAGTATACCCGACGAATTTGTTGAGAATTGGCTAGCAGACTCAACGCTCTCGACGCTGTCGACGCACTCGATGCTCTCGAAGTCAAGAAGCACTCGTCACTCTCGACGCCAAGATGCAGTCGACGCTCTCGACACTCTTGGTGAATTTGCCTTAAGAAAAATCAGAGTAGTGTAGAGATGATTCGAAGAATTTGGCGTGTATCATCATGTATATTCAACGAATTTGGCGAGTATCGTTAGATACATTCGATGAATTCGACGAGAATACTTGATGATACTCGACGAATTTTACTCGACTATTTTTATAATCTATCAAGATATTTCACAACAAGTATATAAGATGAATTCGACGAGTGATAGTAAGTATATACGGCGAATTTGACGAATATCAATGATACTCAACGAATTCGACGAATATCCCTTACGAGTCTCGACGAATTTTACTTGGGTAAAATTCTGTTCTATTGAATTTGAGATCTTCTTCTTTCTTGAACCTCCTCATGTATTTGGAAAAGAAGTACACTCCAATAGAGAGATTACACGTGAATCTACACAATGGCCTATACAATGAAGGATTACATTGTATAGTCTTGTGTTTATTGACCCACTGTAACCTGACATTGGTGTGTACTTAGTATTATAAACCTGCAAGTACATAACTAAAAATACAATATCAAATACAGTCACAATTCATCTTAGCTTAACTGGACCCTTCTTCAAATCAGGGTTATTATGGACACAATACCCAACAATCTCTCCCTATTTGAAGAGGTCAGAATCCTATAAGCTAAGGTGAATTGCATATAACAAAAATAATCATAGAGAATAAAATTAACAAGATAAGTAAATTAAAGGAAATTAAAATAACAACGCATATTCCAACCCAGACATATAAATCATATATATATATATATATATTAAAATGAGTTCAACGTTTTTAGGGCAACCACAATCACATCTCAATCACACCCAAAATAAACATGAACATTAGACCTGTCTTCCTTGATCCTTCTGATGCTGCCTAACACAATAATCCCTTGGCTTAGGATAATACTCTGGAGGGGCTGGAGGCGCAGACTTGTCATTCTTGTGATTTCTGAAATGTATTCTTCTTTTGGTAGAAGTCAATTCATACTTATGCCATTCTTCGTGATCGTAATGGTTCCATCTGTTTTCATTTCCAATATCAACTAGGGTGAAGGTGTTTAGAATGATTCCTCTTGAAGTAGGACTCCACACTTGACTAATTTCTCTATCTCTGGCAGGTAGGTCTCTGGCAGGTTCTGATCTTATAGTAGAAGGGCCTTCACATACTTTCTTCTCTTATAGACTGGAGCAGGAGGACCATCTTCAATAGCTTGAACTTATGATACATCAGCAGAATCAGTATTAGGTATGTCCGGAGAGAGATCAAGTTTGTTTGTCCAATAATGAGAGTAATCCTCAGTAGGATGAACTTCATCATGAGCAGGCACAACATGTACTTGAGATCTAAGCATCTGACCATGCAGTCACTTAAAGTTGTTATAGTAGTGTTCATTTGTCTTTTTGAAATTTTCTACCATGGCAGCTTCAACTGCAACAACCTTAGCTTTCATAGCCTCCTCCCCCTTTCTGACTTCATCAATGATAGTAATAGAATAAGCAGGAATAGTGCTGTCAAAGTGAGCCATCGATTTGTTGTGTGCATCAATCATTCTCATGGCATTCTTGTCAACATTACCAAGAACTTCTGAAGCATACTTGAGTCCTTGCATGTTAAGCGTGAAAGCTTTTTCACCCTCGGCATACAATGAATCAAGCTTGTTATCAAGCTTGTAAATCTGAATTTTAACTTCTGCAAGGCCGTTGTTAACATTTTGCTAGTTTATTTGACCTTGTTCAGAACCTTTTGCATGCAGGCTTGAAATTGCACGTGTTGTCTTGCCAACATAACCTCAATTGCCTTCAAAATGGAACTATCAGCACTAGAGGTGGCAACATCTTCAGAAGGAATAAATGGGAGAGACGGCAGATCTTCGCTGGTACACTCATAGATTATAGATAATCTAGCTTTCAAAATCAGCAAAGGCACTGCAGTAGCTAGGACATGAGGATGATCCTCTATAACTCCTTACTCATTAGAGACATAAACTACCTCCTCCGAAATAATAGGATGAGTACCTGTCGCTTTGGAAACTCTTTTCTCAAGTTCTCGGATAAACCTGTTGACCTCAGTAGAAACTGATATCACAGACTGAGTCACCTCCCCCTTAGAAGATGAGGCATGAACATTTTTTGGGAGATGGACAATCTGGATCTCTACTAAAACTTGCTCAGAACCATCATTTGCATTATAAACAGCTCTGGCCACATCAACAATGACCATAAACTCATCAACAACTATCTCATAACCATCCACAGTCAAATCATCGTCAGAAATTTCCAAAACATCACCAATCTCTTGTTCAGAATGAGCTGGAACCTCATCATCAGTATGATAATCATCCTCAACCTCAGCAGACACTATCTCTTCAACAGCAGTCTAAGCAATCTAAGCAACCTCTGTCAGAAGATTCTGTCTCTGGAAATATTTCAACTAGCTCACCCTCTGCTCCTACACTCAATCTCTCAGGAGTTTCCCTGGGGGTGGAGTAGGAATCATATCCTCAGGAGCTTGATCTTCCTCCTCCACAGGCAAATTTGGGGCACCCCCTTGCCTAAAGATCCTCCTATCCCACATTGAGAAGATAGTTGAGTCGATCTTCTTCAAGTGATGGATAGGCACACGTTTGGTCATATCGAACTTGTCACTGTCCATTTGATTCAGGTACAAGCTGATAATCCTTCCAAAGTTGGGTGTGCGGAGACTATCCTTGAATTTCTCAAACAGCATCACACCCCAGTCCATTCTCTTTCTGCAGATGATTGTTACTAAAATCTTGAACATTTCTGATGACAGATAGTCGTGGTATCTTGTCTTGCACAACAACAATTTACTAATAATGTCTGACAATAGCTTGTCTTCGTCGTTCATTTCTTTCCTTTTAACATCCTTGGTGCACCTTGGTCATCCATAGAATAGTGTTGGGTTTATTGCCCACAATGTTCTCTAGATTGGATTTGAAGAGGCATCCACATCAACACTAAGAGCATAGTTGTATTTGTCATTGTGTAAGCTCATCATGTGCATAATGTTCCATAGAATAAGTCTAGATAGGTGGTCTAGGTGATGTGACAAGTGGTTATAAAGTGAAGTTGCTGGAAAGGCAAGAAGTAGGCTAAGTGGCCAAGACAGGATGTTCCATGGAACAAGTCTAGACAGGTGGTCTAAGTGATGTGACAAGTGGTCACAAAGTGATGTTGCTGGACAGGCTAGAAGTAGGCAAAGTGGACAAGACAGGTAAACTCTTACCTATGTTGTGGGCTGACATAAATCTGTCTAAATCCACAGGCGTTGAGTGATGAAGACACACTCAACGTCATACAACAAAAGCCTGTGAGTATAACTCAGTTCAGTAATTCGTCGAACTGAGTTCAGAGTTCATCGAACAGAACTCACCATTCGTCGAGCTGAGTTCAGAGTTTGAGACTATGAGTTAGTCGAACTCAGTTCAGAGAAATCATCGAACTGAGTTCAGAGATCGTCGAGCTGAGCTCACCATTCATCGAGCTAAGATCACAGCAAAAAGACTGTGAGTTGAGCCAAAAATCAAATAATATTTGCATAGGAGTTGAGTGAGTAAGCATCACTCAACACCAAAACACTTAGATAGATTTTCTGTCTTCACTAGGTGTTGACAGCGTTGAGTGAGAATCCTCCACTCAACGCTTTTTGCCTTTACCATTTTTCTACTTAACATGTCTCAATGCTTTCTTGTTCTCAGCTGAGACAGTCTCAGCGGTTATGCTTAGACCAACTCCTGTCTCAGCGATTTTGCTGAGACCAACTCCTGTCTCAGTGGTTTTGTCTCAGCGGTCTCAGCGGTTTCTTTTAAGATCTGAGACCAATATTTCTCTCAGTGCTTTTTCCTTGAGCTTCTCAGCTGTCTCAACTGTCTCAATGCTTTTGTCTCAGTGGTCCCAGCAGTCTCAGTAGTTTTTTGCTTCTAACTGCCTGCGCTTCCTTCTTTATTAGAACAGTTGAGTGAACCTGCTTCACTCAATGCTTCTGGACTTAGAGAAATCCAGCAAGGTTTTGTCTCAGCTGACACATTCTTCTTTAGTTGTCTCAGCTGTCTCAATGCTTTTGTCTCAGCGATCTCAGCGCTTTTTACCTTACACAATTTCTCTAGTTAGCTCGATAAGTGTTGAGTTATCTTCGACGATCTGCAAGCTGAGCTCGACGAATTGCAAACTGAGCTCGACAAATTTCAAGCTGAGCTCGACGAACTTATCCGAAGGAAAGTTGAGCTGAGCTCGACGAATGCTGAACTCAATTCGATGAATACTCTGAACTGAGTTCGACGAATTCTGAACTTAGATCGACAAATTCTATGAACTGAGTACGATGAATTCTGAACTTAGATCGATGAATTGTCTCAGCAGATTCCTTGAGTTCCTCTTTCAAGGAGTGGACTTCATCTCTGAGAGGAAGTAATTGTGCAATTTCTTCCTTCAGATTTGCTTCCACTGCCTTGAGGGAGGCAATCTCTTTTAATTGCTTTCGGTCTACCTTATGGCATTTGTCGAAAGCCTTTAACATGTGCTCGTGTTGAGCCATGAACTCTGATTCATCCTCACCAGAAGAGTAGTCTTCATGACCATTAGAGGATGTTTCAGATTTTGACAGAATATAGTGTGAGTTTACCTTCCTATGGTACTCAGAGTTGCCCACTTTCTCGTCAAATTGAGCCACTGTCACTGAGAGTCTTTGACTTTTTGGCGACAAAGCTCTTTTCTTCTTTCTTCTTCCCTTTGAAGGACTTCTTCTCATCCTTCCTGGTGCTATCATTCTTCTTGTAAGGACACTCAACAATCATGTGACCTGATTTATTATAACAATAACAAACAACATCAGAGGAAAACTATTTGTTCGATTTGGATTTGTACCTGTCCTCTTTGTTGTAGCTTTTCGTCGTTCAATCACCGTCACAACTTGATCTTTTGGAATCTGAAGGGGATGACTTATTTTCCAATTGTCTCCTCTTGCTCAACAGCTTCTAGAACTGTTTGGAGATGAGGAAAAATTCTCCTTCTGATAGCTTGAAGCCAGACGTGCCAGGCTTAGAGTCTTCTGGAGTGTCAGGAGCTCATGTTCTTATAGGTGACATAGCTTTAGATTTTATCGACCCTTCCGCATTCAGAGCCACAAACTTTTCTCTACAAGATGTTTTGTTGCTCTGCTCCTCCTTCTTACGTGTATTCATTTGAAGCTCATAGGAGAGCCTCTTTCCGAACAGGTTCTGAGGGTCTATCCCTGGCAGCTTCCCAAATTCTCTAATGACAATAATTTTGGTGTCCCATTCCTTAGTCAGGGATCTTAGAAACTTGTCGTTGAGTTCTCCATTAGTGAACGTGCGACCATAGTTCTTGAGGTCGTTGACGATCTTGAAAAAGTTTTCAAAGCTGTCAGCTATGGAATCATTGGCACCTTGTGGAAGGCTTCGTACTCCTGGTTCACAATAATCTGTGATCGTCTCTCACTTCTTCAGTACCTTCCATCAGGACAACAAGACATTCCCACATCTCTTTGGCAGATTTGTACTGGAATAAGTTCCGGAGCATTGAATCGTCCACTACACTTTCTATGATATTCTTTGTCTTCTTTTCAAGGGAGACTAAGGCAATCTCATCCTTAGTAAGATCCATCATCTTCTTTGGAATCATAATTGCTGGATTTATCATTGAAGCTTGTGTGGGGATGTGTGGTCCTTCTTGCACTATCTGAAAGATCCTCGGATGAACAGCTTCCATAAAGAACTCTACTCGTTTTTTTCCAAATGGGAAAGTTTTCCTTGGTGCACACCGGTAGCTTCATAGATGACATGTCTTTTCTTTGATCCATGGTGAATATGCAGAATCTCTTAATGCTAGATTAGGGATCTTGATCAAGGTGTTAACCTTATCGACCAAAATCTCCCTATAATACCCATTGAAAGTATCTAGCGTCTACCTAAGTCACCTAGAGGGGGGTGAATAGGTGATGTTTGTGTCTTTTTGCGGAATAAAAATTATCTAAAAATTCAAGCACAAAAACACAAAGATTTATAGTGGTTCCCCGTATTGGGTATGTCCATTGTCCCGCCTCACCTATCTACCACGAAGGGATAGATTCGGCTACTTCACCTTTCTCAGATTATCAACAATCTTACAACTCGGAGCCACGCTCCTACACCTCAGAGAACAAACTCTCCTACACCTCGATCCACAACCGGATCTACAAACTCGATCCACAAATCGGATATACAAACTCGATACACTAACGGATCTGCAAACTGGGAAGAACAAACTTCCTACAATCTCGGAAACAAACCTCCTACAAAAGTTAAAACAATTTTTACAATCAATAATATAAATTTTACTCTTCCAGATCTAAATTCTTCAAGGATCTTCCTTCTTCAAAACCGAAAAACTCTGTATATAAGGTTGAGGAAGAAAACTGAGAAAACTGGATCTGAAAACCTTGGATCCAGCACAATCAAGTAGATATTGAGGAAGCTTTGAATTTTGGATCTGTCGAATCTTTTCTCCTTTCGAATCGCTGGATCGAGAGAAGAGCGGCAGAGAAGAACGATGATGAAGAAGGTGCGGCTTCTCCTGAAATTAGAAAGTGTGATTCTGATTCTGATTGCTATAATTATTCTTGTAATTAGGGTTAGTAAATCCTCTGAAAGGACTATTTATAGATCATCGTCTAACGGTCATAAGTCATTAAGGAAAGATCCACGTGGATCAATCATCATTAACTTAGATTAATTTTAAATTCCGTCAGAAGATTTAGAATGAAAAATCTGCAAATACATTTCTCGAGAAGAAATAGATTTCTCGAGAAATGATTAGCTTTCTCGAGAAAAAGACATTGTTTCTTGAGAAAAGACTTGGCAAAAATTCTTTAAAGTAAAATACCTGATTTCTCGAGAAGGATATTATTTCTTGAGAAAAGTACTTAGCGCAAATTTAGAACTTAAGACAGATTTCTCGAGAAGGATACGATTTCTCAAGAAATGAATTGCTTTCTCGAGAAATGGCCTAACCTTCTCGAGAAATTTACTTAACGAAACTTCTATGAACTGAAAGTCTTATTTCTCGAGAAAGACTTGATTTCTCGAGAAGAATAATTAGCTTCTCGAGAAATGATTTCGACTTCTCGAGAACTGCTTTGCTTTTCTCAAGAACTAACTTGGCTTTCTCGAGAAATCTTCAGGGCATTTCTCGAGAAAAGGACTTAAAATATTTTCAAATAATTTTTCGAGAAGTCTAATGGTTTCTTGAGAATAGATTTGCTTTCTCGAGAAATAGACAGACTTCTCGAGAAACATTCTTCAATTTCTCGAGAAATGGACTTAGGAAAATTTTCAAAAAAAAATTTCTTCTTTGTTGGAAACAACAACCCTTCTTTTCTTCCATTGCTCTAGTACTTGAAAATGAAGTGCATCCCAATAGTGAGGTTACACATAAGTCAATACCATGGATCACACAATGAGAGATTACATTGCATGGTCCTGTGTTTAGTGACTCATTGTATACTGACATTGGTTTACACTTAGCAATAATGACCTGCAAGCACTCAACTAAAATACAAGATCAAATACAAACTTAATTCATCTTTGTTCAAGGGTGACTTCACACAAATCTAGGTTATTGTGGATACAATACCCAACAAAGGCATTTGCTCTGCATGCCAAAAGGGCAAGCATACCAAAGCTTCCTTCAAGTGCATTGGGACAAAAGACTCTATGAGATATTTATACCTCCTGCATATGGACTTGTTTGGTCCTATGCTAGTTTATAATCTAGGTAGGAAAGTCTAAACTCTTGTGGTTGTTGATGACTTTTCTTGATTTGCTTGGGTTTTCCTTCTTAAGAAAAAGTTTGAAACTCTTAATATCTTCAGGACTTTTGTCAAGCAGATTCAGAATGAGTTAGACAGTACTGTGGTCAAAATCAAAAGTGATAATGGGACTAAATTGCAGTCTGAAGGCATGACAAGATTCTGTGAAGAGCAAGGGATTCATCAAGAATTTTCTTCTCCAAGAACACCCCAGAAAAATGGGATAGCTGAGAGAAAAAATAGAACTCTTATTAAAGCTGGTAAGACTTTTCTAAGTGACACATCTCTCCCAGAATATTTCTGGGCTAAAGCAGTAAATATTGCATGTCATGTCCTAAATAGACCTTCTATCACCAATAGTCACAAGAAGACTTCCTATGAGATTATGAAGGGAAGAAAACCAAACCTAGCCTATATCAGGATCTTTGGTAGTAAATGTTATGTACTAAATAATGGAAAGTCCTATGTGACTAAGTTTGCTGCCAAGTCCTATGATGGGATATATTTTAGGTACAGCATTCATAGCAAGGCTTATAGGATCTACAACTTGAAAAACCAAGTTGTAGAAGAGTCAGTACATGTACTATTTGATGAGTCTACTATGATTAACAGTGAGATGTCAAGCTCCTCATCTAGACCTGTAGGTATAGAGCTGATGATCAACAAGCTAACCATCAAGAAAGCTGCTCCAATATTCCAAGATGAAGATGATGGGGTGTATATTCCAGAAGAAGTATAAGGCACACATGATGTGGATAAAGAACAGCAAGATGTAGCCACTGAAGCTCTAGATGCTGAAGGAAGATTGCCTCTAGCTGTCAGGAATCTAAGGGATCATCCCAGACAACAAATAATTGGTGATGCTAACTAAGGAGTTATAACCAGGAGCAGAAGTCTCAATACAGCCATGTATTCAAGCTTCCTGTCACAAGTTGAACCCAAAAGATTTAAAGAGGCCAATATAGACCAGTTTTGGATTGTGGAACTACAAGAGGAACTAAACCAGCTTAAGAGATGTAAGGTTTGGAATCTGGTTCCTATACCACAAGGACATAATGTCATTGGAACCAAGTGGATCTATAGAAATAAGCATGATGAAAATGGCATTATAATCAAGAATAAGGCTAGGCTAGTGGCTAAGGGATATAGATAAGAAAAAGGTATTGATTTTGATCAAACCTTTGCCCTAGTAGCCAGATTAGAAGCCATCATACTATTTCTTGCATATGATGCACACAAGGGATTCAAATTCTACCAAATGGATGTGAAGTCAGCCTTCCTGAATGGTGACTTAAGGGAAGAAGTCTATTTTGAACAGCCATCAGGTTTTGTCAATCCTAACTCTCCTGATTTTTTTTATAGCCTTAGGAAAGCTCTATATAGGTTGAAGCGAGCCCCTAGGTCATAGTATGAGACTCTATTTAGCTTTCTCATTGAGAACAAATTCTCAAGAGGAAAGATAGACAATAATATATTCCTAAGGCAATCTAAGGGAAAGATCATCCTAGTACAAATTTATGTAGATGACATAATCTTTGTGTTTACTGATGATAACCTTTGTAAGAAGTTTGTCAAACTTATACAAGGGAAGTTTAAGATGAGTAGTATTGAAATTTGTGAAGTGGAAGTGGTTGACGGGACAGGCCGGGTGGCCTGGACGGACATCATTGGCGGACTAGGCGGACTGGGCGGACTGTGGTGTGCGGCCTGGTGGAAAGTCTAGTGGAAGCCAACTATTCTGAGCGGTTTGCACGGGTGAAGTCTGCGGACTATGCGGTCTAGTATCTGCGGATAAGGCGTTGACTGATTGGTTTTGCCAACGAGCCGCCTGAGCGGATAGAGGCTTGTGGACTGGTGCTTTGCTCAGTGGCCGCGTTGCAAGCTTGTGCTGATTGGCGGTTTGGATCTTGTCCTCGGGAAGCTTGCGGACTAGTGTGTCCGTGGTATGGGCTGTTGCGGACTGAGCTTAGAGCTTGGCTGAGGCCTTGTCGAGCTCCGGTGATACAGCAGGTGCTTTGCTATGGAGGTCGTTGGCAGACTGGTTTTGGAGTCCGGGAGATGGTTGCTGTGTTGGGCAGGAGTGTGAGGAGCTTGCGGACTGCTGGCGGTCTGTGCTACGGTGTTTGGCGGACCGGAGTTTGTGTCCGCCATGCTCGCACTGGCCTTTGATGGTTTTGTACTTGGTCACATTCTGTGCCAAGACCATGGTGTCCGCCGTATCCGCCAAGTCCGCTGTTTACCGGGAGGACTTGCTTTCTACCTTTGGTCGTGGACTTATGGCGGATTGAGGCTTGAGTCTTGCGGACTGCCTCGGGGTTGTGCGGACAACCATTGAAGGGGGTTGCTGTCCTGCAGTGGTCGGTGGCTTTGCGGGTTGATGTCTTGTCCGCATAGCTTAGGCGGACTGATGAGGGTTCGCCAATGTTGCCTTCCTCCTGGCGGTTTTCCTTGGTATCCGGCTAAGTCCTTGCGGACTCGGCGGACGGTGTTTTGAAATTGCGCGGGCTGGGGCGGTGTCTCTATCTCTAAGGGCGGTGACCACACTCCTCACCTCTCCTATAAATAGGACCCCCCTGGCAGGTCTACAGTAACTTGACTGAACAGTAAGTTGGGTTGGGCAAGGAGCTGCGGTCTCAGTTTGTATGTCCGCGCGGATTGATTCAGTGCTGACGTTTGCTGTGTGCAGGTCGTGCGGGTAGCTTCAAGGAGCCAGGAGTTTGTCTTTGACTTCGTTCAAGACTTGGAAGTTGTGCGGTCTCTGCGGATTCAGCAGGAGGTCGCTCTGCGGCTTGTCAACTCTATTTCAACTTTCCCAGCTTCAATAACCTGTCTGCCGGTTTCAGGCGGGTAGGGGGTGTTCCTCAGTTCAGCCTCAGCAGGAGACGATTAACGGTGTATCCGCGCGGCCTCGTGGCTTCGGCGGACTCCGTGGCTATTCGGCGGATTGCAGCTTAAGCTCGGGCGACTTCGGCGACCTCGGTGACCTCGGCGGTCTCGGTGGACTCCGGTGCTGTCCGCCCGGCTTGTTGTTTGGTGCTTTCTGTTTACAACTATTTATACTAACGAAATCATGTCTTGCTATGTATGCCTCGTGTTGTAAAGAAGTGAATGAATAAAAGACATGTTTGTGCTTCCATTGTTTGTTGGGATTAACCTTTGTTCCTTGGTTTTCCGCTGGTTCAACGTGAGAACTGGGTAGTGCCGAAGATATTAATTTGGCGTTTGGGCTACCTTGCTGACCACGTTGAAAATTTTAACATGGTATCAGAGCGAGGTTCAGTTGCGTGAGCGGTAGTCAACCAGTGTTGTTACTCAGGGCTTGAGTGGTGATCAACCTGTGTTGTTGCTTGGGGCTTCTGAAAGGTTGCCAACAGGTGTTGCAATGGAAGGGAGTATTGCAAGGGGTCTTGGCATTGAACTCTTAATGCCAACTAACTTCAATAAGTGGAAGTCGTGCATGAAGAGTTATCTTCTTGGCGAGGAGCTGTGGGAAGTCGTCGGTGGTGACGACAGACAGGAAGTGACTGCTGCATTCGGTACTGCTGAGCAGGTCAGGCACTGGAGAAGAACAAATGCTAAGGCGGAGTTCATTCTGAAGAGGGCCGTATCTCCGGAACTGTTTGATCACATCGTTGGATGTCAGTCGGCTGCTGATATTTGGACAACCATAGATGAGTTGTTCAATAGGAAGAATGTGGAGCGGCTTCAGTTCCTGGACAATGAGTTGGCCAAGGCAACTCAGGGAGACCTTTCCATCTCGAGGTACTTCTTAAAGATGAAGAGCTTGTGTGCTGAGCTGTCGGCACTGGATCCTGATGAGCCTATCTCTGAGGCGAAGATGAAAAGGCACATTATCCGTGGCTTGCGGAAGGAGTATGTGGCCTTTATGACATCTGTTCAAGGGTGGGCTACTCAGCCATCTTTGCTGGAGCTGGAGAATCTGCTTGCATCGCAGGAGATCTTGGAAAGGTAGATGGCTGGAGTTAATCTGAATCAGGAAGACAGCAAAGCACTCTTCTCAGACAAGAAGAAAGGATGGGAAGGGAAGAAGAAGAAGAAGAAGGTGTCGGTCGTTGGTGAGAAGGAGAGTTCAACTTCATATCAGCCGGAGAGGAGCAATGCTCCTAAGGACTGGAAGAAGAACTTGAAGTGCTACCGGTGTCATCAGCGAGGGCACTTCAAGCGGGACTATAAGGTCAAACTGCAGCCTCGGCATGCTGCGGGAAAGGAGGAAGCTTGCTCGAGAAGTGAAGAAGCAGGATGGGGCGGAGCTTTTATGACGGGCACTTGTGTCCGGGCCTTGTCTGCTGAGGACTTCAACAGCGAGTGGATCGTGGACTCCGGGTGTGGTCATCACCTCACCGGAGACAAGTCGAAGTTCACCTCCATGCAAGCATACTCAGGTAATGAAGCTATTATCACTGCTGATAATACTGTTTATGTAGTAGAGAAGGAGGGGGTCGTGTCTTTGGGTAGTGATCAGGGGCCACTCACGTTAAGGAGTGTGTATCACATGTCGGGCATGAAGAAGAACCTCTTATCGGTGACCAATGCGGTGGACGCTGGTTATCACGTTCTGTTTGGGCCAACAGACGTGAGGTTCCTTCGCAACGTATCAGTGGTTAAGGCTGATGTTGCTCAAGTTGGGAGGAGGGTGAAGAACTTGTTTGTTCTTTCCACCAGTGCTTATGTTGATAGAATGAGGGCCAATGATAGTGCTGCTATCTGACATGAGAGGCTGGGTCATGTTGGCATGGACAAGCTGAAGGCAATGGCTAGTAGAAGTTTGGTGAGGGGGTTGCCTAAGTTGTCCTCCTTTGGTGACGGGCATGTTTGCGCGGGCTGTCAATACGGTAAGGCACATCGCCTTCCGTTTGATAAATCACAAACAAGGAGCAAGAAACCATTGGAGTGTATTCATGGCGACCTGATGGGACCGACGGTTACTGCCAGCCTTGGTGGAAGCAGATACATGCTTGTCTTGGTTGATGACTACTCAAGGTATACTTGTGTGTACTTCTTAAAGGAGAAGTCGGAAGCCTTCCGTTTGTTTGTGGAGTTCAAGGAGTTGGTAGAAGGCCGGCTTGGCTTGCGGATTAAGAAGCTTAGAACTGATAACGGGGGTGAGTTTGTCTCCTCCGAGTTTTCTAACTTCTGCAGGAATCACGGGATCCAACGGGAGCTTACTTGTGCTCACACTCCACAACAAAATGGGGTAGCGGAGCGGAAGATCCGTCATCTGACGGAGACCTGCAAATGCTGGCTTTATGCGAAAGATATCTCAAGGTCCTTTTGGACGGAGGGGATGTCTTGTGTTGCGTATGTTATCAACCGGATGCCACTCAGCCCTATCAACATGAAGACTCTTATTGAGCTGTTGCTGAAGGAGAAGCCGAGTGTGGGACACCTTAGGGTGTTCGGTTCAACTTGCTACGTGCATGTCCCGGATGCTTCACAGACAAAGCTGGATGCGAAGGCAAGGAAACTTGTCTTTGTTGGCTACGATGAGCGGAAGAAGGGATGGAAATGCATGGACCCTGTGACGAAGAAGTTCGTGGTGCCAAGAGACGTTGTCTTTGACGAGCTGACGTCATATGGAGGTGGCTCGATGGAGCTAACCGGAAGTAGCAAGGTTGATGCAGCACCGGTGGTGGCTGCTGAAGGCTTGGAAGAGAAGCTTGCTGTTTCACCAGCAGCTCCTGTTGCTTCTAACTCCGAGGCTGAGCCTTCTGGCTCAGGAAGCAGGGGGAGCACTGCTCAATGCTTGCCCCAGGTAGGAGTTGAGCCCGAAGAAGCAACGGAAGCAGTGAGCAAGGAGACGACCCTTCGGAGATCGAAGAGGGTGGTTAAGCCACCGGCTCGGTACTGTGATGGGAATACAGTGAGCTTTGTCTCCTGCTTCTTTGCAGGTCCTCTGGATGAGCGAGAGCCTGCAAACTTCAACGAGGCCACTGGATTGAAGGAGTGGGAAGGTGCTATGAAGGAAGAGATTGATGCTCTAAAGAAGAATGAAACCTGGGACCTTGTGCCCAAGGTTGATGGCATTACTCCGGTTACTTGCAAGTGGGTGTATAAGTTGAAGAAGAAGGCTGATGGGAGCATTGATAGGTTCAAAGCTCGCCTGATCGCTAGAGGATTCTCACAGCAGTATGGAGAATACTATGAGGAGACATTCAGTCCAGTTGCGAAGATGACTTTAGTAAGAGTGGTGATCGTCTTGGCTGCTAGCAAGTGATGGAGGTTGTGGCAACTCGATGTGAAGAATGCCTTTCTTTACGGAGAGATTGACAAGGACATCTTCATGGATCAGCCACTTGGTTTTGTCTTTGAAAAGCATCCGGACTATGTCTGTAAACTC
Organism: Platanthera guangdongensis; assembly: GCA_039583875.1. Taxonomy (NCBI): domain Eukaryota; kingdom Viridiplantae; phylum Streptophyta; class Magnoliopsida; order Asparagales; family Orchidaceae; genus Platanthera; species Platanthera guangdongensis. The sequence goes on along the minus strand of CM077156.1, from coordinate 118,634,896 downwards.
AGGAAGGCTCTCTATGGGTTGAAGCAAGCTCCTAGAGCGTGGTATGGGAAGATTGCAGAGTACTTGCAATTCTGTGGATACCTTGCTTCTAACTCGGATTCAAGCTTGTTCGTCAAGAAGAAGGGGGAGCTACAAGTCTTGGTCCTGCTGTATGTGGATGACATGATCATCACAGGGAACTCGGAGGGGGAAGTAGAGAGGCTCAGGGCAGAGCTTGCTATACGCTTCGAGATGAAAGACTTGGGAGAGTTGCATCACCTTCTCGGTCTTGAAGTGGAGAGGAAGGAGTGCGGGGTTCTCATTTGCCAGAAAGGGTATGCAGATCGCATTGTGAAGCGGTTCGGCATGGGCAAAGGGAAGAAGTGCTCTACTCCACTGGAACCTGGGCTAAAGCTTCGACGAGATGTGGGAAGGGTTCTTCATGATCCCTTGGTGTTCAGGGCTCTTGTTGGGAGCTTGATTTACCTGACGATTACAAGGTCGGACATTGCTTATGTTGTTGGCCGAGTAAGTCGGTATATGGCTGAACCAAGGCAATCTCATCTTGTGGCGGCAAAGAGTATTCTGAAGTACGTCAAGGCTTCTTCTAACATGGGACTCCTCTATAGAAGGGACTCGGAGTTTGCGCTGCTCGGGTACACGGATGCTGACTATGGCGGTGATTCGGATGATCAGAGGTCTACTTCAGGTTATGTGTTCACTTGCGGTTCAGCTAGCATCTCGTGGTGTAGCAAGAAGCAGGACTCGGTGTCGGTTTCAACCACGGAGGCGGAGTATAAGGCTTCGGCCTTGGCTGCTCGGGAAGCCGTTTGGTTGAGGAGGCTTATAGAGGATGTTCATGAAGAAGTGCAAGGGCCTACTTTACTCCGGGGTGACAATGAGAGTGCTCTCAAACTGGTTAACAATCCAGTATGTCACGCTAGGACCAAGCATATAGAGATTGATCACCATTTCATCAGGGAGAAGGTGTTGGAAGGATCTCTGCTGGTCGGGCATGTTCGGAGTGAAGATAATCTTGCTGACATCTTCACGAAGCCACTGTCGAAGGGGCCCTTTGAGCGCTTGCGCAGTTTGCTGGGCTTGGTCACCACTTCCCACTTCAAGGGGGAGTGTTGAAATTTATGAAGTGGAAGTGGTTGACGGGACAGGCCGGGCGGCCTGGGCGGACAGCATTGGCGGACTAGGCGGACTGGGCGGACTGTGGTGTGCGGCCTGGTGGAAAGTCTAGTGGAAGCCAACTGTTCTGAGTGATTTGCACGGGTGAAGTCTGCGGACTATGCGGTCTGGTATCTGCGGATAAGGCGTTGGCTGATTGGTTTTGCCATGGAGCGGCCTGAGCGGATAGAGGCTTGCGGACTGGTGCTTTGCTCAGTGGCCGCGTTGCAAGCTTGTGCTGATTGGCGGTTTGGCTCTTGTCCGCGGGAAGCTTGCGGACTTGTGTGTCCGCGGTATGGGCTGTTGCGGACTGAGCTTAGAGCTTGGCTGAGGCCTTGTCGAGCTCTGGTGATACAGTAGGTGCTTTGCTGTGGAGGTCGTTGGCGGATTGGTTTTGGAGTCCGGGAGATGGTTGCTGCGTTGGGCAGGAGTGCGAGGACCTTGCGGACTGCTGGCGGTCTGTGCTACGGTGTTTGGTGGACGGGAGTTTGTGTCCGCCATGCTCGCACTGGCCTTTGATGGTTTTGGACTTGGTCACATTATGTGTCAAGACCATGGTGTCCGCCGTATCCGCCAAGTCCGATGTTGACCGGGCGGACTTGCTTTCTGCCTTTGGTCGTGGACTTGTGGCGGATTGAGGCTTGAGTCTAGCGGACTGCCTCGGGCTTGTGCGGGCAACCATTGAAGGGGGTTGTTGTCCTGCAGTGGTAGGTGGCTTTGCGGGCTGATGCCTTGTCCGCATAGCTTAGGCGGACTGATGAGGGTTCGCCAATGTTGCCTTCCTCCTGGCGGTTTTCCTTGGTATCCGGCTAAGTCCTTGCGGACTCGGCGGACGGTGTTTTGCTATCGCGCGGGCTGGGGCGGTGTCTCTATCTCTAAGGGAGGTGACCACACTCCTCACCTCTCCTATAAATAGGACCCCCCTGGCAGGTCTACAGTAACTTGAGTGAACAGTAAGTTGGGTTGGGCAAGGAGCTGCGGTCTCAGTTTGTCTGTCCGCGCGGATTGATTCAGTGCTGACGTTTGCTGTGTGCAGGTCGCGCGGGTAGCTTCAAGGCGCCAGGAGTTTGGCTTTGACTTCGGTCAAGTACTTGGAAGTTGTGCGGTCTCTGCGGATTCAGCAGGAGGTCGCTCTGCGGCTTGTCAACTCTGTTTCAACTTTGCCAGCTTCAATAACCTGTCCGCCGGTTTTAGGCGGGTAGGGGGTGTTCCTCAGTTCAACCTCAGCAGGAGACGAATAACGGTGTGTCCGCGCAGCCTCACGGCTTCGGTGGACTCCGTGGCTATTCGGCGGATTGCAGCTTAAGCTCGGGCGACTTCGGCAACCTCGGCGACCTCGGCGGTCTCGGCGGACTCCGGTGCTGTCCGCCCGGCTTGTTGTTTGGTGCTTTCTGTTTACAGCTATTTATACTAGCGAAATCATGTCTCGCTATGTATGCCTCGTGTTGTTAAGAAGTGAATGAATAAAAGACCTGCTTGTGCTTCCATTGTTTGTTGGGATTAACCTTTGTTCCTTGGTTTTCCGCTGGTTCAACGTGAGAACTGGGTAGTGCCGAAGATATTAATTTGGCGTTTGGGCTAGCTTGCTGACCACGTTGAAAATTTTAACAAGTAGTATGAGTGAGCTTAAGTACTTCTTGGGCCTCTAAGTATGGCAGACTGAGGATGGATTGTCCATATCTCTGTCTAAGTTCACTAGGGAGTTAATCAAAAAGTTTGGAATAGAGACTGCCTCCATAATAAAAACTCTCATGGGGTCAAGTATGTTTATAGACAAAGATGAGATAGGGAAACCTGTTGATGAAACTTTAAATAGAGGGATAATTGGCTCCCTCATATATCTTACTCAAGTTATCCAGACATCATGTATACTACATGTGTTTGTGCTAGATATCAGGCTTCTCCGAAAGAGTCTCACTACTCTGCTGCTAAGAGAAGTTTAAGATATCTTAAGGGCACACTAGATCTTGGCCTATGGTACCCTAGGAATAGAGATTTTGAACTAACAGAGTTTTCAGATGCATATTTTTCAGGTTATATAGAGGATAGAAAAAGCACATCTGGCACTTGTCAGTTCTTGGGAGGAATACTTGTGTCTTGGAGTAGCAAGAAGTAGATAAGTGTGGCTATCTCAACAGCTGAGTCATAGTATATCTAAGTAGGAAGTTATTGTGCACAGTTATTGTGGATCCAACATCAGCTTCAGGACTGCAACATCAAGATAAGTAAAACTCATATGTTCTGTGATTCAACTAGTGCAATCTTTATTGCTAGGAATCCTGGCTCTCACAGTAGGACTAAGCACATAGATATTAGGTATCACTTTATCATAGAGTATGTGGAATATGAATACTCAGACTTGAGTTTTTCCCTGCAGACAAGCAAGTGGCTGACATCTTCACTAAGCCACTAGATGAAATCAAGCTCAACACCTTCAAGTTTGAGTTGGGTATGTTGAACTTGGCATAGCTTCAGTGGCTCCTTATTTTATTCTTGTTGCAGATATTACTACTTCTTGCTTGTTGTTAAGACTTTCAGTGGTATCAAGACTGAAATTTACTAAAGTGTCTATTATAGAGAATAATAGAAGATGCTCCTGTTGAAGGGGAGCAAGTCCAGCACTTGCAGGAATAGGTTTCGCTTCCTATTGAGAGGGAGCAACCGGCTGCAGTAGTGGAATTCTAAGATCAACATTGCTTATTTGTATGTCCTAAAAACAATGCACAGACTGAGGGGGAGATTAACTCTGAACACCCTGCTCCATAGATTATTTATGACAGTCATAAACTTCTCTGAGTTTGAGATGGAATGTTGCTGCTAAGAAGACAAAGCTATGAAGGTGAAGAAGATAATCAGAGAAAGAATTGATCAGGAAAATAGAGAAAGCCAGCACCTCCCTAACTATAGTTACTTCTAAAGAGGTCAAAAGGGGGAAAAGAAAATGATCAAGGGGGAGAAGAAAATGATCAGGGATAGGAAGTGATCAGGGGGAGTAGGAAATGATGATCACTATACAGGCAGGGAAAATGTGGTAAACAATAACATGTTATACTTGTTACTCTTTTCAAATATAATGTTTCATCTGCCTCATATGATGGTTTATATCATTGACTAAGAGTTTTGATCAAGGGTTTTGACTTCTTCAAATAGATAGAGATTGTTAGGTCAATTGATCACAATGTCACAGATTTGTAGAAGTCAAACAAGTCAATAGTTTACATATGTATTTGATGCATGCTCTAAGTTCAATGTGTGCAGGATGTTCTGTATCACAATGATTAGACATGTTATATAAGTGACAGTGACAGGTGGACATAAGAAAGAATGTTGGGAATATAGAAATTTGTCTAAGACCACAGGTGTTGAGTGAAGGCAGTTCACTCAACGCCATGTGTCAAAAAGTGCTGAGTAAAGCATGGGCAGTCAAAGCCTGACTGTTGACAAAGCAGAATTTTGGTCAAGTCCGCAGGCATTAAGTGAAGGCAGTTCACTCAACGCCATATAACAAGAGGCATTGAGTAAAGCTCAGACAGTAAAAGCTTCATCATTAGCAAGGAAGAATTTTGGTTAAGTCTAGAAGCGTCGAGTGAGGATAGCTCACTTGATGCCTAAAGAAAGAAGCATCGAGTAAATCTCTATGCTATCAAAGCCAGAGAAACTGAGAAGAAATCTGGCTATGTCCAGAAGCATTGAGTGAAGCCATTTCACTCAATGCCAAGCTCAGAAAGCATCGACAGAACAAGCTTCAGTCAAAGCCTAACTAATTCAAAGGTAGAATTTTGGTTAAGTCCAAAAGCGTTGAGTGAAGGCAGTTCACTCAACGTCAGATGACATGAAGCGATGAGTCAAGCTCAAGCAGTCAAAGCATCTAAGAATCAGGGTGCGATTCTTACTAATTCTAGAAGCATTGTGTTGGGTACATTGGAAAATGTGTACCAGATTTGGAGAAGCCTCACTTAGCTCAATGATATTCATCAAGGTGTATTTGATGTTGTTTTGAGTTTATATGTGCAGGTTAAGAATATGCAGGAAAAGTTTCTAAGTCCATGAGTCGACACCAGAAGAAGCTGTGTCGACACTTGCGAAGACTTGTGTTGACACTTGGGAAAAATTGTGTCGACACCTGGAGTCAATTGTGTCGACAGTTGGAAAAGCTGTGTCGACAACAGAAGAAACTGTGTCGACACACAGAACTTGTGTCGACACACAGAAAGTTCAGTCGGCATCAACTGTGTTGAAACACAGGACTTGTGTCGACACACAGAAAGTTCAGTCGACATCAACTGTGTCGACACACAGGACTTGTGTCGACACACACAACAGAATTTCTTCTAAGTTAATTGTGTCAAGATAAGAAGTGACTGTGTCGACACACACAACTTGTGTCGACGCATTCTTACATAAGCTATGTCGAGGAGCAGTGTTGACACCATGAGAGCTGTGTCGACACCACCAAGGATTGTGTCGACACTTAGTCTACTTATGTCGACACATGTGAAGTTTAGACTCGACACTTTGCTGACAGAGACAAAGTTTCAAGAAGTGACTGGAGACTTGACAGCTGCCATAACCAACAAGTCTACTGCAACTGTCAGATTTGTCAGAAGTTGGTTAGCAACCGGATCAGCCGGTAACCTTGGATAAAGTCTATATAAAGACAGATTCTATCAACTGAAAATGACGAAGTACACAGAACACAATTACAACAGATGATCCAACATACACAAGAAAATCCAGTCAGAGATTTCTAGTGGATCTAAGTGAAAATTTTCAAAATATCTTCAGAAGAATTTGTAGAGAGAGAGCTCCAACAATTCAAGTGAAGAAAGAGACTATCATCAACTAGTCTCTTAAGAGCAGATCCTGAACTAATCTGCAAAGAAGAATTCAGATTAATTTATGGATTTTAAGAAGGAATTTGATTGAAGATCAACTTCAAGAAATTCAACCTTACTGTGTTCAGATTCAAGATTCTTTGAAGAAAGACAAAGACGGGTTGATTTCTGTATAATCAGATTCTTCAAGAACTGATCAAGAAAACTTTCTACCCATTCTCTCTCAACTTGGGTGAAAGATAAAACTTATTTTATATCATTTTTCTATAAGATCATTATTGATCTGAGCTGTAAGCCTAATTTATAAAGGCTGAGGTAGGGCTGAGTGCCTGAGGTAGGAGATTTACTTCTCTGAGTTATAGGCCTTGGGAAGGCTGAGGTAGGGCTGTGTGCCTGAGGTAGGAGATTTAATTCTCTGAGTTGTAGGCCTGGATGAAGGCTGAGGTGGCTTAATTGCCTAAGTTGTAGAAGTGTGGACTCACTCTGAGTTGTAGGAACCTTGACTGGGTTTTGAGCTGTAAGATCTGTGGATCTGAGAAGGAAGGAAGAAGTTAGGCCGAATCTAGCACACTGCTAGATAGGCGAAGGGGGAAAGTGGATGTACCCATCATTTGGGGAACCACTATAAATTTGTGTGCCATCTGTGATTGTGTGTGATATTGTGATTTCTGTGATGTGGTAGCTATAGAACTGTTTGATTCTATTTGATTAACTGAATTAATATTCTGTCTTAGAGTAAAAAGGAATTGAACCTATTCAGCCCCCCCCCCCCCCTCTAGGTGTTTAGGTTACTTGAAACCAATTCTTTCAAGTGGTATTAGAGGGAGGTTGCTCAAAGATAGACTTAACAATCTGAGTAAGATCTGTGAGGCAGAATAAATTAAAAAAGATGGGTTCAGGAGAAAATCATAAGGAACTTGGTTCTATGAAGTTGCTTATATACAGGAAAGAAATCTTTGGAATATGGAAAGAAAGGGTCAGATTGTTTATGGAAGCATCTGATCCAAGAATATATATAACTGTTAAGGAAGGGCCTTATATTCCAATGAAAGTCTCAGTTCTTGATGCTAATCAGAGGACACCAAAAGACTTTTCAGAAATGACTAAGGATGAGATTATCTTGGCTACTATGGACAAGAGAGCTCAGAATATTATAGTAAGTGCCATAGATGACTCAACATTCCAAAATCTGATTCACTGTAAAACCTCCAAGGAGATGTGGGACACATTGATAGTCTATGAAAGTGCAGCTAGATCTGATATACTCTAGAGGGGGGGTGAATAGAGTATATGGTGCTTGAAAACTTTTTACAACAATTGTTGTAATCTGAGTGAACAGGGAAGCAACTATTAAATCTAATCACAAAATAACCTACAACAGAAATTAATCACAGATCTAAACTAATCACAAAACAATCACAGCCAGAAACAGAAGATAAAGATAAGCAAGCCAGAAGACACAAGGAGCTATAGTGGTTCCCCTAAACTTGGGTACATCCACTCTTCTACGACCCTAGGTAGGAATCCACTGCAGGATGAGTTGATCAGGTGTCCTGGGCACCAATGAGCTTTTGATAAGACGCTCAAAAACCAAATCAGATTTTTTGATCAGGTGTCTTGCCACCAATGAGCTTTTGACAAGGTGCTCAAAAACCAAGCTCAAACTTTTGAAGGGAGTTTGAGAAACCCTTTACAGAGATGGGGATGAGAGAGTGATGGAAGTCTTCTCTTTCTCAGAGCAGCTGAGAAGACTATGTGGATTTGATGTTGTCAAAGCTCCCCCTGAGTTCTTGAGATGTTCAGGAAATGAAGCTTTGCTGTAGGGTGATAGGCCTTCAGAAGTTGATCTCCAGCAAATGATAATTTCAGCAACAGCTGAAATGTTAGGTGTCTGGAGTCTTTGAAAGATGTTGGCCTTGAACACTTGAATCAAAGGTGATCTGAAGATTTCAGATTTGTTGATCTCCTTTGGTGTGTGTTCTTGTATGAATTCCTTTTAGCTCTTTCTCTTATGAACAATTGATGTTGAGAAAGATGTTGTTCAGAGAATATTGTAGTAGAGAATCCTTTTTCTTCTTCTTCTTCTTGTTCTGCTTATTTTTGTTGCCTGTCTGTGTGTTGTGTATGAGAGATTCAAAAATCTTTTGTTTTATTCTCTGGTTCTGAATAGAAATTCATCTGTCAAGAATAGCCGTTGGCCTGTCATTAATTGACTTCCTTAATTGCAAATGACTTCTGGAGGAAAGTCCAAGGAAACATTCCTTGATAATTACTTGAAACTTGGTCCAGAATAAATGAAAATGGCTAGAAAATCTTCTGAATTAATTGCTGAATAACTCCTTAACTGTTCTGAATTTGAATCTTGAGAATCCTTTAACTCATCAGAAAAACGTCAAACTGAGCTCTGCTATCGTCGAACTGAGCTCAGCGATTTGGACTTATAAAGCAACAGAGATCGTCGATCTGAGCTCAACTATCGTCGAACTGAGCTCAGAGATAGAGAATCAATACTGAGTCAAGATCGTCGAACTGAGCTTGAAGATCGTCGAATGGAGTTCGACGATTTGTTGAAGTTGAGCTCAGCGATCGTCAAATGGAGTTCGACGATCCGACGAAGTTTAGCTAGACGATCGTCGATTGGAGTTCGACGATTCGTCATACTGAGCTCGACGATATGACTTAGTCTTCAAACTGAAAATCCTTGGTCTTGAGGGCAGCTTCCAAACCTAAGTACTAACCCTTAGACTCAATTCTAATTGACCTTTAGAGCTATATAGGAGGTCAAAAATAGGTTTCCTAAAGACATAGTGATCCTGACCCAAATTAGTAATAGGGTGTTCCAACAATCTCCCCCTATTTGGGTTAGGATTACTATTTACAGAACTTGGAAAAATTAAATAACAACATACAAAGCAACAATACAGAAAAGCAATAAGCAGGCCATAGCAGAACCACAGATATATATCATCCCAGACAGAAATCAGAAATCAAAATGATTGTCACCTTACATAGTTATTTCTTCTCCTTGCTCTTTATAAGTTTGATTTCTCTATTGGGGCTAAGAGCTTCCTTTTTGGATCTTATGTCATCTGTTGCACCTAAAGAGGTTTGTTGTTTGGGCCTTAGAACTACAGCTTCAGGATGCAGCTCCATATATCTATCAGAATCAAAGAATTTGCTTAAAGCATATCTTTCCATATCTTTCTTTCTCTGTTCAGACAATGTAGTGATGTTGGAGGAGTCTCTGCCTTGCTCTTTAGCTTTCTTAATTTGGTCCAGTGCAGCAAGCTCTTTCATCCTGGCAGTCCAAGCAGTTGGATTATTTTCAGGATCTGCAAAGGGAACTGGTGGCTCATATCTATTGGATGGATTATCTTGAGGAGGCCTGGATGAAACTACTTCCTTCAGCTTATAGGAAAAAGGACCTGAGGTTGTGTCTGATGAAGCTTGTCCTTCCCTGGAGTAAGGATGTTGCCTTGAATAACCTTTTGAATAAACCTGGACTTCCCTCTGGTTTCCTCTATAGTTTCCTCTTCTAGATTGAGAACCTCTAGATTGGCTTCCCCTATGATAAGATCTTGCATGTGGCTGATAGGGGGTTTGGCTTTTAGCATGATGTTGAGCAGCTGAGCTTCCACTTGCACCTGCATCAGGAGGAGGTGGTGGAGGAGGATGAGAATGATGAAACTGGGAAGATCCTTTTTCATACTTCCTCTTTTTCTTCATGACTTTAAGTTGGTTCTTTGAATACTGCATCCAGTGCTCAGTTATGGGGCAGTCATGAAAAATGTAATATGGAATGTCATTATTGTCCTTGACTTTGGCTGGAGGTACTCTTTTCATGGCTTCGCTCCTTGCCTTTCTCTTTCTGGCAATAGTGGCAGAGGAGTCATCAGAATCAGTCCTGAATTCATCACTTTCAGAACTTTGCTCATCATATAGAGCATCAATCTTTTTCATGTAATCCTTCTGAAGTTGAGTTGAAGCAGATGTAGCAGCAGTGGTTGGAGCAGTAGCAGATACAGCACTAGTAACAGAAGTTGAAGCAGCAGCAACAGCAGCAACAGACACAGAAGGTTCTGGAGCAGCACTCTTAGAAGGTATAACAGCAGTAATATTAGCAGCAGTAATAACAGTAGCAGTTGGGGCAGCAACAGTTTCAGATGCAACACTTTCATATACAATAATATCAGCAACATCAGGAATGTCATCAGCAAACACAAAAGGCTCAAAATCATGTGCCTCTGTCATCTGCATATCCTTAGAGATTAACTCATCAGCAGTATCAGCAATAACATCAACAAAACTTTCAGCAGGAAGGGCAGCAGCATCAGAAACATCAACAATGCTTTCAGCAGGAGTAGCAACAGCATATACTGAATTGACAAAAGAATAAATAATGTTGATGTCACAGCTAGAGAAGGGCACAATGGCCTTGGACAAATCCTCTGATGGGTGGACATCAACTCTCTCTGGAAGACAACTGAAATAGGCTGAATTAAATACTGAAAGTAAGGACCTGATGTCCACTGGGAAGACTGCAACTGGAGGGGGAACTGGAGCTTGAAGAACAACAGCAGCAGCAGCAGCAACAATAACTGAAGAAACAGCAGGCAAGCTCACTTCATAAGGTATCTCCACCTGCCTAGATTCAGATAAGGCTGGATCAAGGCACACTGATGAAGGGATTGCCTGAGGGAAGAGGGAGGATAGCCTGGCAGAAAGGGCTGCCACTGACTCAAGTAATGGAGCCAAGGAGGTCTCCAATAGAAGAGATAGCCTGGGGGCTAGCAATTTATATATCCTGTCAGCTAGGGCTGGAAGATCTACTTGCTCAACAGGGATGTGAGTAGAGGTAGAGGATGGAGGTGGAGCTATAGGTGATGGTGGTGGAGAGCTGGTGGATGGTAGGAGTGATGGTTGAGGTGTGGGTATAGTGGAGATGGAAGACAGTGGAATTGAGATAGAGGGTGTGAAGGTGGGTTGATCAATGATCTCTTGTAAAAGTTCCTGGTAAGATGTTGATGAGGAGGGTAGCTCAGGAGGAGATGAGGGTGAGGCATCCATGAAGGAATCATCAATAAGATTGAAGGAGGGAATGGAGGGAGATGTGGCAATGTCTGGTTGAGGGTAGGAATATAATGGATGGAAGATTTCTTCTGTTGTTGGTAGAGTTGGAATTGGAGATGGCATAGATGTTGGAGAAGGGCTGGAGATGATGATAGTCGATGGAGTTTGAATGGTGGATGGAACTGGAGAAGATGGAATTGGAGGAGGAGGAGAGGCAGCAGCAGACAAGTCATCTGCAGGGGCAGAGACTTGAGGGGAAGTGATTATTACAGTCCTGGTGCCTGAAGGTATGCTTGAAGAGGGCCTGCTGGGCTTGGTGATCTGCCTGTCCCATTTACCAAATAGGGCACAGTACAATCTCTTAGATGCATTAATATGTATCCCAGATGATACAAGCAGAGTAGGGCATCTGTTCTGCAGAAAGAGGCCTAGAATCCTCCCAAAATTCACAAAATTCTTATTTATTTTCTTTTTAATAAGGTCAAAGAAGACCTCTCCCCAGTTCAACTGTTTCTTGTCCACTATGGCTCCCATTAAGCATAGCTGATACCTAGAAATGGTATCATGTGCTGAGTGCTTAGCCAACAAAACCTTCCTAACTACATCAGCCAAGAACCTGTACTCCACAGCTAGGTTCTTCTTCAGCAGCTTGTTAGGGTTAGCTTCACAGTGACCCATTCTTGCAAGTAGATCAGTAAATTCCTCTCCAGACAGATCAGCAGAATCTCTACCAGAACTTAACTCAAAAACTTCTGTCAGAAGAGCTGGAGTCAAGGGTACCTGGGTGCCAGAAATTGAACCAATTATGGTGTTTTGATCCTGGTTGTGGGCAGTGTAGACCCACTCCTTAATCTCATCAGCAGCAAGTTTGATCCTGGCGGTCATGATTGTAGCAAGTTTCTGCTCCTTGAACAACTCCAAAATATCCTGGAAAACTTGATCAGTAGTGCTGAAGGACTCCACGTCAATGTCAAATCCAGCATCGAATTTCATTGCGGCGAGAACAGCAACAGAAACTGCCATGGTTACCTGCAAAAATCAACAAACAAAACGACCAAGTGTAGAAATGTTTGGAGGGAAAGAGAATTTTTGCAGAGAAATCGAAAGCGCAAAAGGAGAACGACGGCGAAAAATGTATTTTATATTAGGGTTCGACGCAGAAAAGGAAAGATCGTTGAACTCAGTTCGACGATCGGGGCTTCTAAAGGAATCTGAAGAGTCTTCAATATCGTCGATCTCCGTTCGACGATATTGGAGAGCGTCGAGCTCTGTTCGATGATCGTTCAGAGAACAAAATCGTCGAGCGCCATTCGCCGATCGTTGACCGAAGAGATAGTTCATACTATCTGAGAAGCGCTGAACTCAGGTCGACGATTTCGGAAATCGTCGATCTCCGTTCGACGATCTGGGGGAAAATCGTCGAGCGCAGTTCAGAGACCAGAAAAACACTCTAGACACTAAGAAAAATCAAGATGTTTGCCTAGTCTGGGTCAATTTTTAAACTTTTAAAATCTTGGATATTATTTTAGACTTCCTCCATCTAACATTCCTAACTGATTTAGGAAGAAGGTGTGTTTCTTTTCATCCAAGGGCTTGGTGAAAATATCTCCCCTTTGTAAATCAGTTGGGATATATTGCAGTTCAATTTTATTCTTCTCAACATTATCCCTTAAGAAGTGATGCCTAATTTCTATGTGTTTTTTCCTACTATGGAGGACTGGATTTTGAGCTATAGAAATAGCACTGGTGTTATCACAAAAGATTTTAGACTTCTCTAAGTTGTAGCCATAGTCTAGGAGTTGGTTTTGAATCCACAAGATTTGTGAACAACAACTGCCTGCAGCCATATATTCAGCTTCAGCAGTTGAAGTTGACACTGAAGTTTGTTTCTTGCAAAACCAAGAGACAAGTCTGTCACCAAGGAACTGACAAGTTCCACTAGTGCTTTTCCTGACAATTCTGCATCCAGCATAATCAGCATCAGAAAATCCAGTTAAATCAAATGCTGAATCTTTTGGATACCAGAGACCTAGATTTGGACAACTTTTAACATAGCTGAGAATCCTCTTTACTAGTGTTAGGTGTGACTCTCTAGGGCTTACTTGGAACCTAGCACATATACATGTAGCAAACATTATATCTGGTCTACTAGCTGTAAGGTACAGTAAAGAGCCAATCATTGCTCTATATGTTGTCTGATCAACAGGTTTCCCATGTTCATCAGCATCCAATACAGCATTAGTAGGCATAGGTGTTTTCATACAAGATGCTTCAGACATGGCAAATTTCTTAACCAATTCATTTGCATACTTGGTTTGAGAAATAAAGATGCCTTCAGCATGTTGTTTGACTTGCAATCCTAGAAAGAAGGATAGCTCACCCATGCTACTCATTTCAAATTTAGAATGCATTAGGTTGGAAAACCTTCTGCACAATTTTGAATCAGTAGAACCAAAAATAATATCATCTACATAAATCTGTACTAGTAGGGTATGGGACTTATGTGTTCTAATGAAAAGAGTTTGGTCTACTATACCCCTTATAAATCCATTTTCCAAAAAGAAGCATGCTAGGGTCTCATACCATGCTCTAGGAGCTTGCTTGAGACCATATAATGATTTGTTCAACTTAAAAACATAATCAGGATAAGTTGGAGAGATAAAACCTGGAGGTTGTCTGACATATACTTCTTCTTTGATGTCTCCATTTAGAAATGCACTTTTTGCATCCATCTGATATACCTTGAAGCCTTTATGTGCTGCATAAGCTAAGAAGATTCTGATGGCTTCCAATCTTGCAACTGGTGCAAAAGTCTGGTCATAGTCTATGCCTTCTTCTTGAGAATATCCTTGAGCAACTAGCCTTGTCTTGTTCCTTACAATTACTCCTTGATCATCCAGTTTGTTTCTGAACACCCACTTTGTTCCAACAATGGAGTGATCCTTAGGCTTTGGCACTAGTTCCCACACTTTGTTTCTTTCAAATTGATGCAGCTCTTCTTGCATTGCAATGATCCAATATGGATTTTGCTCTGCATCTTGAATGGACTGAGGTTCAATTTTAGATAGGAAGCAGGTGTGCAACAGGTTTTGGTTGACCTGATTTCTGGTTTGCACAGCAGCTGAGATGTCTCCAATTATTTGGGAAATTGGATGGTCTCTTGATGTTACTAAATCAATAGGGGGTGTTGATTGTTCACCAACATGTGTTATTGTTTCCTCTTGTGGTACAACAACTGGCTCTTCAGGTTGTTTCTCTTCAATGTGTTGAATACTTTCTTCATCTTCACTGCTTTCCTCTTTTTGAGTAACCTGTAACTTGTTCAAGTCTTCAACAAGAGAATGTTCCTGCAAATGTGCTATGGTAGAAGTGTTCTTCTCCTTGAAAGACATGTTAGATTCATCAAATGATATATGAACAGATTCCTCAATTTTTAGAGATGATTTATTACAAACCCTATAATCCTTACTGATCATGGAGTATCCCAGAAACACTCCTTCATCAGCTTTAGCTTGAAATTTTGCTAAATATTTCTTGTCATTATTATGTATATAGCAAATACAACCAAAAACTCTAAAATAATCAACTTTAGGTTTCTTCCCTTTGAGTAATTCATAGGGAGTCTTACCCTTTAGTTTATGTATCAAACTTCTATTCAACACATAGTTGGAGGTGTTCACTGCCTCTGCCCAAAACGATAGAGGAAGATGAGCATCTGACAACAATGTAGTGGCAGATTCAATAAGGGTTCTATTTTTCCTTTCAGCTACCCCATTTTGTTGAGGAGTTCTAGGAGCTGAGAAAGTATGCATGATCCCTTCACTCTGACAGAACTCTTGCATAAGAAGAGAATCAAACTCTGTCCCATGATCACTTCTGATCAGGGCAATGTGAGTATTGAACTCAATCTGTATGCGTTTGAGAAACTCTGTCAAACACTTAAAGTTATCAGACTTCTTCCTCAGAAAGAACACCCATGTGAATCTAGAGAAGTCATCTACAACTACTAAGGTGTAAGATTTCCCTCCTAGACTTTGTTCTGTGATGAGTCCAAAAAGATCCATGTGTAACAGATACAATATCCTAGGTGAATCACTCTTATTAAGTGACTTAAAACTATTTTTAGTTTGCTTGCCTAATTGACAAGCCCTGCAGAGTCCTTCCTTCTTATAGGGGCCAGAAGGTAGTCCTCTAACAAGGTTGTCCTTGGATAGCCTAGCAATAGTTCTAAGGTTTAAGTGTCCTAGTCTCTTATGCCATAAAATATTAGGTCTACAGGCAGAATTGAACAGGCAAATATGTACATCTGTTGAAAGAAAATCTACTAGATAGATATTACTTTTCCTTTTACCTGTCAACACAGTTGTGTTGTCCTCTGACTTGATCTTGCATAATGCTTTGCTGAAGGTCACCTGGTAGCCTTCATCACACAACTGACTGATGCTTATTAAGTTGTGCTTCAGTCCTTCCACATAAGCTACCTTCTTGAATGTTACTGATCCAATCTGGACTACACCATATCCTTTAGTTTGTCCAAAGTTTGAATCACCAAAGATAACTTTGGGTATAAGCTTGGCTTTAAAGGATGTGAGGTTGTCCTTGTTTCCTGTCATGTGCTTAGAGCACCCACTATCCAAGTACCATTGCTGGTTTGATGTTGGATAGGTCTTCACCTGCACATAAAATAATTCATTTGTTTTTGACCCAGTTTACCTTGGGCCTAGGTTGATAACCTTTAAACTCAGAAATAAAAGACATCCCAGGTTGACTCTTATAACCTTCAGGATGATATCTCCTTGGAGGTATAATCTATTCAGTATAAGGGTTAAAGATTTGGGATGAAGGACCCCTAGGATTGGATTTTGATTTGCCCTTAAAAGAGTTTCCAGAGCTCTGATCTCTATTCGACGATCGTGGAGCTGCGTTCGACGATCTTGGGTCAGATCATCGAGCTCCATTCGACGGTCGACTGTGGCAGAGTTCAGGAACTTGAGATCATCGACCTGAGTTCGACGATTTTGCCTGAGATCGTCGATCTGCGTTCGGCAATCGTCGAGCTCTGTTCGACGATTTCTGCTGGAACTTAGTTTTCTTAGGCAGATCAGAATTTTTCCTAGCTACCTCTACAACTCCCTTTCCTTTATCAGAAATGAACTTGATTGGAGTTGTTAGAACTATGGGTTGGCTGGATGAGGCACCCAAGCCCAGTGTACTATTAAATCTGGAGTTCACTGTGCTTGTGATGTCCATCAGCTTGATACTTCTCCCATTAAGGGATTCTTCAAGCTTCTTGGCCTCTGATAGCTCACCTTTCAGTGAAGCTATCTGCTCCCTACAGCACTCCAACTCCTGAGAGAGTTTGAGGTTTTCTGACTTTAAGGTATTATGTTCAGATAAATGATTTCTGAGAGAGATAATTTCTTTCTCAGATTTTAGTAAGTCTAAACATAATGCTTTAAACTCAGATTTAAAGTCCTCTGAATTGAAATCAAAAGAGCTGATTACCTGGTCCTCTTCAAGTTGAGTCTCTGAGTCTGACTCTGAGTCATCTTCATCTGAATTATGTTGTGAGGCATTGATTGCCATCATGCAGAACTCCTTCTCTTCTGCATCATCTTCATCATCACTGGAGCTGGATGAGGCTTCTGACTCCTCTTCAGTCTCACTCCAGGATTCAGCAACAAACCCCTTTCTTGTGTGTTTGTTTTTGCTTGAGGAGGGTTTGTCATTGCCATTCCTCTTGGAGTTTTTCTCCTTTCTTCTTTCTTTCTTGTCCCTTCTGTCCTTGTTTTTGTTTTCTGGACAGTCAGGTACAATGTGCCCTGGTTTCCTGCAACCAAAGCAGACAATTTCCTTAATATTAATTGACTTATCATACCTTGGTTTATCATGCTCCTTGTATGATCTCTTTCTGAAGTCCTTTCTGGCCATCTTGTAAAATCTTTTGGCCAACAGACTGAGCAGTTCATCATTGTCTGTGACTTTGTCTTCAGGCTGATCTTCAGTTGCTTTGAAGGTTATTGTCTTCTCTTTTCTTATGGCTGGTGAAGCAGCCTTCTGCTCTTCTTCTCTATTTTTGATTAGTAGCTCATAAGATTTGAGCTTGCCCAAAAGAGCTTCTGTGGTGATCTCATTCAAACTTCTGGCATCCTTGATTGGCCAGATTCTTGAATCCCAAGTGCTAGGGAAGCACATTAGAATTTTGTCATTAAGTTCAGTCAGTGATATCTCCTTATCCAAACTCCTGAGTTCACTGACTATCAGACTGAGTCTATTGTACATATCTCCAACTGACTCAGCTTCTCCATTCTTGAAATTCTCATATTGAGATATGAGGTGGGATCTCCTGTCCTTTCTCTCGTCAGCTGATCCTGAGACTATTTCAGAGAGTTTATCCCAGATTTCCTTTGCTGAATTACATTCCGCCACCTTTTGAAAGATGTCATCAGACATGGTCTGGGCTAAGATGTTCATAGCCTTTGCATCAGCTATCTTCCACTTCTTGATATCAGCATCTGTTTCTGATGGGGGTGGAACAACATTTGTACTTGAGTTTTCTGGAGGTCTTGGACAGACTGTCAAAACAGAATTAAAAATATCCTCGTCAATAGAATTCATGTATAATCTAATCCTTGCTTTCCAAAGTGCAAACTTGGATAGATTGCACACTAGAGGTCTGGTACTAGCATAATCTTTGTTTTGGGCCATGATTTGTGAAAACAAAATCTAAGAATAAACTCAAAAGAAAACAGATCTAACTAGGAATCTTTGGGTTCAGGTGTTAACCTGTGCAACGACCAAGGTGTGGTATGTTTAACCAAACTGGCTTTGATACCAATTGAAAGTGCAGCTAGATCTGATATACTCTAGAGGGGGGGGGTGAATAGAGTATATGGTGCTTGAAAACATTTTACAACAATTGTTGTAATCTGAGTGAACAGGGAAGCAACTATTAAATCTAATCACAAGATAACCTACAACAAAAATTAATCACAGATCTAAACTAATCACAAAACAATCACAGCGAGAAACAAAAGATAAATACAAGCAAGCCAGAAGACACAAGGAGCTATAGTGGTTCCCCTAAACTTGGGTACATCCACTCTTCTACCACCCTAGGTAGGAATCCACTGCAGGATGAGTTGATCAGGTGTCCTGGGCACCAATGAGCTTTTGTTAAGGTGCTAAAAAACAAAATCAGATTTTTTGATCAGGTGTCTTGCCACCAATGAGCTTTTGACAAGATGCTCAAAAACCAAGCTCAAACTTTTGAAGGGAGTTTGAGA
Source organism: Platanthera guangdongensis (assembly GCA_039583875.1). Classification (NCBI taxonomy): domain Eukaryota; kingdom Viridiplantae; phylum Streptophyta; class Magnoliopsida; order Asparagales; family Orchidaceae; genus Platanthera; species Platanthera guangdongensis. Next base: position 118,616,550 of record CM077156.1, on the reverse strand, counting down.
AACCCTTTACAGAGATGGGGATGAGAGAGTGATGGAAGTCTTCTCTTTCTCAGAGCAGCTGATAAGACTATGTGGATTTGATGTTGTCAAAGCTCCCCCTGAGTTCTTGAGATGTTCAGGAAATGAAGCTTTGCTTTAGGGTGATAGGCCTTTAGAAGTTGATCTCCAGCAAATGATAATTTCAGCAACAGCTGAAATGTTAGGTGTCTGGAGTCTTTGAAAGATGTTGGCCTTGAACACTTGAATCAAAGGTGATCTGAAGATTTTCAGATTTGTTGATCTCCTTTGGTGTGTGTTCTTGTATGAATTCCTTTTAGCTCTTTCTCTAATGAACAATTGATGTTGAGAAAGATGTTGTTCAGAGAATATTGTAGTAGAGAATCCTTTTTCTTCTTCTTCTTCTTGTTCTGCTTATTTTTGTTGTCTGTCTGTGTATTGTGTATGAGAGATTCAAAAATCTTTTGTTTTATTCTCTGGTTCTGAATAGAAATTCATCTGTCAAGAATAGTCGTTGGCCTGTCATTAATTGACTTCCTTAATTGCAAATGACTTCTGGAGGAAAGTCCAAGGAAACATTCCTTGATAATCCCTTGAAACTTGGTCCAGAATAAATGAAAACGGCTAGAAAATCTTCTGAATTAATTGCTGAATAACTCCTTAACTGTTCTGAATTTGAATCTTGAGAATCCTTTAACTCATCAGAAAAACGTCGAACTGAGCTCAGCGATTTGGACTTATACAGCAACAGAGATCGTCGATCTGAGCTCAACTATCGTCGAACTGAGCTCAGAGATAGAGAATCAATACTGAGTCAAGATCGTCGAACTGAGCTCGAAGATCATCGAATGGAGTTCGACGATTTGTTGAAGTTGAACTCAGCGATCGTCGAATGGAGTTCGACGATCTGTCGAAGTTGAGCTAGACGATCGTCGACTGGAGTTCGATGATTCGTCGTACTGAGCTCGACGATATGACTTAGTCTTCAAACTAAAAATCCTTGGTCTTGATGGCAGCTTCCAAACCTAAGTACTAACCCTTAGACTCAATTCTAATTGACCTTTAGAGCTATACAGGAGGTCAAAAACAGGTTTCCTAAAGACATAGTGATCCTGACCCAAATTAGTAATAGGGTGTTCCAACAGTCTACATTGAGGGATCAGAAGAAGTTAGGCAAGATAGAAAGTCAATGCTTAATCAGGAATATAAGAGCTTCAGACAAAGCAAATCAGACAGCATCACTGAATGTTACAAGAAGTTCTTCAGAATTGTGAATGAACTAATGTTATATGGAAGGGTCTTTAGTACATATGAGTTGAATGATAAATTCTTTAGATCTTTGACTAAGGATTGGGACACCAAGATCTGTGCCATCAGGGAAGTGGCCAGACTGGCAGAAATCTCTCCTCCAACACTATTTGGCAAATTGCTTTCTTATGAAATGCAACTCATGGCCAGAAAGGAGGAAGAGAAAAGTACTAAAGTTGACCATAGAGAAAAGTCAGTGGCCTTCAAGGCAGAAGCCACAAGAAAGGACAGGAGGATGTCTCCATCTCCTCCTAAGAAAGATACAGAAGTGATCTCTGAAAGTTCTGATAGTCACACCTCAGACAATAATCATTCTAATGAGAACTTTGTTGTCTTCACAAGGCAGTTTCAGAGATTTTTGAAGAAGAAGTAGTGGAGAACTAAGCCATCCTCCTCTCAGTCCAAGGATGAATATTTTCAGAAAAGAAAGTCATCTAGAAAGGACAAGAGTAGGTCAAAACCTAGCAAATCAACAACTACAAAGATTGTGTGTTATTGCAGCAACAGACCTGTACACGTAGTAGCTGATTGTCCAGATAAAATAAAGGAATCTGCAGATAAGAAGAAGTCTCAGTATAAGAACAAGAAGGAGAAATTCTTTGTAGCAAAGAAAGAGAAAAGCTGGATAGATCCATTATCTTCAGATTCTGAATCTGATGCTGAAGCTTATATTGGTTTGTTTGCAACAGAAGAAGAGACTGAGTTTTTGTACTTGCTGGACTCAATAAATGGAACTGAAGATCATCAGTGCAAAGGGTTGATGGCCCTGACTGATGAAGATCACTGCTAGGATCAGCCTGGTCCCAGTAAGGTAAAAAGCTTATCTGAAGACTCTGATTATTACACTGGCTCAGAATCAGAAGCATCTGCATCAAGAGATGTGGATGGATCTGAATCTGAAGGAGATATTCATCAACTTATAGATGAATATGGTGATTTGCTGCAGGCATTTAAGAGATGCAAAAACCTGACTAAAATTTAGGATAAGGAAATTGCAGCTCTTAAGTTGGCTGCATCTGATTCAAAAAAGCTGCTGGATCAGAAGATGAATGAGATTGTCAAGCTGAAAAACATAACTGTTATTCAGATGGGAACAATCACATTCAAGACTGATTAAATCAAAAGTCTGGAAGTCAAACTTCAGAAGGAAAAGGATCTAGTGGCTAGTTTCTCTAAGCCAAAATCTATCCTACCCTTAATTGATGACTTTGTGTCTCAAAAGGGTAAGGCAGGATTGGGTTTTAAGGGAAATACTAGGGCAGCTAATTCCAAAAGAAAAAGGAAAGCCACAGTTAAGCTACTTGTCTTCAATCCCCCCATTGCTCTCAGAAAAGTGCAACAGCCTACCAATAGATATGATCATGATATCATACATGGTCATGGTAAGCCTGATATTCTGAATGATAAGTGGTATCCAGCACTCAAGCAAAGAAACACTGTACATGTAGTATTAAGAACAGCTGACAGCAAAGCTGTTAAAACTGTACCTAAAAAGAGGTATAATAGATATGAGTGTTGGTGTTGTGGTAAGGTGGTACACTTTCCCATTGACTGTTGGCACAACATTAGTGTCAGGATGAATGTCAGCTTGCTTGGAAGAAGGGCTGCTACAAATTATGCTAAATTTCAGTCTATCCTGAACCAAGGACCCAATAACAATTGGGGTTCTAAGGTTAAGTAATTATTTGTTGCAGATAAGTCCAAGTGGCCATTCCCCTTTATGGTACTTGGATAGTGTATGTTCCAGACATATGACTGGAACAAGAGGATTGTTGAAGGACTACTCACCCATATTGAATGGATCTAAAGTAATCTTTGGTGGTTCTGAAAAAGGAGTCATCAAAGGGTTTGGTAACATTTCTAACAGCTCAATTACTCTCACTCAAGTGGCTTATGTGAAGGGTTTGAAACATAACTTGATAAGCATAAGTCAACTGAGTGATCTTGGATATGACATTTCATTCATTAAGAATGGTTGTCATATTAAAAGGTCAAGTGATCAGAAGATCATGTTGACTGGTTATAGGAAAAGAAATGTGTATTTCCTAAACTTTGTGAGTGAGAATAAAGATTCTCCTATTTGTCTGGTAGCTGATGAGAAAGCCTCTCATTGTGTCAAATGGCACAAGAGGCTGGCTCATCTAAATTACAAGACTATTGGTCAACTCTTTAATAAAGAGTTAGTGAGGAATGGTCCTCAAGTTAAGTGCATTAAGGATGGAATATGCTCAGCTTGTCAAAAAGGCAAGCAGGCCAGATCCTCCTTTCATATCCTCGAAACCAAAGACTCAGTGAGGTGTTTATACCTCTTGCATATGGATTTATTTCGTCCAATGCCTGTTCAGAGTCTAGGTAGGAAAGTATACACATTTGTGGTTGTAGATGACTATTCTAGATTTTCATGGGTTTTCTTTCTAAGGCAGAAATCTGAAACCCCAACTGTTTTCTGCAACTTTGTTAAGCAAATTCAGAATGAACTGAAAAATTCAGTGGTAAAAATCAGAAGTGACCATGGAACTGAATTTCAATCTGAAAATATGACAAAGTTGTGTGAAGAATTTGGGATTCATCAGGAATTCTCCTCACCTAGAACTCCTCAGCAAAATGAATTTCTGAAAGAAAGAATAAGACTCTTATTGAGGCTGGTAGAACTCTATTGAGTTACACTTCTCTCCCAGAATATTTCTGGGCTGAGGCAGTAAACACTGCATGTCATGTGCTCAATAGGGCTTCCATCACTAAGAGCCACAAAAAGACACCCTATGAGGTTATGAAAGGCAGAAATCCAAACTTATCCTATTTTAGGATCTTTGGTTGCAAGTGTTATGTGCTTAACAATGGCAAGTCTTACCTGACAAAGTTTGCTGCCAAATCCCAAGATGGGATATTTGTTGGGTACATCAATAATAGTAAGGTGTATAGAGTCTATAACTTGACTACACAAGTTGTAGAAGAGTCTGTTCATATTATATTTGATGAATCAAGACTTATTAACAGTGAGTTGCCTAGTAGTTCTTGTAGCTCTACAGGTATAAAAGAGAAGATGGACATGCTGACTATCAAAGAAGATCAAACTGCAAGGTAGGAAGAGGAAAATGATGGTTGCTGTCCAAGGGGAGTACAAGACTCACAAGATGCTGATGAAGACCATGAAGTACAGTAGAATGAAGAAAATGGAGAAAGTCAAACTGTAGACAGACTTCCTCCAGCAGTTAGACATTTAAAGGATCATCCTGTACACCAGATTATTAGTGATCCTAGACAATGGGTTCAAACTAGAGGCAGGAGCTTGAACACTGTATTATGCTCAAGCTTCTTCTCTCAACAGGAACCTAAAAGATTTGAAGAAGCTATACAAGACCCACACTGGATTGATGCTATGCAAGTGGAGTTGAATCAATTCAGGAGATGCAAGGTCTGGAAGTTAGTTCCTAAACCAAAAGACCACAATGTCATATAGACTAAGTGGATCTACAGGAACAAGCTAGATGAGAGTGGGATCATAATTAAGAACAAGGCAAGGCTTGTTGTCAAAGGATACAGACAGGAAGAGGGCATAGACTTTGATCAAACATTTGCCCCTGTGGCAAGGTTGGAAGCAATAAGGCTATTCCTAGCCTATGCAGCTTATCAGGGTTTCAAAGTGTTCCAAATGGATGTTAAGTCAACATTCCTGAATGGAGACTTAAAGGAGGACGTCTATGTAGAATAGCCATCAGGTTTCATTGATCCACTCTATCCTAATTATGTGTATAGGCTTAGGAAAGCCTTATATGGTTTGAAACAAGCCCCAAGGGCTTGGTATGAAACCTTGTCTACTATCCTCATTGAGAACAAATTCTCAAGGGGTAAATAGACAAAACTCTATTCCTTAGGGAATCCAAAGGGAAGATAATCCTAGTCCAGATATATGTTGATGACATAATATTTAGTTCTACTGAAAACAACTTTTGTTGGAAGTTTGCTAAACTTATGCAAGGGAAGTTTGAGATGAGAAGCATAGGAGAACTTAAGTTCTTCTTGGGACTCCAAGTAAGACAGACTGATGATGGTCTGTCCATATACCAGTCTAAGTTCACCCAGGAGTTAATTAAGAAGTATGGTATGGAGTCATCCACTACCATGAGAAATCTAATGGGGACAAGTATGCCTATAAGCAAAGATGATGCAAGAAAACCTGTAGATGAGTTTTTATATAGAGGGATAGTTGGCTCCCTCCTTTATCTGACTGCTAGTAGACCTGACATCATGTATACTACATGTGTCTGTGCTAGGTACCAATCCTACCCAAAAGAATCTCATTATACTACTGTTAAGAGAATTTTGAGATATCTTAAGGGCACTGAAAGTGCAACTAGATCTGATATACTCTAGAGGGGGGTGAATAGAGTATATGGTGCTTTAAAAACTTTTACAAACTTTTACAACAATTGTTGTAATATGTGTGAGCAGGGAAGCAGAAATAAATCTAATCACAGTACTAAGCTATGCAAAAACTAAGCACAGAAAAATCAAGGCCAGAAACAAAAATGAAAGCAAGCAGAACCAGAAGACACAAGGAAATATAGTGGTTCCCCAAACTTGGGTACATCCACTCTTCTACCACCCTAGGTAGGAATCCACTGCAGGATGAGTTGATCAGGTGTCCTGGGCAACAATGAGCTTTTGATAAGGTGCGCAAAAACCAAAGCAGATTTTTTGATCAGGTGTCTTGCCACCAATAAGCTTTTGACAAGGTGCTCAAAAACCAGGTTCAAACTTTTGAAGGGAGTTTGAAAAACCCTTTACAGAGTGGGGGTGAGAGAGTGATGGCAGTCTTCTCTTTCTCAAACAACTGAGAAGACTATGTGGATTGATGTCAAAGCTCCCCCTAAATCCTTGAAATCTTCAGGAAGAAAAGCTTTGCTGAGGGTGATAGGCCTTCAAATATTGAACTCCAGCAATGGATGATTTCAGCAAAAGGGACTGAAATGTTGAGTGTCTAGAGTCTGGAATATGTTGGCCTTGAATACTTTGAAAACTAAAAGAGATCTGAAGATTTGAAAACTTGATCTCCTTGGATGAGTGTTCTTCAGAATTCTTTTAGACAGAAGATTTTTGAGGTTGTCTCTGTAATCTGTATTGTGTGTGCTCTGTTGTGAGAGATTCAAAAATCCTGTCTTTTATTCTCTGGTACAGAATAGAATATTATTCTCTGTCAAGGATAGCTGTTGGTCTGCATTGATTGCATCCTTAATTGCATAATCTCTTCTAGAGGAAAGTCCACAGAAACATTCCTTGAAAAATCCCTTGAAACTTGGTCCAAAATTGAATGAAAACGGCTAGCAAATCTCTGAATTAATTGCAGAATAACTCCTAACTGATTTGAATTTGAATTCTGGAAGTTATCTGAAATCGTCGAACTGAGCTCTGCTATCATCGAGCTGAGCTCAGCGATCTGGAAAACTTAAGCAGCAAAAATAATCGTCGATCTGAGCTCAAAGATCGTCGAATTGAGCTCAAAGATAAAGATCCAAGGCAGAGTCAAAATCGTCGACCTGAGCTCACCGATCGTCGAATGGAGTTCGACGATATTATGAAGTTGAGCTCAGCGATCGTCGAATGGAGTTCGACGATCTGTCGAAGTTGAGCTAGACGATCGTCGATCGGAGTTCGACGAATCGTCGTGCTGAGCTCGACGATCAGACTTAGTCTCCAGACAGAAAAACTTGGTCTTCAGGGCAGCTTCCAAACCTAGACTTCTAACCCTTAGACTCAATTCTAATTGACCTTTTAAGCTATACAGGAGGTCAAGCAAAGGTTCCTAGAGACATAGTGATCTTGACCCAAATTAGTAATAGGGTGTTCCAACAATCTCCCCCTATTTGGGTTAGGATTACTATTTACAGACTTTGGAAAAATTTAAATAACAACATACAAGTATTAAGCAGAAAAACAACAGCTAGACAAGCAGAAACACAGAGATATATATATATATCATCCAGATAACAGTCAGAATTCACAGAAACTGTCACCTTACAATGTCACTTCTTCTCTTTGCCTTTAACCATTTTAATTTCTCTGTTAGGGTTTAGGGCTTCTTTGTTGGACCTGGTGTCATTTGCTGCACCCAAATAAGTTTGCTTTGTAGGCCTGGGAACCACAGCTGCAGGATGTAACTCCATGTATCTGTCAGCATCAAAGAATTTACTGGAAGCATATCTTTCTAATTCTTTCTGTCTTTGCTCAGACATTGTAGAAATGTTGGAGGTATCCAATCCTTGATCTCTGGCCTTCTTAATCTGATCCAGTGCAGCCAATTCCTTTAACCTGGCAGTCCAAGCAGCTGGGTTATTTTCAGGGTCCTCAAAAGGTACAGGTGGCTCATACCTGTTGGAAGGGTTGTCTTGAGGAGGCCTGGCAGGCACAGTCTCTTTTAGCTTGTAGGGGAAAGGACCTGATGATGTATCAGATGAAACATGTCCTCCCCTAGAATATGGGTGCTGCCTGGAATACCCTTTGGAATATACTTGCATATCTCTCTGATTGCCCCTGTATCCTCCTCTCCTAGAATATGAACCCCTGGATTGGCTTTCCCTTTGATAGGATCTAGCATGAGGTTGATAGGGAGCCTGGCTTCTGGTTGGGGGTTGACTTGCAGAGCTTCCACCTGCACCTGCATCAGGAGGAGGTGGTGGAGGAGGATGAGGGTGCTGGAATTGGGATGAGCCCTTCTCATATTTTCTCTTTTTCTTCATGGCTTTCAGCTGGTTCTTGGAATACTGCATCCAGTGTTCAGAGATTGGGCAATTATGAAGGATATAATAAGGAATATCATTATTATCCTTAACTTTAGCAGGAGGAACCCTTTTCATAGCCTTGCTCCTTGCCTTCCTTTTCCTGGCAATGGTAGCAGATGAGTCATCAGAGTCTGTTTTGAATTCATCAGATTCAGAACTCTGATCATCATATAGAGCATCAATTTTCTTCATAAGATCTTTCTTCTGTTGAACAGCAGCAGATGAGGCAGAAGTTGAGATAGCAGCAGCAGGGACAGTAGCAGAGACAGCAGCAGATGAAGGAGGTGAAGCAGAAACAACAACAGCAGCAGGAGAGGTGACAGCAGCAGTAACAGTCTCACTTACAGCAGAAACAGCAGATTCACTCTCAACAACAGAAACTGGAGAGTTGATAGCAGCAACAACTTCACTGACAGTAGCAGAAGCATCATCAAAAATTACAGCAGGCTCAATTTCAGTGGCCTCTGACATCAGAATGTCCTTGGATATTGGCTCATCAGAAGCAGTTGGAACTTCAGCAGCAGTATGAATATCTTCAGCAGCAGCAGCATCAACAAGATCAGAAGCAAGATCAGTCCTTTCTTCAGAAGCAGCAGCAATGACTGAATGTACAAAAGAAGTGAGGATGCTAGGGTCACAGCAAGACAATGGCACAAGTGCCTTGGATAAGTCTTCTGGGGGCTGGACAGCATTACTCTCTGGCAGACATCTAAAGAAGGCAGAATCAAAAGCAGATAGCAAAGACCTTAGGTCTATTGCAAGAACTGCAGTAGGAGGCTCAGCAGCAGCAGCAACAAGAGGAGCAGCAGAAGAAGCAGAAACAGCAGCAGCAACAGCAAGAAGGCTTTCTTCATGTGGCATCTCCCCCTGCCTAGATGCAGAGACATCTGGATCAAGGCACACTGCTGTAGGTGCTGCCTGAGGGAAGAGGGAGGAGAGCCTGGCAGAAAGAGTTGCCACTGACAAGTGTAGAGGAGCCAAGGAGGTCTCCAATAGTAGAGAGATCCTGGGGGCAATCAGCTCATACAGCCTGTCAGCTAGGGCTGAGAGATCTACTTGCTCAATAGCTGGAGCAGAGGTAGATGGAATGGAAGCAGCTGGGGATGCTGGAAGGGAAGGGCTGGAGAATTGGGGAATGGAGGGCTGAGGTGTTGGTAGGGTGGATATGGAGGATAAGGGGATGGATATGGAGGGAGTGAATGTTGGCTGGTCTATGATGTGGTGTAGGAGATTTTGGAATGAAGAGGAGGAGGTAGGGAAGTCAGGAGGAGATGAGGGGGAATAATCCATAAAGGAATCATCCAGTAGGGTGAAGGATGGAATGGATGGTGAAGAGGTGATATCAGGTGGAGGGTAGGAGAACAGTGGTTGGAATTGGTCTGCTGGTGGAGGTAGAATGGGTTCTGGAGATGGAGTTGATGTTGGAGATGGGCTAGATATGGTAATGGTGGATGGAGCTGGAATGGTGGAGGGAATTGAGGAGGAGGAGAGGCAGCAACAGCAGCAGCCAGGTCATCTGCAGGGGCAGAGACCTGTGGAGGAGTAACTCTTTGAGTCCTGGTGCCTGAAGGAGCACTGGAGGAGGGCCTGCTAGGCTTGCTGATTTGCCTGTCCCACTTGCCAAAGAGGGCACAGGTTAGTCTCTTGGAGGCATTTATGTGAACTCCAGAGGAGACCAGCAAGGCAGGGCACCTGGTCTGCAGGAAAACTCCAATAATTCTTCCAAAGTTAACAAAACTCTTGTTTATTTTCTTCTTGATTAGGTCAAAGAAGACCTCACCCCAGTTCAAATTTTTCTTATCCACCAGAGCTCCCATGAGACAGAGCTGATGTCTGGATATAGTATCATGGGCAGAGTGCTTTGCCAGCAGCACTTTCCCTACCACATCTGCCAGGAACCTGTATTCAACTGACAGGTTCCTTTTGAATAGCTTGCTAGGGTTTCCCTCTGGATGACCCATCCTGGCAAGCAGTTCAGAAAAATCCTCTCCAGATAACTCAGCAGATTCTTCTCCATTTCTCAATCCAAAAACTTCTGTTAAAATTGTGGGGGTCAAGGGTACCTGATTTCCAGCAATAGACCCAACTATTGTGTTGTTATCTTGATTATGAGCTGTATAGACCCACTCCTTGATCTCATCTGAAGCCAGCTTGATCCTGGTGGTCATGAGGGCAGTTAGATTCTGATCCTTGAACAAATCCAGTATGTCTTGGAAAATCTGGTCAGTGGTGCTGAAAGATTCTATATCAATGTCAAAGCCTGCATCAAACTTCATTGCAGCTAGGACAGCAACTGACACAGCCATTGTACCTGCAAAAACTCAACAAACAAAATGACCAAGCGTAGAACTGTTTGGAGGGAAAGAAAATTCTTGCAGAGAAATCGAAAGCGCAAAAGAGAACGACGGCGAAAAATGAGTTTTATATTAGGGTTCGACGCAGAATTGGAAAGATCGTTGAACTCAGTTCGACGATCGGGGCTTCTAAAGGAATCTGAAGAGTCTTCAACATCGTCGATCTCCGTTCGACGATCTTGGAGAGCGTCGAGCTCCGTTCGACGATCGTTCAGAGAACATAATCGTCGAGCGCCGTGCGACGATCGTTGACCGGAAGAGATAGTTCATACTATCTGAGAGGCGCTGAACTCAGTTCAATGATTTGGAAATCGTCGATCTCCGTTCGACGATCTTGGGGTAAATCGTCGAGCGCAGTTCAGAGATCAGAAAAGTTCTAGACACTAAGAAGAATCAGAATATTTGCCTAGTATTGGTCAATTTTTAGGCTTTCAAAATCTTGGTAGATTATTTAAGACTTCCTCCATCTAACATTCCTAACTGATTTAGGAAGAAGGTGTGTTTCTTTTCATCCAAGGGCTTGGTGAAAATATCTCCCCTTTGCAAATCAGTTGGGATATATTGTAATTCAATTTTATTCTTTTCAACATTATCCCTTAAGAAATGATGCCTAATCTCTATGTGTTTTGTCCTACTATGGAGGACTGGATTTTGAGCTATGGAAATAGCACTTGTGTTATCATAAAAGATTTTAGACTTCTCTAAGTTGTAACCATAGTCTAGGAGTTGGTTTTGAATCCACAATATTTGTGAACAACAACTGCATGCAGCCATATATTCAGCTTCAGTAGTTGAAGTTGACACAGATGTTTGTTTCTTACAAAACCAAGAGACAAGTCTGTCACCAAGGAACTGACAAGTTCCACTGGTGCTTTTCCTGTCAATTCTGCATCCAGCATAATCAGCATCTGAGAATCCAGTTAAATCAAATGCTGAATCTTTTGGATACCAGAGACCTAGATTTGGACAACTTTTAACATACCTGAGAATCCTCTTTACTAAAGTTAGGTGTGACTCTCTAGGGCTTACTTGGAACCTAGCACATATACATGTAGCAAACATTATATCTGGTCTACTAGCTGTAAGATACAGTAAAGAGCCAATCATTGCTCTATATGTTGTCTGATCAACAGGTTTCCCATGTTCATCAGCATCTAATACAGCATTGGTAGGCATGGGTGTTTTCATACAAGATGCCTCAGACATACCAAATTTCTTAACCAGTTCATTTGCATATTTGGTTTGAGAAATAAAGATGCCTTCAGCATGTTGTTTGACTTGCAATCCTAGGAAGAAGGATAGCTCACCCATGCTACTCATCTCAAATTTAGAATGCATTAGGTTAGAAAACCTTCTGCACAATTTTGAGTCAGTAGAACCAAAAATGATATCGTCTACATAAATTTGTACTAGTAGGGTATGGAACTTATGGGTTCTAATAAAAAGAGTTTGGTCTACTCTACCCCTTATAAAACCATTTTCCAAGAGAAAGCATGCTAAGGTCTCATACCATGATCTAGGAGCTTGCTTGAGACCATATAATGCTTTATTTAATCTAAAAACATAATCAGGATAAGTTGGAGAGATAAAACCTGGAGGTTGTCTGACATAAACTTCCTCTTTGATGTCTCCATTTAAGAAAGCACTTTTGACATCCATCTGATATACTTTAAAGCCTTTGTGAGCTGCATAAGCTAGAAAAATCCTGATGGCTTCTAATCTTGCAACAGGTGCAAAAGTCTGGTCGTAGTCGATTCCTTCTTCTTGAGAGTATCCTTGAGCAACTAGCCTTGCCTTGTTCCTTATAATTACTCCTTGATCATCCAGTTTGTTTCTGAATACCCATTTTGTTCCAACAATGGAATGATCCTTAGGCTTTGGCACTAGTTCCCATACTTTGTTCCTCTCAAATTGATGCAACTCCTCTTGCATTGCAATGATCCAGTGTGGATCTTGCTCTGCATCTTGAATGGACTGAGGTTCAATTTGAGATAGGAAGCAGGTGTGCAATAGGTTTTGGTTGACCTGATTTCTGGTTTGCACACCAGCTGAGATTTCTCCAATTATTTGGGAAATTGGATGGTCTCTTGATGTTTACTAAATCAACAGGGGGTGTTGATTGTTCACCAACCTGTGTTGTTGTTTCCTCTTGTGGTACAACAACTGGCTCTTCAGGTTGTGCTTCAAAATGTTGATCATTTCCTTCATCTTCACTGCTTTCATCCTCTTGAGTAACCTGTAACCTGTTCAAGTCTTCAACTAGAGAATGTTCCTGCAAAGGTTCTATGGTAGAAGAATTCTTCTCCTTAAAAGACATGTTAGCTTCATCAAATGAAATGTGAACAGATTCCTCAATTTTCAAAGATGATTTGTTATAGACCCTATAGGCCTTGCTGATCATGGAGTATCCCAGAAACACTCCTTCATCAGCTTTGGCTTGAAATTTTGCTAAATATTTCTTGTCATTATTGTGAATGTAGCAAATACAACCAAATACTCTAAAATAGTCAACTTTAGGTTTCTTCCCTTTGAGTAATTCATAGGGAGTCTTTCCCTTTAGTTTATGTATCAGACTTCTGTTCAACACATAGTTGGAGGTGTTCACTGCCTCTGCCCAAAAGGATAGAGGTAGATGAGCATCTGACAACAATGTAGTGGCAGATTCAATAAGGCTTCTGTTTTTCCTTTCAGCTACCCCATTTTGTTGAGGAGTTCTAGGAGCTGAGAAAGTATGCCTGATCCCTTCACTCTGACAGAACTCTTGCATAAGAAGAGAATCAAACTCTGTCCCATGATCACTTCTGATCAGGGAAATGTGAGTATTGAACTCAATCTGTATATATTTGAGAAACTCTGTCAAACACTTAAAGTTATCAGACTTCTTCCTTAGAAAGAACACCCAAGTGAATCTAGAGAAGTCATCTACAATTATTAAAGTGTAGGATTTCCCTCCTAGGCTTTGTACTGTGATGGGTCCAAAAAGATCCATGTGTAACAGATACAATATCCTAGGTGAATCACTCTTATTAAGTGACTTAAAACTGTTTTTAGTTTGCTTGCCTAATTGACAAGCCTTGCAGAGTCCTTCCTTCTTATAATGGCCAGAAGGTAGTCCTCTAACAAGGTTGTCCTTGGATAGCCTAGCAATAGTTCTAAGGTTTAGGTGTCCTAATCTCTTATGCCATAAAACATTTGGTCTACAGACTGAATTAAACAAGCAGATATCTACATCAGTTGAAAGAAAGTCTACCAAGTAGATGTTACCTTTCCTTTTACCTGTCAACACAGTTGTGTTGCTCTCTGACTTGATTTTGCATAAGGTTTTGCTGAAGGTCACCTGGTAGCCTTCATCACACAGCTGACTGATGCTAATTAGGTTGTGCTTCAGTCCTTCCACATAAGCTACCTTCTTGAAAGTTACTGATCCAATCTAGACTGCACCATATCCTTTAGTTTGTCCAAAGTTGGAATCACCAAAAATAACTTTGGGTCCAAGCTTGGCTCTGAAGGATGTGAGGTTGTCCTTATTCCCTGTCATGTGCTTAGAGCACCCACTATCCAAATACCATTGCTGGTTAGATGTTGGATAGGTCTTCACCTGCACATAAGACAATTCATTTGTTTTTGACCCAGTTTACCTTGGGCCTAGGTTGATAACCTCTAAATTCAGAAATGAAAGACATCACAGGTTGACTCTTATATCCTTCAGGATGATATCTCCTTGGAGGTAGAATCCATTCAGTATAAGGGTTATAGATTTGGGATGAAGGACCCTTAGGATTCAATTTTGATTTGCCTTTGAAAAAGTTTCCAGAGCTCTGACCTCTGTTCGACGATCTTTGAGCTGCGTTCGATGATCTTGGGTCAGATCGTCGAGCTCCTTTCGACGGTCGACTATGGCTGAGGTCAGGTATATGAGATCGTCGACCTGCGTTCGATGACTTTGGCTGAGATCGTCGATCTGCGTTCGACGATTTTTCCTGAGATCGTCGAGCTGCGTTCGGCGATCGTCGATCTTCATTCGGCGATCGTCGATCTATGTTCGACGATTTCTGCTGGGACTTGGTTTTCTAAGGCAGATCAGAATTTTTCCTAGCAACCTCTACAACTCCCTTTCCCTTGTCAGAAATAAACTTGATGGGAGTTGTTAGAACAATAGGTTGGCTGGATGAGGCACCCAAGCCCAGTGTACTGTTAAATCTAGAGTTCACTGTGCTTGTGATGTCCATCAGCTTGATGCTTCTCCCATTAAGGGATTCTTCAAGCTTCTTGGCCTCAGAGCGCTCACTTTTCAGTGTAGCTATCTGTTCCCTACAGTTCTCCAACTCCTGAGAGAGTTTGAGGTTTTCTGACTTTAAAACATTGTGTTCAGATAATTGATTTCTGAGAGAGATAATCTCTTTCTCAGACTTTAGCAGGTCTAAACACAGTGCTTTAAATTCAGATTTAAAATCTTCTAAACTAAAATCAAAAGAGCTAATTACCTGATCTTCTTCAGGTTGAGTCTCTGAGTCTGACTCTGACTCCTCTTCCTCTGAATTGTGTTGTGAGGCATTGATTGCCATCATGCAGAACTCCTTTTCTTCTGCATCATCCTCATCATCACTGGAGCTAGAAGAGGCTTCTGACTCCTCTTCTGTCTCACTCCAGGATTCAGCAACAAACCCTTTTCTTGTATGCTTATTTTTGCTTGAAGAAGGTTTGCCATTTCCATTCCTTTTGGAGTCTTTCTCCTTCCTTCTTTCTTTCCTGTCCCTTCTGTCCTTGTTCTTGTTCTCTGGACAGTCAGGAACTATGTGCCCTGGTTTCCTACAACCAAAGCAAATAATGTCTTTATTGTTGTTAATGGACTTGTCATACCTTGGCTTGTCCTGCTCCTTGTATGATCTTCTTCTGAAGTCCTTTCTGGCCATCTTGTAGAATCTTTTGGCCAACAAGCTGAGTAGTTCATCATTGCCTGTAGCTTTATCTTCAGGCAGATCCTCAGTTGCCTTAAAGGCTATGGTCTTCTCTTTCCTTGTGGCTGGTGAAGCAGCCTTCTGTTCTTCCTCTCTATTCTTGATGAGTAGCTCATAAGATTTGAGCTTACCCAGCAAAGCTTCAGTGGTGATCTCATTTATACTTCTGGCATCCTTAATTGGCCAGATTCTTGAATCCCAAGTGCTGGGGAAGCACATTAGGATCTTGTCATTAAGTTCTGTCAGAGAGATCTCTTTGTCCAATGTCCTTAGCTCACTGACAATTAGACTTAGTCTGTTGTACATATCTCCCACTGACTCAGTCTCTCCCTTCTTGAAGTTCTCATATTGAGAGATGAGATGGGATCTTCTGTCCTTTCTCTCATCAGCTGAGCCTGAGACTATTTCTGAGAGCTTGTCCCAAATTTCCTTGGCTGAATTGCATTCAGCTACCTTTTGAAATATGTCATCTGACATTGTCTGGGCTAGGATGTTCATAGCCTTGGCATCAGCTACCTTCCATCTCTTGATGTCAGCATCTGTTCCTGATGGAGGTGGCACAGCATTTGTGCTTGTGCTCTCTGGGGGTCTTGGACACACTGTCAAAACAGAATTAAAGATATGTTCGTCAATAGAATTCATGTAAAGTCTAATCCTTGGCTTCCAAAGTGCAAACTTGGAAAGATTGCACACTGGAGGTCTGGTGCTAGCATAATCTTTGTTTTGGGCCATGATTTGTGCAAACAAAATCTAATAATAAAATACCAAAGAAACACAAATCTAGTTTGGGATCTTGGGGTTCAGGTGTTAGCCTGTACAACCAATCAGATATGGTATGTTTAACGAACCTGGCTTTGATACCAATTGAAAGTGCAACTAGATCTGATATACTCTAGAGGGGGGTGAATAGAGTATATGGTGCTTTAAAAACTTTTACAAACTTTTACAACAATTGTTGTAATATGTGTGAGCAGGGAAGCAGAAATAAATCTAATCACAGTACTAAGCTATGCAAAAACTAAGCACAGAAAAATCAAGGCTAGAAACAAAAATGAAAGCAAGCAGAACCAGAAGACACAAGGAAATATAGTGGTTCCCCAAACTTGGGTACATCCACTCTTCTACCACCCTAGGTAGGAATCCACTGCAGGATGAGTTGATCAGGTGTCCTGGGCACCAATGAGCTTTTGATAAGGTGCGCAAAAACCAAAGCAGATTTTTTGATCAGGTGTCTTGCCACCAATGAGCTTTTGACAAGGTGCTCAAAAACCAGGTTCAAACTTTTGAAGGGAGTTTGAAAAACCCTTTACAGAGTGGGGGTGAGAGAGTGATGACAGTCTTCTCTTTCTCAAACAACTGAGAAGACTATGTGGATTGATGTCAAAGCTCCCCCTGAATCCTTGAAATCTTCAGGAAGAAAAGCTTTGCTGAGGGTGATAGGCCTTCAAATATTGAACTCCAGCAATGGATGATTTCAGCAAAAGGGACTGAAATGTTGAGTGTCTGGAGTCTGGAATATGTTGGCCTTGAACACTGTGAAAACTAAAAGAGATCTGAAGATTTGAAAACTTGATCTCCTTGGATGAGTGTTCTTCAGAATTCTTTTAGACAGAAGATTTTTGAGGTTGTCTCTGTAATCTGTATTGTGTGTGCTCTGTTGTGAGAGATTCAAAAATCCTGTCTTTTATTCTCTGGTACAGAATAGAATATTATTCTCTGTCAAGGATAGTCGTTGGTCTGCATTGATTGCATCCTTAATTGCATAATCTCTTCTAGAGGAAAGTCCACAGAAACATTCCTTGAAAAATCCCTTGAAACTTGGTCCAGAATTGAATGAAAACGGCTAGCAAATCTCTGAATAAATTGCAGAATAACTCCTAACTGATTTGAATTTGAATTCTGGAAGTTATCTGAAATCGTCGAACTGAGCTCTGCTATCGTCGAGCTGAGCTCAGCGATCTGGAAAACTTAAGCAGCAAAAATAATCGTCGATCTGAGCTCAAAGATCGTCGAACTGAGCTCAGAGATAAAGATCCAAGGTAGAGTCAAAATCGTCGACCTGAGCTCACCGATCGTCGAATGGAGTTCGACGATATTATGAAGTTGAGCTCAGCGATCGTCGAATGGAGTTCGACGATCTGTCGAAGTTGAGCTAGACGATCGTCGATCGGAGTTCGACGAATCGTCGTGCTGAGCTCGACGATCAGACTTAGTCTCCAGATAGAAAAACTTGGTCTTCAGGGCAGCTTCCAAACCTAGACTTCTAACCCTTAGACTCAATTCTAATTGACCTTTTAAGCTATACAGGAGGTCAAGCAAAGGTTCCTAGAGACATAGTGATCCTGACCCAAATTAGTAATAGGGTGTTCCAACAAGCACACCTAATCTAGGCCTTTGGTACCCTAAGAATTGAGATTTTCTACTGACTGGATATTCAGATGCAGTCTTTGCAGGATGCAAAGAAGATACGAAAAGCAAAACTGGCACCTGTCAATTTCTAAGAGGGAGATTGGTGTCATGGAGTTGTAAGAAGCAGAGTAGTGTGGCAATCTCCACAGCTGAGTCTGAGTATGTAGCTGTAGGGAGTTGTTGTGGATACAGCATCAGCTTAAAGATTATGGTATCCAGGTAAGTAGAACATCATTATTCTATGATTCTACAAGTGCTATTTCTATTGCTAATAATCCTGTTTCTCATAGTAGAACAAAGCATATAGAAATAAGATATCATTTTCTTAGGGATCATGTAGAAAAAGAGGATATATGTTCAGAATTTGTCAATACAAGTTTTCAAATTGCTGACATGTTCCTAAGCCATTGGATGAAACTAAATTCAATAATTTTAAAATTGAATTAGGTATGATGAACATAAAATAGATTGACAAATTTGTCTAAGTAATTTTGTGTCGACACAAAAAGAGGTCTATGTCGACACACAGAAGTTGTATCGACAAATCTAGAAAATTGGTGTCGACACTTCAGAGGAGTTGTGTCAACACATCCAGAAGTTGTGTCGAAACTTATAATTAGAGTCGACATAAAATTTCTGTTGAACTAATAAGTATGTCTGTGTCAACACATCATCAATTGGTGTCGACACATAGTAGTCAACACTTCTGTCGAGACATTAGCAGTATGTGTCGACACCATCTCAATAGTGTCGACACACTAAGTAAATTTTGACGCGCCTTTTGACCTTCTATGTTTAGACACATATAAATAGGTCAAGAACAAACCTTGTCGACACGCTCTCCAGATTTTTGAGACTAGATTCTTGTGTCGACAAACTCTCTCTTCTCCATTCAAGATTTCTCACCATCCCAATGGCGCCAAAACTTGACGAAAACGTGAACGAGAGATATGAACTGGTACGGAATGCCTTTGACGATGCTGAACCAACAATTAAAGCTGTGATAGCTCTAATTGCAGAAAATAGCTTGGAGTATTTGGCATCAGAACCTACAAAGATATGGAAGAAGGAAATCCTTAAGTTCTATGGAGATGCAACTCAGGATTCAACTGGACTAAAGATTAGGTCTTCAGTCCATGGTAATAAAATCAAACTCACCATGAAGAGCATACGAAAAACTCTTCATCTGCCCAAAAATCAAGAAGACGAAGAAGTTACCTCTTCCAAGACCAGGGAAGCACTCCAGTGGTGTGGATTAGATCCCACCATGAAAATTGGATCATCCATGAATAGAAAAGGAATGAATGTACAAGGAAAATTCCTTTCTGAAGTAGTTGGCAAAGTAAACTTATGCAAACCAAGTGGACATGATAGGGTCTCAGCCTACATATTCTGCCTCATGACTAGGATCATCTACAAAATCAACACCAATTGGTCTGCAGTCATATATGAGAAGATTAGAGAAAGCATCAAGAAACCGAATCTGGGAAGGATATTAAGTTTATACTTGGCTGGAGCAATTCCAGAAGTGATGCAACAGGCTGCTGGATCCAAGATCAATCACATGAGGAGAATGGATCTAAGGATAATCTCTAGATGGGATAGAGTGCTGATAAAAGACATGGCTGATGAAGAGAGGCCAGAGAATACTGAGAAATCACCTGCTCAAGACATTAGACATGATGATCAGATGCAGGGGGAGCCTCATCTTGAGGAAGATCCAACACACTTAGAAAGTGAAATGGCTAATCAAACTATTCTTGAGGTAATCCAAGAAGTTAATCAAACAATTTTCAATAATGAGTATGAAACACTAACTGTGCCCTTGATTGATGTTGACCAGACCACTCAACTCAACAATCAAGCACAGGATGTTATCATGGAGGATACATCTACATCTGCTGATGCTCCAGAGTTAGTGGTGCCTCCAGTCCAAACTCAACAAGAGTTTACTCTTGAAGAGTTGTTCCCTAATATAGAGCAAGCCAGGACTGAGGGGGAGCAAGCTAGGACTAAGGGGGAGCAAGCTGAAATTGAGGGGGAGCAAACTAGGACTGAAAAGGAACTGCCTCCTAGTCCTCAGGAAAGAGTTGATATAGCAAGTACCTCAGCTTCTGAAAATGAAGCAGAATCTCAAGCAAAGCAGAGAAAGCTAATGGTTTTCAGAAGAAGAAGCCAAAGCTATAAAAGGCATTGCAAACTGCTCCACAACCAGTTCCTGCACATGATTATAGCTCCTTACTGGTATCTTTGCAAGTAAAATTAGATGAACAAAGAATAGCCATGGAGAAGTATATGGATGAGAGCCATAAAGAATTGCAGTTCTCCTTGGCTCAAGATATAAAATCAATTAGATTTAAGGTAAATCGGCATAAGAAGGAGATGACAGACTGCTTCCATAAAGGAGGTAATGCTGTAGTTTTTTTGGCAAAACAACAACAAGAGGCAAGGACACAAATTGATGATATAGTGGTCAAGCAAAGCTATGTCCTAGAAAATCAACTAAGGATGAATGATAATCTTACTGAATCACATAATGTGATTGTTACAGAATTAAAGAATACTGCAACTGCACTGACTGAGGTAAGAACTAAAGAGAAATCAGAGTTTGATAAAAAACTTCAAGAGGATTTAGCCACTTTCCAATCTGCACTTCAAGCCTCTCAGAAGATTATATCTACTCAGCTTCAAAAGTTTAAAGCCTATTATACAGAGGGAATAAATTATCTGGTTAATCAAATAAGGTTCCAAAAGAATGATCTCAGGGATCATATTGAAAGATAAGTCATAAAGGGGGAGAGGTTGATAGTCAATGCCAGCTCAGAGCATGACAAATAGATAACTAATGATGTTAGAGCAACTCTGGGATATCCACCCCTATGTGGTGATGACAATACAGCTGAATCAGGAATTCAAGCTACAGGAACTGAAGGGGGTCAGCAGGAAGTAGCTCAAATCATGTATCCCCCTTCTAACTTTGAGGAAATTCAACACCTGATTCACTAGATGTATAGCCCTCCAGAGGCTACTAATAATGTTATAATAGAGAAAGTAGAAATGTCAGAGTCAACACTGAATAAAGAGCAAGAAGCTCAAATTTCAAAGAAAAGATTTAGAGAGCAGGCTGAACTGAAGCGTGATTTTGAAAGATGGAGTCCAACCTCTAGAAATATTATACTCACTACCTAGCAAGCTGTCAAAGACAAAATTCATGATAGAGGTAAGTGGTATTCTGAAGTTGAGTGGAATAAATATCTGTAAAGACAAGATGTTATTCAGCAGTTCAGAAGGGATCACAAGGCTGGAAGAATACCTGCCACAGTAGTAGAACCCAGTAAATATTTTCCTAAGCCTTTTCACTATTTGGAAAGGCAAAGAGTTAAGGCTGAAGAACAAAAAAAGAAGGATCTCAAAGGCGAGAAGCCAGCTGAAGATACTGAAGCTCTAGTATAAGCAAAGATCCAGTCTAGAAAAGGCATAGTGATCAAGGAGCCTGATCAGCCTTAGGATAGTTTGACTAGATTATAAAACATTGTAATTTTCAGTTTTAAACTCCATGTAATCTATTGTCAACAAACTATTATGAAGTTTAAACAAAACTATGATTCATACTTGTTATGGTTATATCATATTCTGTGATGAAATTATTTACTTGTTTTGTTTATATGTTTCCCTGTCAGTGAATGTTTTTTTATACATTATATTATTATTTTTATTATAAGTGATGTATATCATTGACTAAGGGTTATGACTTCTCCAAATAGTGGGAGATTGTTGGGTACATTAGAAAATGTGTACTAGATTTGGAGAAGCCTCACTTAGCTCAATGATATTCATCAAGGTGTATTTGATGTTGTTTTGAGTTTATATGTGCAGGTTAAGAATATGCAGGAAAAGTTTCTAAGTCCATGAGTCGACACCAGAAAAAGCTGTGTCGACACTTGTGAAGACTTGTGTCGACACTTGGGAAACGTTGTGTCGACACCTGGAGTCAATTGTGTCGACACTTGGAAAAGCTGTGTCGATACCAGAAGAAATTATGTCGACACACAGGACTTGTGTCGACACATAGAAAGTTCAGTCGACATCAACTGTGTCGACACACAGGACTTGTGTCGACACACAGAAAGTTCAGTCGACATCAACTGTGTCGACACACAGGACTTGTGTCGACACACACACCAGAATTTCTTCTAAGTTAATTGTGTCAAGACAAGAAGTGACTGTGTCGATACACAGGACTTGTGTCTACACATTCTTACAGAAGCTATGTCGAGAAGCAGTGTCGACACCATGAGAGCTGTGTCGACACCACCAAGGATTGTTTCGACACTTAGTCTACTTGTGTCGATGCATGTGAAGTTCAGACTCGACACTTTTCTGACAGAGACAAAGTTTCAAGAAGTGACTGGAGACTTGACAGCTGTCATAACCAACAAGTCTACTGCAACTGTCAGATCTATCAGAAGTTGGTTAGCAACTGGATCAGCCGGTAACCTTGGATCAAGTCTATATAAAGACAGATTCTATCAACTGAAAACGACGAAGTACACAAAACACAATTACAACAGAAGATCCAACATACACAAGAAAATCCAGTTAGAGATTTCTAGTGGATCTAAGTGATGAATTTCAAAATATCTTCAGAAGAATTTGTAGAGAGAGAGCTCCAATAATTCAAGTGAAGAAAGAGACTATCATCAACTAGTCTCTTAAGAGCAGATCCTGAACTAATCTACAAAGAAGAATTCAGATTAATTTCTGGATTTTAAGAAGGATGCTAATTGAAGATCAACTTCAAGAAATTCAATCTTACTGTATTCAGATTCAAGATGCTTTGAAGAAAGCCAAAGACAGTTTGATTTCTGTGTAATCAGATTCTTCAAGAACTGATCAAGAAAACTTTCTACCCATTCTTTCTCAACTTGGGTGAAAGATAAAACTTATTTTATATCATTTTTCTGTAAGATCATTATTGATCTGAGTTGTAAGCCTAATTTATAAAGGCTGAGGTAGGGCTGAGTGTCTGAGGTAGGAGATTTATTTCTCTGAGTTGTAGGCCTTGGGAAGGCTGAGGTAAGGTTGTATGCCTGAGGTAGGAGATTTAATTCTCTGAGTCGTTGGCCTGGGTGAAGGCTGAGGTAGGGCTTAATTGCCTAAGTTGTAGGAGTGTGGACTCACTCTGAGTTATAGGAACCTTGACTGGGTTCTGAGCTGTAAGATCTGTGGATCTGAGAAGGAAGGAAGAAGTTAGGCTGAATCTAGCACACTGCTAGATAGGCGAAGGGGGAAAGTGGATGTGCCCATCATTTGGGGAACCACTATAAATCTGTGTGCCATCTGTGATTATGTGTGATATTGTGATTTATGTGATGTGGTAGCTGTAGAACTGTTTGATTCTATTTGATTAACTAAAGTAATATTCTGTCTTAGAGTAAAAAGGAATTGAACTTATTCACCCCCCCTCTCTAGGTGTTTAGATTATCTTGAAACCAATTCTTTCACATTGAGTGAAGGAAGCTCACTCAATGCCTAACGAAGAAAGCATCGACAGAACAGAGTGATGTCAAAGCTTAAGAAGAAGTTGACAAAAAATCTGTCTAAGTCCAGAAGCGTTGAGTGAAGGCAGATCCCTCAACGCCAGCTCAACAAAAAATTCAACTAAGTACAGAAGGATTGAATGAAGGCTGTAGACTCAACGTCTAAGCAAGATGGCACCCTAAGGCCGGAAGCGTTGGATGAAGACAACTCACTCAATACCACCATTCAGAGAAGCGGCTAAGTCCAAATGCATTGAGTGATGAAGGTTCACTCACGCTAAGTCTATATTCATTGAGTATTGTTAACACACTCAACGCCTGCTGCACAATATTTGGCTAAGTGTTTTGGCACTGAGTGACTTACCTTCACTCAATACCTAGGATAAATTGTCTAAAATCGACTATGTCCACAGATGCTGACATCAACAAAATTCAATATCATTGCGGGAAGTCTATAGTACATGGCAAACGACGTCGCACACCTTCTGTACTGCATTTAATGCTAAAGCTAAGTTGTAGCCAACAACTCTTGCAAGTCCCGAGGCACAAAGATTCGTTGGATGGCAGAAGATAAAAAGCGACAATCAGAAAAGATAAAAAACATTTGGAAAAGCTCTGGACTTCATCTTCTTCCTCTCAACATTGTTGCAGAGCCTAAAGAACGAGTTCAAACTTCTGATCTGAGAGTTCAAGAAGGTAGTTGTTGTCATTCTCACCTACAATAGCAAGTTCAAAGAAACTTCTCTAAAATAGAAGAAGAAGAAGCCAAGGCTAACCCTAGCTGCAACATATCAGTTGATAGAAGTGAGTTGTTGTCATTCTCACCTGCAATAGCATGTTCAGAGAAACTCTCTGGGAAAGAAGGAGGATCAAGGGCTAACCCTAGCTGCAGCATCTTCACAGTTCAAGCAGATTTTTCCTGAAAAACATTTTCTGGAGTTATGAAGAAGAAGAAGATATCTGGAATGAGTCAACTCAGCACAGAAGGAGGTAGACACAGAGAAAATCTCTCCAGTGTCTAGTCATCATCAACAAACTTATCTATCTCTGTAGGATCTTTTGGATCTGAGTGTAAGCCTAATATTATAAAGGCTTAAGTGTAGGATCTTTTTTAGATCTATGGTAGGATCATTGTATGGATCTAAGATAGGGACTGTGAGCCTGAGTTGTAGGACTTGTGCTCAAGTCTGAGGTAGGATCTTGGACTGGATCTGAGTTATAGGGAAGTTTGCCTGAGGTAGTATCTGGTTCAGATCTGAGGTAGGAGAGTATTCCTCTCTAAGTTGTAGGGCTATTCTCCTAGCCTAAGTGTATGACTATTTGAGGTAGGTTATCTTTGGATCACTGAGCTATAGGAGCAAAGCATGCTCTGAGTCGTAGGGCTTTGTGCCTGAGATAGGTCTTAGAGGAGACTGAGAGATCCTGAGGGATCTATGTTGTAAACTCTTTAGAGAAGAGTTTGGAGAAGTTGCCTTGTCTAACAAACAGTTAGAAAGGTGGGAGGGACAGTGGATGTACCCATAATCTGGGGAACCACTATAAAAATCATGTGTGTTGTATGTAATTATCTTGAAAGCTAAACCACCTTAAATCACAACTCACCTAAAACAAGAAAAGCATAAAAAGGCCTAAAACCTATTACCCCCCCCCCCCCAAGGTGTTAGATACTCTTAAATAAATCTAAAGACTTTCACTCGGGTCCAGCTAAATTTGTAGAATATACTTCCTTTCCGCTGTGAAGGTTATTGCGTTGGCGCTCTTCCGTGGATTGGGCTCGGTGTTGCCAGACAAAGCTCCTTATTGGCGTTCTGAGAGTAATTTGGCTAATTATCCAATTTGACTTTCTAAATTTTTAATAGATCTTATTAGATTTTGAATATTGGACTCATTCGAGGTAACGTATTTGGTGAAGACTTCTTCAAGTAAAGAGGGCATTTGTGGTGGCGGTGGAGCAAATCCGGGAGGATTTGTTAGGTCCATTGATCACAATGTCCCAGATTTGTAGAATTCAAACAAGTCAATGGTATACACATAGATATATTTAATGCATGCTCTAAGTTAAATGCGTGCAGGATGTTCTTTGTCACAATGATTAGATAGGTTGTTTAAGTGATAGTGACAGGTGGACACAAGGAAGAATGCTGGGAAGAGAAAAATTTGTCTAAGTCCATAGGCATTGAGTGAAGGCAGTTCACTCAATGCCAGATGTTAAAAAGCGCTGAGTAGAGCATGGGCAATCAAAGCTGGACTGTTGACAAAGCAGAATTTTGGTTAAGTCCACAGGCATTGAGTGAAGGAAGTTCACTCAATGCCATATAACACGAGGCGTCGAGTAAAGCTCGGATAGTCAAACCTTCAGCATTAGCAAGAAAGAATTCTGGTTATGTCCAGATGCGTCAAGTGAGGACAACTCACTCGACGCCTAAAGAAAGAAGCATCGAGTAACGCTCTATGTTGTCAAACCCAAAGGAATTGAGAAGAAATTTGGCTAAGTCCAGAAGCATTGAGTGAAGCCAGTTTACTCAACGTCAAGCTCAGAAAGAATCGACAGAACAAGCTTCAATCAAAGTCTCAAAAGATGTAGACAGAAAATCTATATAATTCCAAATACGTTTAGTAAGGACAGTTCACTCAATGCCAACTCAACGGATAAATCAGCTAAGTACAGAAGCATTGAGTGAAGGTTGTTCACTCAACGCCTCATTAAGATGACAGGAAAGTCAAGTATACGTTGAGTGATGAAGGCTCACTCAACGCACTCAACGCCTATCAACAAAAAGTTTGTCTAAGGTTAAAAGCATTGAGTGAAGGTCGTTCACTCAACCCCTCTTCAACTAAGCTGACAAAAGTTGAAAGCATTGAGTGAAGACAACTCACTCAAAGCCTTCAGTTAGAGAAAAGCGGCTAAGTCCAAATGCGTTGAGTGATGAAGGTTCACTCAATGCCTAATGAGTTAAGACTATAAAAGTCTATAATTCATCGAGTGATGAATGATCACTCGACGCCTAATGGTACAGAAAATTGGCTAACTGTTTTGGCGCTGAGTGAAGGCTATTCACACAACGCCTCTGATGAATCTTCTATGTTTGACTAAGTCCA
Source organism: Platanthera guangdongensis (assembly GCA_039583875.1). Classification (NCBI taxonomy): domain Eukaryota; kingdom Viridiplantae; phylum Streptophyta; class Magnoliopsida; order Asparagales; family Orchidaceae; genus Platanthera; species Platanthera guangdongensis. Next base: position 118,590,106 of record CM077156.1, on the reverse strand, counting down.
CAGTTGCTAAAGTTAGCAGCAATTCAAAATGTTGTGGGAAGTCTACAGTACATGACAAATGGTGCTGCATGCCTTCCGTACTGTATTTAATGCAAAAACAAAGTTGCAGCCAACAACTAATCTGGTCCTGATGCTCAAAGAGCCGTTGGACGATGGAAGATAAAAATTCTACATATCAGTAGAAAGAGTGTGGATCTATTTTCTAAAAGGGTTAGACTTCAACTTCTTCCTCTTGACACTCTTGTAGAGCCTAAAAAACAAGTCCAAATTTCTGATCTAAGAGTTCAAGAAAGTTAGCTGTTATGATTAACACCTTCAACAACAAGTTCAGAGAAACTTATCTGAGGTAGAAGAAGAAGCAGCCAAGGTTAACCCTGGCTACAACATCTTCACATCTCAAGCAGTTTTATTCCTAAAGAATATTTTCTATAGCTGTGAAGAAGATATATGAACTGAGTCAACTCAGCACAAAAGGAGAAAACTTTTGGAAAGTACTGGACTTCATCTTCTTGCTCTCAAAACTACTGCAGAGCCAAGAGAAGTTGTTCCAACTACTGATCTGGAAGTTGATATAAGATAGTTGTTGTCATTCTCACATGCAACAACAAGTTCAAAGAAACATCTTTGGGAAAGAAGAAGTAGCAAAGCCAAACCCTAACTGCAACTACTTCACAATTCTAGCTAATCATTTCTGAAGAACATTTTTTAGAAGTTATGAAGAATAAAGCTGAACTTAGTTTTCTCATGATAGAAAGAAGAAGATACAGAGAACATTTCTCTGGGGTCAGATCATCATCAACAAACCTTTCATCAAGTAGGATCTTAATAGATCTGAGTGTAAGCCTATTATATAAAGGCTAAGTGTAGGATCTTTTGTAGATCTGTGTAGTAGGATTCTAAGGTGAATCTAAGGTAGGATCCTGGATTGGATCTGAGTTGTCAGGCAGTTTGCCTGAGGTAGGATCCTGGACTGGATCTGAGTTGTAGGGCAGTTTGCCTGAGGTAGGATCTGGTTCAGATCTGGTGTAGGAGAGTATATCTCTGCGTTATAGGGCTATCCTCCTAGACTGAGTTGTAGGACTTATGCTCAAGTATGAGATAGGGCATGTGTGCCTGAGTTATAGGATAAAACTTCTCTGAGTGGTAGGGCTTTGTGCCTGAGCTGTAGGTCTTGGACGAGATTAAGAGATCCTGAGAGATCTGATTTGTAAGCTCTTTGGAGCCAAGTTTTGGAGAAGTGTCTTGTTTAACACATTGTTAGAAAGGTGGGAGGGATAGTGGATGACCCATAATCTGGAGAATCACTATAAATCTTGTGTGTGTTGTTGTTGATTGTCTTGAAAGCTAAGTATAACTAAATCACAATACACCTAAAATAGAAAAATATAAAAAGACCTAAAACCTATTCACCCCCCCCCCCCCTCTAGGTGTTAGCTACTCTTAAATCTAAAGACTTTCAGGATTCATTTGTGATAGTCATTGAGCATTATTGGGGTTGCTCTAACAAAATTTAGAATGGTCCTTAAACCAGGATTATAGTTATTATTAAAATAAATATTATTATTTGGGTTAAAAGGAGGATGATAAAAGTTCCCCTTATAATCTACATGCTCTTTGACCAAATTATTACAAAAATTATTATTATTATTAGCCTAATTGGTGGCGGAGGAAATAGACATCTCCCCCAGTTGCTTAGGTATCCGCTCTACTTGAAATGTTAAACTAGTGTTGGCCTCGACTTCATAGAGTCTGGTCGGCTTGTTAGGGCGTGACTGTGGCACATTCTACTGGTAAGCATTCATGGCCATCTTCTCAAAAAGGTCTTGAGGGCTTCATGGGTTTTATTATTAAGAGTACCCCCGGCTGCCACATCGATCATTTGCCTTGTTTGGGGATTCAAATCATTGCAAAAAGTTTGGACTTGTTGCCAAACAGGAAGGGCATGATGAGAACATCTACGCAAAAGTTCCTTAAAGCAATACCATGTATCAAAGAGAGACTCCTAGTCAATTTTCCTAAATGAGAGAATATATGTTTGTAATTTTGTGGTTTTAACCAGAGGGAAGTATTTTGTCAAGAACTTCTTTATCATTTCAGCACATGTAGTGATGGATCCTCTAGGAAGAGAACTCAACCACTGCTTGGCCTTAGTCCGCAAAGGAAAGAAATAAGTGCAAATGAATGGTGTTATCAGTCACACCATTAATCTTAAATGTATCGCAAATCTCTAAAAAAATGGAAAGATGCAAATTCGGATTTCATTCGACTAGTCATCAAAAATAATTGATTGTTGCACCATTTTAATAATACTTGTTTTAAATTCAATATTATTATTTGCCACCATCAGGCTAATAATACAAGATTGTGTCCCCTCGTAATTTGGCTTCGCATAATAGGACATGGTCTATAGCGGTGCCTCATTATGATTGGAATTATCCATAATTCCTAGGTCGGTTTCTCCAATCGGTTCTTCGAGAATTACCAATAAATTTTTATCACGGAATCGTAGGTGTCGCCACAAGGTGCGCTCGATTTCCGGATCAAAATTCAAAATAGGATTGTCTGAAGAACCCGCTCGGGACATATACCGAAAAATAAAATGAGAAAAATAGGGACGATGAGAATAAATGATGAAGAAGGAAAAATATAAAATTATAATTATAATATTATTATTTTTCTTAAAAGCGAGTTGCATTAGTCCCGGACTTCCCGATGTCTACCCTATGAAGTGTTCGCACTGGTACTAGGAGATATGCTGGGAAGACAAGTCCAAACTGTGCTTTCTGAGAATTTAAATTGCGTCTTAAAAAAATTGAAAAAAAAAATTGAATTTTTTTTTTGAAAATTGAAAATGATAAAATTAATAGCTATTTCTTTTTTCAAATTATCAACCAAAAGTCCTCAACAATGACGTCAAAACGTGATTATGCGTGATTGCGACGATAAATGACAAAAACAAGTGTATCTTACAGAATATAGTATATGATCAATTAGATCAAGGCGGTTGATTAATTCTACTTTGGAAAATTGCTATTATCTTATAAAATCTAACTTTGGAGTAGGTTTGTAAGATTAAATACTAATTGAATTAAATGGATTGAAAATGATGGAAAAAAGCTAGAACCCGATCTCTAAATCATCTTGGACTAAAAAATATAGAATAATATAGAAATTCATTTCTCTTTTCAAAGAGGATTTGACCGTGGAGGTTCTTATAGCATGAACACTCCTCTCTCGAGGATTATGTTCAACTAAACTTAGGTGTATCAACCGAACTCTCATTCTCAAATTGCATCGCATAAGACTTACTTTAGGTTGTGAACCTCGCTATTAGATTTCACTCCAATCTAGAAGAGTTATGTCGTTCTCTCTCAAGGGTTGCACTTTACTCTTTTTACCTATGAGTGATCAATTAGTCCTATGAGTCTCTCGGCTAACTAAAAAACGAATACAAATATGAAAACTAAATATTGATTATATATCATCAATGATTAGATCAAAGGTAAATCGCAAGCGTTCAACAAATTGAGAAAAGAAATTCTAAAATATTAAACACTACTTCATCCTTGAATCATCTTGATTGAGTACTATAGGAATTAGTTACTAATGGAGATGGAGGAATCATTATCATATGAATAAGCCATGAAGACAAAGAGAAGTGAGATGAAAAGAGAATAAATTTTTATTGCTTGCTAAGAGAATTACATGGAAGGAAAATTAAAGATTACAAGTTAACAATTCTAATTGCCAGAAAAGAGAAGTACAAGAAGACTAAAAATAGCTAGGACAAAGCAAAAAACTACAAATTGGACTCCAAATTTTGATTTCTTGGCTTCTGGAGAAGCTGCCTTTTTATAGTTGAAAAGTGTAGGTTGCACGACCCCTGGTCACACTAGAGACCTGGGGGCATGTCTTGGGCGTGAAGACCGGGAGCAGATCAGGTGCGGTCTGGATTTTATTCGGAGCATTACAGGTGAGTCGTGCCTCTTGGTCAAGTTCGTGTCAGGGGGCTTGACCTATGGAAACGTCTTCTGGCGGGAAAATCTGGCGGGTTGGAGTGTAATGATCGATCCACATGAAGTACATGGGCGTGACCCTGATGGTCACGACCGTGCTTGGGGCACGATAGCTGGCTTGATCGCTGGGGTTATTATACGGGCATGATGTCGAAGTCACGCCCCCTAGTCACACGCGTGACTGCTGGGTGTGAACTTTTAATTGACATGGTAGCCTGATCCTGTGTTGTCGCACGAGCTCCGGGCGTGACCCTTGTCATGCCATAGGTACACGCCCATGACTTGGACGTATACTTTATGATTTTTTCATGCTTGCTCCAAATCTTCTCCTAATCCTGTTGGTTCTTCCCAAACTACTATATGTATCCCAGTTTAACCTGAAATCAGAAAAGAGCACATTTTAGATTATAATTAAAATAAAATGAACATTATTTGATTGATTAAATACTAAAATACTACTTAAAATAGAGATACTTGAAGCCCTATCAATAACCCACTTTGAAATTAAATATAAAAGAAAAATTTATAACTTTCTAATCTAAGCCTTGACCGTGGAGATTCCCAAATTGTTAACACACCTCTCTCAAGAAATATGCACGCTTGAGATTTGGTTGATCGACTGAACTCTTGTTATATAATCGAAACCCATAATACTCACTTTAGGAGGTGGATCCCGCTATTGGATTTGACTCTAATCCAGAAGATTTATGGATTATGTGTAATTTTTTATTCTAGAGTGATTGATTCGTACACACGATCCTCTCAGATAATTAGTATATTAAAACCTATATCGAAATCCATAAGGAATATAAACTCAATATGTTATATTTTCAAAATAAATCAAAGAGAAGAAAAGGAGATAAAAGAGAAGATGATATTCATTCAAAGTTGTAATAAACAAGTACTACAAAATTAACAAATTGAAATGAAATAAAAAGTATATGGAAAAAAAAGACATTTCATATAGGGAAATTAGAATAACATTGCAGAATAGAAAAAATTACATGAAATAAAGCTACATTAAAGTAAAATAAAAAAATATAAGAAATTAAAACTACAACTAAAATAACAAAAAATATAAAAGCATTTTGGCCCAAACTGGCAGAAATATAGGAGAGAAAATTTGTGGAATCAGGCTGCATTTTATAGGCTTGAAAATTGAGGTGCATGCCCTTGGTCATGGGAGTGACCTAGGGAGTGACCTAAGATTGATTGTAGGGAGAAGAATTTGGCGGTGGCAGGAGCAATTTGAGATAGATTCAGTGTTTTGGGTAGTTCATTGCCTAGGTCACGAGCGTGACCTAGGGCATCACATGTATGGCAAGCGACAACAGTTAATTGAAATTTTGAGGGCAACTATAATAAATTGAAATTTTCTAAAGTGTCTAAAAACAAGAAATGAATATAACTAAAATCAAAAGATGTTTAACAAAAAACTATGAAATTGAAACTAATTAAAAGAAAAAAGTGTTAATTAAACACTCAAATCAAATTAAGATCTTAAGATATTTTTTAAAACTAAATCACCTAAAAATTAAATCTAACAAACTATGATAAAATAAAAGATTAGCAAATTAAAAACCTCAAAAATGCTTATAAATATACTCAAAAATTAAAATTTTGAAATAACAAAAAATAATATGGGCTTTATTAAATTTGTTTATTTTTCCTAACTTTTCATTTTATTGAAATTTTTTATTGTGGTTTTTTTTGTTTTTTAAATATAAAATATAAAGTCTCGGATATAGAATAAAAATAAGTTATACTCCTATTTTTTGTTACTCCTTAAACTCTCTGAGGTATACCTGGTGAAGGGCTTTCACTAGTACTAGAAGATGTGATGGGATGACACCCCAAATCTTCCTTTCCAAGAAATTATATTTTCATTTTTTCTTATTTTAATTTTCTATTTTTATGAGTACTTTTCTAATTTATTTTTTTGTGTTTTAGGAATTTTCAAAGTAGTACACAAATATTTCAATTTTTTATAATTTTCAAGCTTTTGTATTTTTTGTAATTTTTGTTTTGCTAAAAATGCTAAAATATAAGGGAAAACACCCTCATACTTACAATTCAACATTATTCTCAATGTTAAAAGCTAAGCATGAAAGAGAACAAAAACACAAGAACATTCAAAGAGGAAATAAACACAATGCGACATAAAATAAAAAACAACAAAAATGAAAAATGGGGGGAGAGGGCGTCCCTGATTTGAAGATGGGGAGCCCTCATGAACACCTGAAAAACATGTTAAAACAAAAACAAAACCAAAACACAAAAAATTATTAATTCTATATGTTTTATAATTTTTTTAGGATTATATGTTTTACATTTTTTGGGTTTTTAAACTTACTAAAAAACAATAAAATAAATTTTTTTTGGATGTTTTTATTTGTCTTAAACTTCTCATGGTCTACCCGGTGAAGTGTTCGCAAGGTACTAGGATATGCGATGAGATGACACTACAAATCTCCCTTACCAAAAAATTATTTCAATATTAGATTTTTTTATAAGGGGAAAAATTAAAAATATAAAATTAATAACGTTTTCTTTTTTTTGAAATATCGACAAAATCTCCTGACAACGACGCTGAAAACTTAATAGAAAAGTTAGAGTTCTCCAATCTATATATGATTAAGCAAGTGTACTTATCCAATATAACATAGGATATGAAAACATGTAAAGGTCATAAAATCATGGATCTGTCGAGTACTTCTACTACAAGAAAACTAACTATTATTTTACCAAATAAAAATTTTAGATAAATTATAATTAAAACTAAACTAAATAAGAAAAAGAAATACTTGATCAGAACTCACTTTGAAATTAAACATAAAAGATAAATTTATAACATCCTAATCTAAGTCTTGACCATGGAGATTCCCAAATTATGAATAAAGCTCTCTCGAGGAATACGCCCACCTTAGATTAGGTTGATAAACCTAACTCTCGTTCTATAATTGAAACCCATAATACTCGATTTAATAGGTGAATCCCGCTATTAGATTGACTCCAATCCAAAAGATTTACGTCATCTATTCTCGAGGATTGCGTCCAACTCCTTTTATTTCTAAGCAATCGATTCTTACGCATGAGCCTCTCGGTTAACTAAAATACAAAAACATATATCAATATCTATAACTGGAATATGAACTCGATATGTTATATTTCAAAAATAAATCAAGGGGAAGAAAAATGAGATAAAAGAGAAAATGATATTCATTCAAAGTTTGTAATAAACAAGTACTACAAAATCAACCACTTGACTTGAATTAAAAAGTACATTTGAAATAAAGAGATATTTTATAAAGCAAAATTAAATTAATATTGCATAAAAGAAAAAAATTACATGAAATAAACATACACTAAAATAAAAATTTAATACAAGAAATGAAAACTACAGCAAAAATAACTAAAAATAAAGAGCATTTTTAAAAAAATGGGCAAAGGAAGATGAGAAAAAATTGCTGGAATCGGGCAACAATTTTTAGGCTTGGAAATTGAGGTGCACAACCTTGGTCATGGGTGTGACCAAGGACGTGACCTAGGATCATTCCTGTCATGGCGTCAAGGCGAACCAAGGCGAGCGTCGGGCGCCTTGACGCTTAGGCAACAAGGTGGATTCTTCGGCGACCACAAGGCGAGCAAGTCGCAAGGCGCTAATTTACATCACTTTATTTTAAAAAAAAATAGACTATAGACTGCGATTATTATAATAACCACAGTCTATAGTCTGCAGTCTATAGACAACAATTATTATAATAACTGTTGTCTATAGACTGCTGACTATAGACTGTGGTTATTATAATAATCGCAGACTATAGTCGTCTATAAACGACGGTTATTTTAATAACCATGTCTTAAATCCTACCTGCCATACTTTAGACGGCGGTTATTATAATATATGTTATCTAAAGCTGCTTTTTTTTTACTTAAAACGAAATGTTTACCAAGTACTAAACTTCCAAATACAAACACACAGCCACACAGATTTTTCTTCATAGCAATAAGAGTAGCTTCTATATATAGGCAGTTAGCAGTAAGAAAAAAAACAATGTCAATCAATAGTTCAATACAGACTTTAGAGAAAGCAACTAATCGTAGCTTCTGATATATGGGATGTTAGCACTTAGCAGTAAGAAAGAACAATGTCAATCAGTAGTTCAATACGAATTTAAAAGAAAGCAATAACACAAAAGGGAACACAAAAAATCATAGTATAGTATTGTGGTCAAAATGTCAAATCCAAAATATCTTTATCCAATGCACAATAGCATATTAGCATGAATAATGTTTTTTAAAAAAAATTAAAAAATCATAAAAGATCAATTAGAATCATCATCTAGTAAGGCGTCATTGGCATTGCATGTGCTTGGTTGGTTTGAGGTACATATCTTTTGCTCATAATTATCTTCAATATTTTCATCATCATTGGCAAAGAAAAAATGATCTAAATCTTCATCCCCTTCATCCAATAGTTAAGGATTAGCACTAGCTCCACTTCGTAAATTTTGTGCCCCAGTTCCAATAGCTCTCTCTCTCTAGAGCTTCCCATGTGAGATTATCATCTTCAAAAACTAGTGCATCCTCTAGTTTGTTCATCATCCACTCACTAATCCAATTTAGCTCATCAAGCACTAAAGGGTTATAATATCTTCCCTTTTCACGTCTTTCTTATAATCGTGATTGTAGATGATGATTATATTGGATATATACAAGATCACTAAGCCTTTGATGCTCCAGTCTATTTCTTTTCTTTATGTGAATCTGAATCAAGATAATTGAAAACTTATTAGTCAATATAAAAATATTAATTTTTATATTGAAAATTTGTATACTTACAAACTTAAAAGTACTCCAGTTGCACTCACAACTAGAAGAAGAACAACATAAGTCAAGTATGCACAATGCTACCTTTGCAAGGTCAACATTCGGTCCTCCATGTGCATCTCATCAATCCACTATTCATTTAAGACAAATATAAATTATTTGACATATAAATAATTTAAGAAAAAAATAAAAACTTAATCAATACTTACCTGGATTTAAGGTGGTTCATTGCCTAATAGACATAGACTTTCCAAAACTATTTCGAGAGATTTGTAGTTAATACCTTGCTCTGCAATCTTGTCTTGCAATTCTTGATCGGGCACTAGTCTTGCAATAACATCATTGAAACCATCTTGAAATTTCCAGGAATCATCATTATGTTTTTCCTCATATTCAAAATATTTGCTTGGATTTAGAAACAAAGCCGTCATGTACAACTTTTGCTCCATTTGATTTGTCCAGCTATTTTCAACAATATCAATAATCTTTTTAAATAATCTTTCTTTGTTATCAAAATGATCTTTGATCTTTTGTTTAGCTTCTTCCATTGCTATATATACTTCAGGCATAGCCGACCTTTCATCTCCATATACTAATCGCAAAACAGCAACAGTGGCTTTCCTCCTTTTAGGCAATCACTTACTCCATTCAAAAAAATGGTTGAAAGTATTATTTCAACAACTTGTTTTACAGCTTCTGTTTTTGTCAAACTAGCGGCGTTCCATGAAGGCAACACAGAGAATAATTTCAGTTTCTCCTCATTCTTAAGCACACTTTATAGAGTAAGGAATGATGTTGCAAATCTAGTCACTGAATATCTCACTAGATCACCACCTATAGTAGTCCTAATTGCATCAAGTAAATAAGTGTGTCTGTAGATGAAATTTATGATCATCCTAGCCTTTCTTATAACAATTTTGTTCTGTAGTAGCTTGCATATATCCTCTAGCATAAGATCAATACAATGAGCAACACATTGAGTCCAAAATAATGTGGGTTTTCTCTCCATTAAAATTTTACCAGCTGCCTTGTAATTGGAAGTATTGTCAGCCACCACCTACATACAACATGACTTTGTAATTTGTATATATTGAAAGTTGTAGTCTTGTAGACTATTAACTTGAAATATGAAAATTAGGGAGACTAAAAAATTTACCTAAACAACGCGTTCAGATCTTATCTCTCTAATCTCACAATCAAGCAACTCGGATAACATTGTGGCATATTGAATATAACTGGATGCATTTACGGAACCCATAAAATAGGATCCTTCTGGACAGTTTACTAGAAAATTGATCAAATATCTCCCTCGTCTGTCTGTCCAACAATCTGACATAAGTGTGCAACCATATCTCCTCCAGTACGCTTGATAGTTTGTCTTCATCTCCTTAACTTTATCTTTTGTATTCGATAACAATGGGACTCTCAAATCATGATAACTATGGCCTTTATAACCAGGCCTATATCTGGTTGTATTGGGCACTAAAAAAATAAATAATTGGTAAGTATTTTAATTATAAATTTTTAAATATTTAAAAATTTAGAATACATAAACTCATATAGGATATAAGTCTATAACTTACCAGCTTCCACTTTAAAACCTTTGGTTTATGAAAATTTGTACGCCAATCTTTTGCTAAATCCTAAAATGTACTTCATAAAATATTAAAAAAAAATAGTTTATAGCCAAATCTGAATTCCAAATAGGAAAATAAGTAAATAACTAATTAATAAACTTACTTTTTAATGACATTTTTAATATCCTCACGAATGTCATGATTTAGGGGATCAAGCCAATAAACTATATTATTATTATAATCAATAATAGCCAACATCCAATGTTCTCTGTGAAACAAATGAAAATTTTAATAAGGTAATTAGAATAAAAATAGCAATAATCATTGATACAGAGATACTTCATACTTATAATCTATGATAGGGCAAAAATAATAAAGATCCTGATTGGAGTTGACTAAGCCTGATTTTTAGATATTTAACTCGTGTCTTTGAATTAGCCTTGACATACTTATCATCAAAAAATGGCTATTGGATTATGAAAATATACACCTCTATTGTATGTAAATTTCTTTAATTGAGAATCTATGTACCTGCAATAAAATATGTAAATTCAAAATCAATTTATATATTAATAAAAAATTTTAATTTTGTAATATTTGATACTCAGTAGTCAGTACTCACCCAATGCATATTAATATGATGTTAACACCATTTTTTTCTAAATTTAGAAAATCACACAACTCTGACATTTCAAAGTATGTACTTGTTGATTCAGCATGCCCAAATACTATAAAATCTAATATTAGAGCTATTATTTTATTTTCATTCATCATCCTAGTAATGAAACTGGATAACATAACAATGAAGTCATTTGTAGTCTCAATAGCATGTGAAAATAGAAGAATTAGTATTTGAACATCAATATTGAATTCCTTATGTACATAACAGTCAAAAATAATATTATAATACCAGAGAACGTAAACACTCGTGTGATGTCTCAGGTTTATATGACCCGGTTTCATGCTCTGTTTCATGCTCCGACTGAGAAAAAAAAAAAAAAATTATTTATTACCTGCGCAACAAAAAGAGAGCATAACATTTCATAAAAGTATAAATATATAAACATAATAATACCTAAGAAGCTTGAGATATATATTGACAAGTTCCAGTTCTAGCTCCACCACTAAACATGTGCATAAGTTCTTTCATTTGATTCTTTGTACTACTTATCTCGGCTTGATGCACTTGTTGTTGCTCTTGTTGTTGTTGGCTCCATAATTGTTGTTGCTCTCGTTATTGTTGGCTCCATAATTGTTGTTGCTGACTCAATTTTACTTGGACTATAACTTCGACATCTTCAATACGAGCTACTGATGTCCTCTGACTCCACCTATCATTCTTGAAAAAACTTGTAATGGTGGAACACTTGCCACCAGCTCTAACTCTGCCCGGATATTCTTGGCCTAAAATAGATGCAAGGATGTCATCTATTCTCTGTGACACTGTTTCAGCACTCTGGGACTCTTGCCTCGATAACTCATCCTAAACAATAGTAATAAATATTAATGCAGAATTGCAGATAAGAAATTATACTTCACAAGCAATATTAATATTGAATAAATTACAAATGAATAAATGAAACATTTAAACTTACAATTTTAGATGTCAACTCAGCTGCATTTGTATTAATGTATTCATTGGTCTTTCTTTTATGACCGGCTTTCCATAACTCTGCACGTGAAATTAGTGCAGCTGCATCTTGTTCAACCTTGACAATAAAATAAAAATAAATTATTATTTAAATTATTGATAAAACCAATATGTAAAATAAAAATACGAGATAGAAGTAGAGAACTAATACCATTCTTTTTTCTAATCTAAAATAACCCATTCTAGAAACAGTATGAAAGGTCTTTTGTGTTTTTGCTCTCTGTATTAACCTTACTTTTCTCCTACATAAATAAATATTTGTTAATACTTAGATTGCTTATAAGTTATAAAGATAAAAAATGATATAAAACATTGAATTTAATAAGAAGTTAAGAACACATATCATATATTCTATAGTGGTGCGATGGTCGACAAAAACTCTCCATTCTTTTGCAGTAATAAAGCTATACTTGACAAAAACATTATATCGATGCTCCAAATCAATAACTTTTACATAAGTGATAAAGAGTTTAGATTTCTAAGTTCTCCAACTTTCACCCATGCTTTTCATTAATGCATTGCAAAGACCATCAATATTATCAAAATAAATCTGAAAATAATAGATAATATTAATTAAAAATTTACTAAAACACCACAGTTATGTAGTCATTATTCACTAATTATTGATAACAAAGTTACGTACATTTAATTCTGCCCATATTTGATCTTTAATTTGTTTATCAACTTCCTTCCATGCAACATATGTAATGGACACATAAGACCTCACAAGAGATCCCATAAAATTCATCAATTTATTTGTCTCAAGCCCGAGAATAATGCGTCCATCATCACTTCCAAAAATAATAATCTTCTTCACTTCTAGCCTAAGCTTATTCAATTCATTCATTTTCGTAAAGCCTCGTATTGACTTTGATGAAGATCTCTTATCAGCCATTTTCTTGTAATAAGAAAATCATAAAAATCATAAACCATGCAAAAACCCTAAAGAAAATTCATAGAGTAGCGCAATGATATTGAGCTACTACCACACAATCACACATATAAATGTATATGTTACTATGTTAGTGCTAAATACTAATATAGAACTATAGAGTCAGCTGGTTTAGACATGTACAATATTTAGGCTAATAAACCAGCTGGTTAAAAGGCAATATTTAGGCTAATATATAGAGTTAGTGTGTTTTAGACTATCTAATACAAAATTGCACATTGTGTTGTTTATATACATTTATCATATACAATACATGAGATTGGAAAATTCAGTGGGTGTCTGCTAGGCTGCTACACAATGTTTATACTACTACTAATAATAATAAAGACATTAGCACAGAGATTAAAACTGAGAAGGGTCTTAAGAAAAAATATAGCTAAGTGATAATATGAGATTTGTCGAATAAGAACCTTCAAATCGAAACAAAGGAGAGCAAGGAGAGCAGAAACTTGAACAAAATTTCCTTTAGGGTTTTATGCAAGGAGCAACGTCTGTAAGAACCAAAAAAGTCTAGGTAAAAATGAGATTTTTACGTCTCACGGTTTAAAATAGATAGTATAGATTGCGGTTTCTATAACAACCAAAGTCTATTGTGGTAGAATTGAATGCAGTTTATTCTATGTAGAATAAACTGTAGTTTATATATAAACCGCAGTCTATTCTATGAGCCAGAATAAACTGTAGTTTATATATAAACCGCAGTCTATTCCCTGAGCCCTAGAATAGATTGCGGTTTATATATAAACTGCAGTCTATTCCCTGAGCCTTAGAATAGACTGTGGTTTATATATAAACCTCAGTCTATTCTACGGCTCAGGGAATATACTGCGGTTTATATATAAACCGCAGTCTATTCCTGAGCCCTAGAATAGACTGCGGTTTATATATAAACCGCAAAGTATTCTGGCTCAGGGAATAGACTGCGGTTTATTTATATACTGCAGTATATTCCCATATTTGTTTTAAAAAAAGGCGCTGATCGCCTTATTTACAATTGGGCGTCGGGATGCCTAGGCAACGCCATGACAAGAATGTCTGGGATTGATCGCAGGGGTATGAATCTGGTGACAATAGGAGCGATTTGAGTTGGATTCAGTAGTTCGAGAATCACACGACCTTTTTAGGGAGAATGAATCATAACACACGACCATGATATCTGAGTGACTGGCATAACAATGGGCTACAAAATTGAATGTGGCGACAACTATCGTATCCAAGAGGAATGTTTGGCTGACACAGTCGTGGCCTAAATTACGGGGTGCGACTTTGACATGGGCGTGATGAGGCTTCTGTCATCGAGACACTCTTTAGAAAATCTTGACATTGACTACTCAGGAATGACCAATGAATGTCACGGGTGTGACTTATATTGACACGTGCGTTTACTCAAAATTCTTCAGTACTTGGCTCAACATTGTAGTAGCTGGCAGGACACGAACATTAAAATTACACGTCCTCGGTCACGAGCATGATCGAGGGCGTGAACTTGGAAAATTGACCAATTTGACAATAAATCTGCTGAAAACCAAATAAAATTTTTATTAGTAAACAAATATAAAAAAATATAATTTATTTAGGAAAATAGATAATACTTTACTAATTCATATTAATATTAAACTAAATTATAAACTAAAAATATGTACAAAATACTATTCATCAGAGAGCCTCATCCCAGACATCCAGAGAACTTACATCAACCTTGAAAATCAAGAGAGGAACTTGATGGAGGATTCGATAAACACTTATTTTATACGAAGGAAGAATGTGTGGACTACTGTGATCCTTAGTGTGCCTTCATCATCTCCTTCGGTGTTCATCATCATAGGGAGTTTTTAATATTCTAAATTTGTATTTTTCATCTTGTATATCTTTTTATATCAGAAGTGGAATTCGTCACGGTTGTTGATGACTAGGTCGTGCACGGCTTAGGGAGGACTTCGTCGTGGGTGTTGGCAACTAGATCTAGGGTTTATATCTTGAGGAGGCTTGAGGCCTTATCGCGAAAGCGATAGCTAGGGTCAACCATTCTTTAAGTATAAGGGTCGGTATAGAAAACAAAAGGTGTTTTTGTATTTAACCGCCTTAAGTTTTAGCGTCATATAAATCATTTTTTATGTAATCCATTACTTATGAAATATTATCCTATTTCTCTCTTTATTATATTGTTTTCAAATTCTATTCTCCAAAATAATTTTGAATAATATTTTTATACAAAGTTTTTAAAGTTAGTTTTAAATTTCTTAAAACCAATATTCACCCCACCTGTCCCTTCTAAGGGCGCCAGTAGATCCAACAGTCTGGTGGCCGGACTCCAATGTCAGTCATTGAAAAGTGCATATTATTCTTTTCCCGTGCTGCAGTGGCACAATTTTGTCTTCTCCGATGATAGAAGCCACGATCAAGGGCTATGGAAGTAACGCGGAGGTTTCTCCAATCAAGTAGGTGCTCTCCACAGAACCTACAAAGGTCTAGAGTAGTACTTTAACTAGTAGTGGTCTGATGCCAAGTGGGATGGGATAGGCTATTCTGGTGGCTGAAATTTCCCAATTTTTCCACCTAGATGACCTATGCAACAACGAAGTTCGGATTACTACCTCATGGGCAGTTGTCGACGCCCAATGAAGGCGCAATCGCATGGTGGAGGTACGATGGCAAAAACCTTCTTCTCGCTCTCTAGTCATTGACTGCGATCTCCAACTCCTTTTACCGCTTGTTAGACTTTATGAACCCTTGGCAGATTGACGGTTTGGTCGGGTGGCCTGACAGGCGGTCTGCCAGTTAGCCTTGGTTGTCATGGAGCCTTGGCGTACTGACAGTTTGGTTG
This sequence comes from Platanthera guangdongensis, assembly GCA_039583875.1. Taxonomy (NCBI): domain Eukaryota; kingdom Viridiplantae; phylum Streptophyta; class Magnoliopsida; order Asparagales; family Orchidaceae; genus Platanthera; species Platanthera guangdongensis. Next base: position 118,574,256 of record CM077156.1, on the reverse strand, counting down.
GGCGGCCTAAACGTTAGGCGGTATTTCAGTTAGTCTTGGCGGTCTGGTTCCTACAATATTGTGGACTATCTCTGGCGATCTGGTTAGGAGGCTAGCAAGTTGTGGTGGTCTGGTGCGTATCTCGCTAGAGCAGACTTTGTAAACTAGTTTGTAGTTGTGGCGGATAGAGGAAGCTGAAGCTACGGTTTGGAGAGCAGTTGAATTTGCGGGTATCGGTTGTTGTTGCAGCTTGGTGCTGAAGCGAGCTGGTCTTAGGTTCGGCGAATAACTATATGAAACGGAATGATGTTCTCGATCAAAGATCGCAGACTACTACTGGAGTCTGGAGGATACCTATATAAAGAGGACTATTGTTCTCGATCAGAGCCCGCAGACTGCTACTTAAGTCCGGCAGATACCTGTGTGAAGCAGACTGCCCCTGTTCAGACTGTTGGTAGAGGAAGTTTATATTTTGTTGCATTTGTTGATGATTTCTCTTGTTGTATCTTTTACAAGAACATTCTGACTTTTATTTTGTGTTTGTGCAATTTTATAATACAGTACAAACTTAATTTGATGTTTCTCTTAAAACTCTTCACACTGATAATGCTCGAGAATATCTCAGTCACCAGTTTTCCAATTTCTATATGTACTGTGACATAGTTAATCAAACGGGTTGTCCCTATACACCACATCAAAATGAGGTTGCTGAGCGTAAAAATCGACATCTACTGGACCTTACTCGCACTCTTCTCACACAGATGAATGTTCCTCGTTCATACTGGGGACCTGATGTGCTTCATTCTTGTTATCTTATCAATAGTATTCCCTCCTCGGTTCTTCATGGTCACACCTCGTTCTCCGTTTTACATCCAGATGCTCCACCTTTTTCTTTAACACTCATTTTTGGTTGTACGGCATTTATGCATTCTCCGTCTCCTGGTCGTGACAAGCTTTCACCTCGCTCGGTCAAGTGTGTTTTTCTGGGTTATTATCAGACAAAAAAGGGGTGTCGATGATTTGATCCCCGGCTACAAAAATAGTTTGTTTTTGTTGATGTTACATTCTTCGAAGATATGCCTTATTTCTCTCGAGATGCTACTCTCTCCCCATCTGATTCTTCATCATTTCTTCATATTACTTTTGTACCTACGTATGCGTCTGTTCCACCACTTGCTATATTGTCTTCACCTCTATCTTTTGATTCTCCCTTGCCTTTGGATCCATTGCTGACAGTTCCCGGGCCAATAATCCCTCCGACGGATAGATCTCCTATCGAAGACAAGTTAGATCTTGATCTTCCTATTTCTCTACGAAAGGGGGTTCGAACGTGCACTAAATATTCTATTTATGATATCATGTCTTTTTCTCATCTATACCCAACTAGATGAAGGTTTGCTCTTGCTCTTTTAGCTAATACTGTCTCGGTTAACTATCAGGAGGCTCTTTCTATTCTGCATTGGAAGGCAGCAATGGGTGAGGAAATGACAACCTTAACCTAATGGGGTAATTGTACCCATATTCCTCCTCTTGGTGTGGATGTGGTTGGTTGCACGTGGGTCTTTGTAATCAAATTTCATCTGGATGGTAATATTGACCGTTATAAGGCTCGGCTTGTGGCCAAAGACTTTACTCAAACAAATGGTGTGTATTTTTTTGATACATTCTCTCTAGTTGCTCAAATCTGCATTATCCGAGTTATTTTATCTATTGCTGTGAATAAGGGTTGGGAGATGTGTTAGTTAGATGTCAAGAATGTCTTCCTATATTGTGATCTACAAGAGGTGATTTATATGCAGTAACCTCTTGGGTATGTTGCATAGGAGGAGTCTTAGGTATGCAGGTTACAAAAGGCAATTTATGGTCTAAAGCAAAGTCCCCAGGCCAGATTCGAAAAGTTCAACAAGGTTGTATCGCTTATTGGCTTCACTCATAGTTATGTTGATCATTCTCTTTGTTGGGTATTGTATCCGCAATAACTCAGATTTGAGGAAGGGTCAAGTTAAGCTAAGATGAATTGTGACTGTATTTGATGTTGTTATTTAAGTTATGTACTTGTAGGTTTCTATTGCTAAGTACACACAAATGTCAGATTACAGTGGGTCAATAAACACAGGACTATATAATGTAATCCTTCATTATGTAGGCCAAGGTGTTGATTCTTGTTTAATCTCTCTATTAGGGTGTACTTCTATCACAAGTACAGGAAAATGATCAAGGAAGGAACAAGGCTTGGAATCAGAAGGACAAGAATTTTTCTAAGTACAATTCGTCGAGTACGGTTAGGAATACACATCGAATTCGTTGAGTATACTCATTCATACTCGTCGAATTAGTCGTATATCCCTTCCAACACTCATCGAATTTAGCATTTGTACCTAGGGCAAATTCTCTGAGAATTGGAAAATCCACCAAGTAAAATTTGTTGAGTATCATCGTGTATACTCATCGAATTTGTCAAATGTATCTAGCGATACTCGCCGAATACGTCGAATATACTAGACGATACACGTGGAATTCGTCGAGTCCATTCGACGCTACTTCTCTGGATTTTTTTAAGTCTCATTCGTCGTACATCAATTGGCCAGGAATTGAGTGTTTCGAGTGAGCTAGCTGATACTCGACGAATTCGTCAAGTATACCAACCGATACTCGTCAAATTCGTCGAGTATGGTCTCTGCCATGAAGTTGAGTGTTTTGCCGGCCAGAACTAATTTCACCAAGTATTATTCGTCGTATATCAGGAACCATTTGGCGAGTATACTAGTGATACTCGACGAATTTGACTTAGGTCATTTTTCCGACTTTTTCAAAAAACTGGTTCGGATTTGGCCGGCCATGCACAGTGATTTCTAGCTTTTGTTTTTGGAACATTTCTTGATACCGATGGTAAGGAGATCTATATAAATATCTAGGGGATATTTCATTTCCATCTAATCATGTTTTTGCTCTCAATTTGAAATCGCAAAACATTCCAAAATCGGAAATCCGTTCACCACCGACGTACAGTGCACGATTCATCTTCTTCAATATACGTGACTAGATTTCTCTGTCTACAGATCTATACTTCTCCAGATCGAGTCAATCAAAGATTCAAGATCATCAACGCTTTCATCTTCCATGTTCTCCAAGCAATTTCAAGATCTACTATTCTAGAAGAACGATGGATTGAAGATTTCAAATCATGTCTAAGTTTGATTGTAATATTATGGTAAAATATTCATTTACTTTTGTAGGATATTTTCACCGAGTTGTAAATTTGTTTGTGAATCGAGTGGTAAATCCATTTATGGATCGAGTGGTAGATCCGTTTGTGGATCGAGTCGTAGATCTGGTTGTGGATCGAGTGGTAGGAGCATCGTCTCCGAGTTGTAGGAGTTGCGGCTCCTAGGTGTAAGATTTGAAGAAATCTGAGAAAGGTGAAGTAGTCGAATCTAGCCCTTCGTGGTAGATAGGCGAGGCGGGAAAGTGTACATACATAACTCGGGGAACCACTATAAATCTCGGTGTTTGTGTGCCTAATTTTTAAGTAATTTTTATTCCGTGAAAAGACACAGACATCACCTATTCACCCCACTCTAGGTGATTTAGGTAGATGCTAGATACTTTCAATTGGTATTAGAGGAGTGTTTTGTTCAATATAAGGTTAACACCTTGAACAAGATCCTTGTTCAAGCGTCAAGAGATTCCGTCTACTAACCACGTACAGAAGTAAAGACATGTCTTCTATAAAGCTACCAGTGTGCATAAAGGAAAACTTTCCCATGCGGAAAGAAAGAGTAAGGTTCTTCATGGAAGCTGCTGATCCAAGAATTTTTCAGATTATGGAAGAAGGACCCCACATATTAACTCAAGCCTCGCACTGAATCCTGCAGTCATGATCCCCAAGAAGATGATGGATTTAACTAAGGATGAAATTGCCTTGGTCTTCCTAGATAAGAAGGAAAAGAACATCATCACAATTGTAGTGGACAATTCTATGCTCCAAAATTTATTCCACTGCAAATATGCCAAAGAAATGTGGGACTGCCTAGTTGTGCTGATGGAAGGGACAGAAGAAGTCAGAGACGACCGCAGATCGTTGTTGAATCAGGAATACGAAGCACTCAAGCAAGGATCAAGTGATAGTATTGCTGATTGCTTCGAGAAATTCTTTAAGATTGTAAATGGCCTCAGGAACTATGGTCGTAATTTCACTAATGGCGAGCTCAACGACAAATTTCTGAGATCCCTGACAAAGGATTGGGAGACCAAAGTTGTAGCCATTAGAGAATTTAGAAAGCTGCCTGAAATTGACCATCAAAACCTCTTTGGGAATTTGCTCTCCTATGAACTACAAATGAACACCAGAAATAAGGAGGATCAAAGCAGTCGGACTTCCAGCAAAGAGAAGTCAGTTGCCCTAAAGGTGGAAGGGTCAAGAAAGTCCAAAATTGTTTCACCAGTAAGGACTCGTGCTCCTGACACCCCAAAAGACTCCGAGCCTAGCACATCTGGCTCTGAGCTATTGGATGGAGAGTTTTCTCTCATATCTAAGCAGTTCAAGAAACTGCTCAGCAAGAGGAGACGGACGAAGAATCAGTCATCCTCATCTAACTTTAGGAAATCTCTTCATGATGGTGATCGTTCCATAAAAGCTACAACTGAGAGAACATGTACAAATCTAAACAGAACAAATATTCTTCCCCTGACGTTGTGTGCTACTATTATAACAAGACATGTCACATGATTATTAAATGCCCATATAAGGAGGGCTCCAAGAAAGAGGAGAAAAGATCCTTCAAGGGCAAAAGAAAAGAAGAAAAGAGCTTCGTCGCCAAGAAATCCAAGACTCTTAGCGACAGTGACTCAAGTGAGTCGAGCTCAGAGAATGAGGAAGCCTACTTCGTGCTCATGGCTAAATCAGATGAGGAAGTTGGTGACTCTGAGTATCGTGGGAAGGTAAAATTTCACACGATACTCTTGGAATCAGCAACGTCCACTAATGGTCATGAAGACTATTCTTCTGAAGAGGATGAGTCTAAGTTAATGGTTCAGCATGAGAACCTTTTGAAGACTTTTGACAAATGCCGAAAGGTAGTCAAAAAGCAAGCAAAAGAGATTGTCTCTCTCAAGGTAGTGGAATCAATCCTGAGGGAGTAAATTGCAGAATTGACTGCTCTCAAAAGTGAAGTTCACTCCTTGTAAGAGGAATAAAAAAGCTCCGCTTAAATATTAAGTCTAAAAGAGAAATATCTTGATGAGCTAGAAGAAAAGCTCTTGGTGAAGAGAAAACTTGTTGAGAGTTTCTCCAAGCCAAAGACTATTCTCCATCGCATTGATGAGTTCTCAGCTTTGAAGAAGGGTAGTGGTCTTGGCCATGTAGTTGGAAAAGGTAAGGTTGCCAAGAAAGTCAGTGCCAAATAAAAGGGGAAGGCACCTCTAGGTCAACCCTCATTTAGGAAGGTAATCTTTCCGACGAACAAGTTTGACCTTGAGTCATCCTACGATCATCTTGATACGCCTACCTATGTAGAGCCTAAGAAGAGATACCTGGGATGGACCCATCCCCTAGACTATGGTGCCAGTGTTTTCAAAGCACTTTATGAAGAGATTGAACTCAAGAGCTATGGTCCTTATATTCATGGACATAACCATAAGAGGGCACAAAAAGCCAAAAAATTTGTACCCAAGGCAAAGGATATGAAGAAACCATGTGTATTCTGTAATCAACAGGCTTCAACCTCCAGGTATGTTGCCCCTTCTAGACCTCACATTCAAAAAGTAAAGCAGGAATACAAGAGAAGGTACAATAGTTTGACTGTTGGTGTTGCGACAAAATTGGTCATTTTGGCGCAGATTGTTGGCTTAACCCTACTGATTTTATAACTCCACGAGTTAACCCGGTGAGACAGACCACTCACAAAGTTAATGTTCCTAGTGGTGTTAAGCTGACCAGGAACCAAGGACCTAAATATATTTGGGTTCCTAGGTAAAGTGATTTGTTATTGCAGGTATGTCCAAAGGCCAACAAAAATCTCATCTGGTATTTGCACAGCGGATGCTCTCGGCATATGACCGGGACAAGAAGCTTGTTACTTGATTTCACCCCAGTCAAAGACGGACCAAAAGTCATCTTTGGAGGGTCAGACCGGTGAACTACAAAAGGATATATGATGATCTCCAACGGAGTAGTCTCATGCACAGACGTGGCTTATGTTGAATGATTACACCATAATCTTATACGCATAAGTCAGCTATGTGATAAAGGCTACATCGTTGAGTTCTACAAGGACAAGTGTTTGATAAATTCCTCTACAAATTTGGAGACGGTCTTAACAGGCACTCGGAGTAGAAATATTTTCTGTTTAAATTTTCTTTGCTGAGACAATTCTATACCAGTCTATTTTCTTACAAAAGATAGTGTGTATCTTTGTGATTAATGACACAAGAGATTAGCACATATTAATTTCAAAACAATAAATATGCTATTTTCTCACAACTTAGTGCGAGATGCCCCCTATATTAAGTGCCTTAAAGAGAGTCCATGCCACCCATGCCAAATGGGTAAGCAGGCAAGGGCTACCTTCAAGGGTATTGCTAAAAAGCATTATTCAAGAAGTTTATACTTACTTCATATGTACTTTTTCGGTTTTATGCATATTCACAGTTTAGAAGGAAGGTCTACACGTTAGTAATTTTTGATGACTACTCGCATTTTACTTGGGTTATCTTTCTGAAACACAAGTCAGACACCATCAACACATTCACAAATTTTGTCTGGCAAATTCAGAATGAATTGAACAACTCAGTGGTCAAAATCAGAAGTGACCACGGAACAGAATTTGAGTCTGCTTCCATGACAGAATTTTGTGGAAGTCAAGGTATCTTTCATGAGTTTTTCTCCCCGCGTACTCCACAACAAAATGGACTTGCGGAGAGAATGAATAGAACCCTAATTGAAGCGTGTACAACTATGTTGAACGACGCTTCACTTCCGGAGTACTTCTGGTCTGAAGCAGTCAACACAACTTATCACGTACAAAACAAAGCACTTATCAACAAAAATTATCGTAAGACCCCCTATAAGCTATTGAAGGGCAGAAAACCGACTATGTCCTATTTTAGAATCTTTGGAATTAAATGCTTCGTACTTAATAATGGGAAGTATTACAGCACGAAGTTTAGTGAAAAATATTTTGAAGGTATTTTTGTAGGTTATAGTAGTCATAGTAAGGCATATAGGATTTTCAATAAGAAAACTCTAGCGATAGATGAGTATATCAATGTTATATTTGATAAGACAAGCCTGCTCCAAAGTAGCTCGTCTAGTGTTATTGGTGCAAATGCAGGTACCAGGTTCAAGGAACTAAGCTTGGATGAAGCTGTCAAGGAATAAGCTCTAAGCTTGGTCAAGATCGTCGATCCAGACTTGATGGATGTAGAATCGCTAGAGGAAGAATTGCTTCAACCTCCAGAGGATGCACCAAATGCTGCAGAACCTGCTGGTGGGAGAGCAAGAAATCTAGGGTTCAGACACCTAAGAGATCGCCCAAGGGATAGAAAGTGATCAGCATCAAGTGGATCTTCAGAAACAAGCTGGACGAAAATGGAGTCATTATCAAGAAAAAAGCCAGGCTTGTAGCTCATGGATACAGACAAGAAGAAGGGATCGACTTTGACCAGACCTTTGCTCCAGTGGCTAAGCTCGAGGCGATCAGGTTGTTTCTTGGGTATGCTTCCCTCAAAGGCTTCACCGTCTACCAAATGGACATGAAGTCAGTATTCCTCAACGGGAATCTGAAAGAGGAAGTATACGTAGCGCAACCCCCAGGTTTTGTAAACTCAACTCACCCTGAATTTGTTTATTTTTTAAAGAAAGCTCTATATGGCTTAAAACAAGCTCCACGAGCTTGGTATGAGACGTTGTCTAGCTTTCTTCTTGAGAACAAGTTCAAAAGAGGAAAGATAGATAAGACATTATTTCTTAGGAAAGTAAAATGCAAGATTTTGTTAATGCAAATCTATGTTAATGATATCATATTTAGCTCTACGTAATACAACTTTTGCAAGAAGTTCTCCAAACTTATGCAAGGGAAGTTTGAAATAAGTAGTATGGGATAGCTAAAGTATTTCTTAGGACTTCAGGTGAAACAATCTTAAGATAAAATTTTCATCTCTTAGACGAAGTTCACTAAGGATCTTCTTAAGAAATTCGGAATGGAGAACGCAACCTCTATGAGGACTCCAATGGGTTCAACTATTTCTCTGGACAAGGATGAGAAAGGGAAACCTTTTGATGAAACCAAGTATAGAAGCATAATTGGATCCTTGCTCTACTTCACTGCTTGTAGACCAGATATAACGTTTCAAGATGCGTCTGCGTTAGATTTCAGGTGAACTTAAAGGAATCTCATTACGTCGTTGCAAAGCGAATTCTATGATACCTTAAGGGTACACCCAATCTTGGATTATGGTACCCGAGAAATAATGATGTCGAGTTAATTGGTTTTTCATATGTCGATTTTATAGGAAGCAGAGATGACAGGAAAAGCACTTTCGGGACATGCCAATTCCTCAGAAGATGGCTTATTTCATGGAGCAGTAATAAGCAAGATTGTGTGGCAACTTCTACAGCTGAGTCAGAGTATATCTATGATGGTAGTTATTGCGCACAGTTTTTATGGATCAGGAATCAACTTGAAGACTACAACTTGAAGTTTAAAGAGATTCCAATGTATTGCAACTCATCCAGCACAATAGTGATCGTGAATAATTCAGTCTCTCACAGCCGGACAAAGCACATTGAGGTGTGATATCGCTTCATCCTGGATCATGTGGAGAACAAGGACATATCCCTTAGCTATGTCCCGATGGATAAACAGGTGGCAGACATTTTCACAAAGCCGCTGGACGAGGCCAAGTTCTCATTTTTTAAAACGGAACTAGGTATGCTGAACAAGGATTCATGACAAAGGCCAAGAAGAAAGGAAGCTCTCGGTAAATGCATCAAAGCTGAAAAATATCCCAAGGGAAATTCGTCGAATATCAGACATAAATCTCGTCGATTCATCGTGTTAAAAGTAGCGAATAGAAAAGAACAAACGGATAGACTTTTGAATAATTGAAATTTTATTATCCAAAAAAGGTATCTATTACAAAGGTATGCCCTCCTTTATATAGAATGGAGGAGAGATGAGAGAATACAAATAAGAGATGTGGGACTATAATTTACAGGACTAAGCGGACTATACAAAACAAACCGCACAAGCCGCGCGGTTAGACAGCAGGGCTAACCGCACGGCTACCACCAGAGAGGAAGAGAGACTGCCAGGGTAGACCGCCAGACCGCCCGGTCTCCAAGCCGGCTGAGACAAACCGCCAGACCGCGCGGTCTTCAACCCGCCAAGACAAACCGCCAGACCGCCCGGTCACCAACTTCAACACTCCCCCTCAAGCTGGAGCATATATATCGATCATGCCCAGCTTGTCGCAGATGTGGAAAAAGGAAGCGGACACCGGCTTGGTGAAGACATCTGCCAACTCGTTGTCGGAAGTGACAAATGGAGTGCAAATCTGTTTCTTCAATATTTCTTCCCGAATAAAATGACAGTCGACTTCTATGTGTTTTGTTCTCTCATGAAAGACCGGATTTTTGGAAATGTGTATCGCGGCCTTATTATCACAGAACATAGGAAGAGGATAGTTGTAAACCTCTCCTAAGTCAAGCATGAGAGCCCACAACCACTTCAACTCACATGTAGTCGATGCCATGCTGCGATATTCCGCCTCTGCACTAGACCTGGAAACGACAGACTGTTTCTTGCTCTTCCAACTCACAAGATTGTCTCCAACAAATGTGCAGAAACCTGAAGTCGATTTGCGGTCCCCTTTGTCATCCGCATAGCTTGAATCAGAGTACGCTTCAACCCTAAGGTGACCATTTTTCTGAAATAGGAGTCCTTTCCCTGGAGCAGCTTTAATATACTCTAATATCCTCAGAGCAGATTGTAGATGACACTCCCTCGGAGCTTGCATGAACTGGCTCACCTTGCCAACAGCATAAGAGATGTCGGGTCTGGTTACCGTGAGATATATGAGCTTGCCCACCAGATGCCGGTATCTCGTAAGATCGGAGAGAAGAGGTGAGTCATCTGTCCAAGTTTTGTCTTCTCCAACAGCCATAGGACAACGTGCAGTTTTAGTACCAGTCAGTCCTGCCTCCTTTAAAAGATCAAGAGCATACTTCCGTTGTGAAAGGACCATGGAGTTGGGCTTTCTAGAGATTTCAATCCCCAGAAAGTATTTCGGGGAGCCCATATCCTTTGTGACCATATGTTGACGAAGGTGTTTCTTGGTCATCAATACCCCATCCTGGTCATCGCCAGTAAGAAGAATGTCATCAACATAAACCGCAAGAACAACAAGACCAGAGGCGGTTTTCCGAACAAACAAGGAGTGATCTGCTGAGCTTCTTGTAAAACCAATGGCCGCAACAATGCCACTGAACTTGTCAAACCAGGCACGAGGACTCTGCTTGAGGCCATAGATAGCCTTCTTTAGCCGGCATACCCGTGTCTCCCCCTGAGCAACATACCCAGGAGGTTGCTCCATGTAAACATCCTCCTGCAGATCACCATAGAGGAAGGCATTCTTAACATCTAGCTGCGAGATGGGCCAATCCCTGTTGACAGCCACAGAGAGAAGAACCTGAATAGTGCTGAGACGAGCCACGGGAGAGAAAGTGTCAAAGTAATCAATCCCATAAGTTTGGGTAAAACCCTTGGCAACCAGGCGAGCCTTATAACGATCCACACTGCCATCCGGGAGAAACTTCACCACGAAGACCCAGCGACAGCCAACAACATCTGTGCCGAAAGGAGGAGGAACAAGGGTCCAGGTACCCCATTCAGTGAGAGTAGCAATCTCCTCATCCATGGCAACTTTCCAATGAGGAATAGTAAGGGCCTCCTGTTAGGAACGAGGGTGCCAGTGGCCGAGATAGCCAGTGCAAAAGCTCTGCGAGCAGGGGTAAGACGATCATAGGAAACAACTGCAGCAAGCGGGTATTGGGTACAGGCCTGAACCCCTTTGCGAAGAGCAATCGGGAGATCGAGGTCAGCAGGTGCCTCAGTATCCGGAGTATCCGTGGTGGAGAGAGCTGGCCCGGGAGTAGAGAGAGATGGCAGCGGAGTGGAGGGAGAAAGCGGAGTAGAGGGTGGAGATGATGAGGATGGGGAAGACGGTGGAGTGGGTGGAGAGGGCGGAACAGCAGTGGGAGCAGAGGGAATGGATGGGTTGGTATGAGAAGGAGGATCAGGAGGAGTAGAAGAGGAAGCGGGAGAGAAGTAAGAGGCATTGGCAAAGAAGGTGACATCCGCAGAGACAAATTGCTTGCGGGTAACAGGGTCAAAGCAGCAATATCCTTTCTAAGTGGGAGAGTAGCCCAGAAAGACACATTTGGTGGCACGTGGTGAGAGTTTATCACGGGTGGCAGCGGGAGAGTGCACAAAAGCGGTGCACCCAAAGATGTGTAGAGGAAGAGGAAAGGGATCCTTGTCTGGATAAAGAATGGAGAAGGGGGTAGCACCGTGGAGAACTGTGGAGGGAAGGCGATTGATGAGATAGCAGGAGAGGAGAACAGCATATCCCCAATAGGAGCGAGGAACATGCATTTGAGTCATCATAGTGCGAGCGACATCAAGGAGGTGACGGTTTTTGTGTTCCGCCACCCCATTTTGTTGGGAGGTGTAGACACAACTTGTTTGACGAATAACACCACGGTGAATACAAAAGGAGGAGAAGTCGTGGCTAAGATACTCCTTAGCATTGTCAGAACGAAGGAGTTTAATAGACGTATCAAACTGAGTCTTAACCATAGAATAAAAGGAGGTCCAAACAGAGAACAGCTCGGAGCGATCTTTGAGAAGATATACCCACGTACATCGAGAGAAATCATCAATGGAGGTGACAAAATAGGAACTACCCCGACCGATGGTGAGGTTAGGAGCGGGACCCCATATGTCAGAGTGAACGAGATCGAACGGACGGGAAGAGCCCCGACTTTGCGTTGGGGGGAAGGATGAGCGGTGATGTTTGCCAAGTTGACATGCATCACAGTTTAGAGGAGGATGATGAGGAGGGAGGTGCGGCAGGAGCTGGCGGAGAATTCGGGGAGGAGCATGTCCAAGGCGAAGATGCCATTGGAGAAGATCTGTAGAGGAGGAGGAGAAGGCGGATAGAGCAGAAACATTGTCGAGGAAGTAGAGGCCACCACTCTCAGTCCCGGTAGCAATCATCCGTTGGGAGTCCGGATCCTGAAAAGCACAAGAGCTAGGGGTGAATATGACAGAACACCGTAGTTGCTTGCATAAAGAAGTAACCGATAACAAATTGCACGGAAACTTGGGCACATAGAGGGTATCAGCCAGGCAGAGAGATGGAGTGACTTGAACCATGCCCGTCCCATGGACCGGGGAGGGAGATCCATCAGCAACAATGACCGGGGGCAACTGAGCATGTGTGTCAAGAAGAGAGAAACATTGAGGATTGCCTGTCATATGATTGGTTGCACCAGAGTCGATGAGCCATCTTCCGCGAGTAACAACATGAGCACTACCAGAAGAGGTGACCACGGAGGCGGACAGGCTGGAGGAGGGGAAAGCCATGGAAGCAAGAGAGGAGCAAGCCGCGACGATAAGAACAAGCCGCGAGAAGAGAAAAGAGCACCAAGCCGGGCGAACAGAAAACAGGTCGGGTGGCTAGGAAGGTCGCTACCAAGAAGCAGAGCAAAGCAGAGGGAAAGAAGTCGCACGACTTGAAAAAGTCGGGAGAACAGAGGAGAACAGGTCGCACGGCAAAAGATGAGGCCGGCGCGACTAGCAAGCAGGAGCGGGTAGAAGGCAACAACAAGTAGAGCGCGAACAGTAGCGGCTAGCAAGAGGTCAAAGGCACAGCGGGGAAGAGGTCGCGCGGACTGAAAAGGTCGAGCGAACAGAAGAGAGGAGAAGAGCAGGTGACCGCGACCAAGATGCGGGTGAGAAAGGAACAACTCGCACGGTCAGGCAGATCACAGCAGCAAACCGCGAGTATAGGGGCAAGCGGATATGGGGAAAGCAGAAGCGGACAGGGAGAAGAAGTCCGCAGCGGGTAGACACAAGTCGCAAAGACTAGGAAGTTGGAGAGGCGAGAAAGAGCAAGGAGCGCGGCGACAAGGAAATAGGTCGCTACGACGAATAGCAGTAGGAGAAGAGAACCAAGAAGCAAGCCGCGCGAACAGGGCAGCGGACAGAAACAAGCCGCTCGAACAGGGCGGCGGACAGAAGAGAAGGCAAGCCGCGAGAGAGGTCGCGGATAGCGGAAAACAAGCCGCTAGAAGCAGAGAGCGCACAGAATCAGGAGGAAATGACCGTGTCCTCTGATACCATGTTAAAAGTAGCGAATAGAAAAGAACAAACGGATAGACTTTTGAATAATTGAAATTTTATTATCCAAAAAAGGTATCTATTACAAAGGTATGCCCTCCTTTATATAGAATGGAGGAGAGATGAGAGAATACAAATAAGAGATGTGGGACTATAATTTACAGGACTAAGCGGACTATACAAAACAAACCGCACAAGCCGCGCGGTTAGACAGCAGGGCTAACCGCACGGCTACCACCAGAGAGGAAGAGAGACTGCCAGGGTAGACCGCCAGACCGCCCGGTCTCCAAGCCGGCTGAGACAAACCGCCAGACCGCGCGGTCTTCAACCCGCCAAGACAAACCGCCAGACCGCCCGGTCACCAACTTCAACACATCGGATATCATGGGATACTCGTCGAATCCGACTCTGTTCCGGCGAAAATAGACGAATTTCACTTAGGGCAAAATTTCATATGTTTCTATATTGGATCCCAAGCGCCGCATATATCAGGTACATGCCTTCTAGGTCAATTTAAAATTATATATATATAATATGGGTTAAGGGGGCAACCGCACTTCTTCACACGCCGAAAACCAACCGAATCGCCAAATCGCTCCTGACCGTTCGGCTCCCGCGACAGTGCTTGTCTTCTTCCTCCTGTGGATTCGCTCTCGATCGTCATCTCCTAGGTCAGAGATAGTTTAAGGATTAATCCAAGGTTCTAGCGACTTCTTTCCCTAGATTCCTCGGATTTCTTCAGCTACCCGGCAGTTCCAGCAATAACATTCCAGCTAATCCCGATGGCTTGAAATCTTAACACTATGTTACAGTAGCTCTGACATTGCAGTGATAGAAGTTTCTTCTACTGATAGCAGTCCAGCAAGCTCTCTACCGTTCTTTGAATCTTCATGGCCCCTAGAAGCACTAGTGGATTATTGGGAGGTGGAGAATTAGTCTGATGGGGTTTTCCTCTGCCTCTGATGAATTCTGAAATATTATCCTCATGTTGGAGACTACAGGACTTTCATTTGTCCTAGAACACCCTTGCCAGGTCCTGGACAAGGAAGTTCTTGAATTCTTACAGCAAGCCAAGTTACGACGTGAGGACACCATCATCAAAAGCAGAGTTATGCAGACTAAAGTCAGAGTTAACGCTTCACTCCACATTAGGTACTTGCGGATCCCTTTTTGTGAAGAGGTCAATTACCTCGACGAGGATGATTTTTCGAGAGCATTTTTGTTCTGTGGATTGCCCCGAGGCACAAAGGCTGTAAAAGCATAAATGAATGAACGAGGAAGGAAAGCTTCTCTCAGATATCATTGTTAAAGATATGTTGTGCAAAACTGGTTCCCATGAGTACCTTTCTACTAAGATGTTCAAAATTCTTGTGGCGATCATCTGTCGGAAGAGAATGGATCGGGGTGCTCTGCTATTTTAGAAAATCAAAGACAACCTCTGCACTCCCAACTTTGGGAGGATTATCAGCTTGTACCTGAATCAACTGGATGGTGACAAGTTTGATATGACTAAAAGTGTGCTTATCCATCACTTGAAGAAAATAAACTCATCTATATTTTCCAGGTGGGATAGGAGGATCATTAGGCAAGGGGGAGCCCCAGAGTTTCCTGTAGATGAGGTAGAATATGATCCTGATGTCAGAATTACCTCTTCACACCCCAGTGAGATTCTTGATAGCTCGAGTGCAGGAATTGAGGGGGAGATAGCAGAACCATAAGTGGCTACTAGCATAATGCCCTTGAGTGTGCCTTCAGACATAGTGATAGAAGCTCTAGATAAAGTTATTCCAGTTCCAGAGCCAGAGAATCTTCTGACAGAGGTTGCTCAGATTGCTCAGTCTGTTGTTGAAGAGTTAGTGCATGTTGAGGAGGATGTTGGTGCTGATAAAGAGGTTCTAGATCCATCTGAGCAAGAGGCTGCTGATAGCCTGAATGATGGTGCTGATGTTGAAGATGACTTGGATAATGATGGTGCTGATGTTGATGACCTTATTGTGGAGGATTATGAGATTGAGAATACTGCTGGTTTGACATCTACTGTTGTTGCTGATGTTGTTGCTGTAACTCTCCAAATTTCTTAGGCGGGAGATGCTTCTCTGGGGGTTATCGCTCAGTGGTATCTAGTTACCGCGTGATAGTAGCTCCAGGGTTAGCATTGATTGCGTCATGGGTATTGAGTTCTCGGGAAAGATTTTACCGTGCGGCGGAAAGATGTTACCGCACGGCGGTAGCTTGGAATTAGTCTAGCAGAGTTCTCGAGAAGCTATCGCCCGGCGATAGTGTTACCGCTGGTGATAGCAGAGACAATTTAATTGATGCAGGTATCGGGATTCTACCGTGCGGCGGTAGTAGTTAGCGCGTAGTGATAGAGGTAGGTGTCGTGTCGTAACCGACATCGGCTACTGCGCTGCGCTAGCATCCTATCGCGCGGCAATAATGAATCTGTAACGGCGTGGCCACGTGTCGACCTGTGATTGGAAGGTTTGTGCGGTTGTGCTTGAAACGAGGCATTGAATTTAGGTACCGTGCGGCAATATCTAGTTACCGCGCGGCAATAACTTTATATAAAATCCTGGTTCGGTCGTTTTCTCTTCATTTTTTTTGTAGTGAGGACTTGGTCAGGGTTTCTTGAAGGAGTAGCAGCAGCGCCGGAAGAGAGTTCTCACCACCATTGGAGTTCTGAAGCTCTGATTCGCAAGACGAGTCCGAATCTGTGGAGGCAAGATCGTTGCGGTCGTGTTCATCCATCTAGATCTTTGGCATGGCACCAAAGAGAGCGCAAAGGGTAACGATTCTCAACTTGGACATGTGAAGTCCTCTTCCTTTTGCATAGGAAACTCTCTCCTATAAGTGTGTGGTGAGCATGAGGTCTTCCTTCGGGTAGATACGGTGTATCCCCGTAGTTTTCCATTTAGAGTTGGGAATCGAAGTACGAACATAGGCATGGTGTGTGAAGCTCATCCGGACAGGTTGGTCTGTGTTGGTGATGTTTTTCATTATGCTTGTTAATGACCAGAGAATACTCCATGATGTTTGTTTTTCGGGTTTCTACGCGGTAGATTGCAACAGGGAATCTTGGGGACTAACTCCAAGGGGCACCCGGAAAACTTGGTAGAAACGCATTTCTGTCAGGTACCACGCGGCGGTAGTGCTACCGACGGTGGTAGCTCCTTTATAGCTATGTTTCGGTCCTATGTCGTGGAGACCTAGTGTCACAACCCACATTTTTCACCTCCAATAAAGGTGTATCAGAGCAAGGAAATAATGTGCGTCATGATGCCACGTCAGCAGGGGATAACTGCGGATGCTCGGGCAAAACTCCTACTTAACCATGGAGAAAATTCTTTAAGTTATTTAGAGATAAAATCAGTTTGAGTGAGGAAGTTAGTCGTATCCTTCATCTTATTGGCTCATCTAGTCCACGATAAAAGTAGTTAGACGCTGCGGAAAATACTTCTTTTACAAGATTAGACATCCTACATGAGCTTAGAGGTTCCTAGAGGAAACCTCAAAGGATGCAAGTTCTAAATTTATAATAGCAATAAAAGTAGATTTTTATGGTTACTAAATATAGTGATTTAACATTTTAAAAATGTGCAATGCATGAGGTAATATTAGTAGTTTTTATACTTGAAAATACCTACCAAGCAATCCTAACATAAAACATCCCAGAGAGCAAGTAATATAAATACACAGAAGGAAAACTAAGCAGCTACCAAGCATCCAAAATCACAATCTTGTGGGCATCATCAAACTGACACGAACCCACATAAAACAAGTATGTCTGAACTAGAAAGGTAAACAAAACCACAATCTACCTTGCTATGGCGAGGCAAAACCACAACCAACACAGCTGCCCAGGAACTCCAAAACCAGCACGGCTACCAGCTACAGCTCTGAACTTGAGGCATTCCAAAGACAGAACAGCTTAGCAAGAAAGTACAAGTGATGGAAGAGAGTAAGCAAAAAGTAATCAAAGTCAAGGGGTACCAACCCAAGATCAAAGGAAAAAAATACATAAATAAGATGCAATAGTAAGGTACAAAAGTAAAAAGGGAACACTTACATGAAGCGTCACGTAAAACAACAGCACCCCAAATGCATAAGACCATAAGGGGAAAAAGGTCAGGATTAATTCATCAGGAAGAGGAACAAACCCCTACTAGCCACCTGTGGTCAACTCTACCCAAAAACCAAAACGGGCGGGGTGGCCAACCCAAAAGACAATTCATCCGTCTAAAAGTGGGGGAGACTAGATACTCACCATACACTCCGATGCTCAAAAAACATGATAGAGCCCCACAAAGTGCTAATAGGGAGATCAAACGTTGCGGCTGTGGATTCACCCACTAATAACACCCGCAACAAAGAAAAACCCGGAAGGAAACACCCCGTAACGATTCAGGTTTAGAGCGCAGAGGCACACCACAACCTAATGGGGGCCTGGTGGCTTGTCTCGCCCCACGACATCGCCACGAGGAAAAACAATGATAGACATCTCAAGTCAACAATGGCACATCGGATTCTACTTATACAATTCTAGATTGAAACGGTTGATCAAACTTTAGGAAGAATTAACAATCCTAAATAACTCTAATGCTTGCTACAAGAAAGTTACGGAACGGTAAGACGAGTGATATTTAATCTCATCATCAAAACATATAGCACTTTCAAGGTTAGGTAACCAACATTAAGAACAGGAATTTAAAATGGATATGGACAAAGATCTTATCAACACTTAAACCAACAAGTTATATATTAATCATGATAGCAAGAAGTTAGAAACTTCTACAAATCTAGATAAAGAAGAGAAGAGGAGGAGAAAAACCATCACTTTCCTTGATTTTGCCGGAAAAATTCTCTAAATCACTCCTTGACGTAGACCGGGACGAAAGAAGATGAGGGAAGTTGAAATCTAACAAGAGTGGACAAAAATAAGGGTTAGGGCCGAAAACCCTAGCAAGGAAATCTGAAGGAAAGGGGGAGATTTTACCACGATGGTGTAGCACTCACTGAGATCTTTCCGGATCTATATTTGGTTGAAGATTTCGAGCACCAGAGCACTGTCGGCGGCCACCGAAAGAATCACGAAAAACTCTCTCTCGCACTCTCTCACGCCGCTCAGGTTCGGAAGATAAACAGGAATTCAGTCCAAAGTGAAGGAGGAGAAAGAAGATAAGTATATATATACTAAGGGTATTATTAGGTTAATTAGTACTTAAGCAAAACAAACCGGGATCGGGTGAACCGGACAACTCGAGAAGAGGTAAGGGGGATCTCGAGAATTGTCTACTGCTCTCGAGAACTGCCTTCTAATTCTCGAGAACTATCTATGCTGGGTTTAAAACCTGACATTCTCAAAAACCAGCCGTACTGAGAAACAGGCCGGAGATGGGTTTGGGTGGCACGGGCTGCAGTCCTGTCATGTCATTTTGGGTCGGCGAGCGTGTCATGGGCCGGGTCGTTACACCTGGGGCCAGTGTTTGAGTCATGTGTCGTGGAGACCTGGGGGCTGTGATGTGGGGCTCAGAGCTTTGAGAGCCCAGCTTGGTGGTCTGAGAGCCATCCGTATATCATAACGTGGTAATGTAATGTTTGGAGAAATGGGAAGGGAGAGGCCGACCGGTGTCGTGGTTGTTTTCCCCGGCAATGTGAGCAATGGAAAAGGGTCGAACCTACCCAGTAGTTATGCCAAGCGTCCGTGGGTAGAGTTACCTGTCGCTGACATAGTTACGGGTCTTAGGCCTTGTGCAGGCCGTAAAGACTACCAAAATGCTCATCTTTGTTGCCATCTTGTGAATGGTGGTGAGTCCCTTGTTTTTGTCCAAACACCGATAATGTTCCCTGAGAGCACGGGGTGTGTGGTCATTCGTGTCTACGCATGTGGTGAAGTGTGCTTAAATTGCACTTTCGATTTATTGTTATGATTGGTTTTGCTAATATATTGCAGGGAAGGAGCACCGCCGCCCCGAGTAAGGGGTGGGGTCGTTATAATTTGGTCAGCTTTAGCTGACCATTGCCTTGTTTTACCACCATTCGGTGGATTGTTCTTATGCAGGAAAAGGTGAGCCAAGCGGCAAGTAGCGGGCTAAAGCCCTTGATGTTGTGCTGGCCCTTGAAGGCCAAAGCAAAGTGTTTTCTTTTACTATTTTCATGTATGGTCGGCCTGCGTGTCGAAGTACGTAAAAAACTTATTGTTTAAGTAAACGTTGTAAGGCCATAAGGCCAAGACTACTTGTGTATTTGTTCTTTCATTTCTTCTTTGAGCTATAGTGTACATTCGTGTTTTGTGATGAGTTCTTCCAACTGATTTAAAAGCTTCCACTAGAATGCTTTGTGTTAAGATTCGATATTGTATCATAGTAACTTGGTATTACTATGTAAATCCTCTGACTGTCCGTGGAATATGGCGTGGGTCCCCGACCGAACCTTCTGTTATATCCCATGTGATGGATGGGGGTATTACAGTTGCTACTAATGAGCTAATGGTAATGGATAACTTGATTGTCCCTCTACCAAAAATTGTTCCTGCTTCATCTTCTGAGGGGGTGGTGACAAAGCCCTCTATATCAATTACTACTAAGGTTGCTTGGCTCATGCACAACCTTGAGAAAAGGATAGGAAAGATGCCAGATGCACCTTTTGATGTTGTGGAGGAGGTTGTGGTTCTTTCTGATGAGCAGGGAGCTGCAGAGGAGCAGACTCCAGTTTTACAACTTCGAAAGCTCGTTTATCTCTGATAGATGAGAATTCCAGTGAGGATCTACCTAGCACTCTTATCCCTAAAATCTCAGGTTCTACTGTTGATAATACAATTTTGCAGAGCATAGAAGCAATGTTGGCCAAGCAAAAAAGCATATTTTTATTCCTCAATGCAAAGAGTTCCGAAAAAGGTCAAGGAAATAGAAAAAGATCTGAACAATGGCCTAGCAGAGGTTAAGGTCAGATTTGACAAGCTGGATGCCAAGCTAGAATCCTGGTTTACACAAGGTGGAAAAGGACTTGATTTTGTTATGAAAAGTTTAAAGAGCAATCTGGAGGTTCTGTGCAATGTTGATACAAATGCCAAATCCATGATTGAAGCTCATAATAATTCGATATTGTTGGCGAGGAGATCTCTATAAATACCTAGGGGATATTTCATTTCCATCTAATCGTGTTTTTGCTCTCAATTCAAAATCGCAAAACATTCCAAAATCGAAAATGTGTCTGCCGTTGACGTACAGTGCTTTCGCGATTTTTCTGATCGGCTGCCGACGTACAGTGCACGATTCATCTTCTTCTACATACGCGACTAGATTGCTCTCTATACAGATCTATACTTCTCTAGATCGAGTCAATCAAGAATTCAAGTCAAGATTCAAGATCTTCAACGCTTTCATCTTCCGTGTTCTCCAAGCAATTTCAAGATCTACTATTCTAGAAGAACGACAGATTGATGCTCATAATTGAAGCTTCTGTTATGAAAGGTTTAAAGAGAAATCTGGAGGTTCTGTGCAATGTTGATACAAATGCTAAAACCGTGATTGAAGCTCATAATAATTCGATGCCACGTTATGACAATAGTATGCAAGCTTATGCAAATGCTTTTGCTGAAGTACTTAGAAAGGGGGAGGAGACCTTGGAAGCTAAGGTGGTAGCAAAGGTAAATGCGCTTGAGGAAGAGATGTTAGCAAACTTCAAAGGAGTAAATGACTATAGTTATGACAATTGTGTGTGGCTTCACAGTCAGTTGATAGGATCTCAAGTACCTGTTGTTACTGTACTAGTACATGATGAGACTCATCCTGCTCAGGATTATTCTCAGTATTGGTCAGATACACAGGATTTTTCAGAGGTTATTGTTGTTGCTACTGAGGCTCCAGAAGTTCAACTTGTTGAAGACATTCCAACTGCTCCAGTTCACAAGAGAAGAAGATATGGGGAAGGCCCGTCGGCAGTCAGGACAGAGCCCAACAGAGAGATGGAGGAGGTGTGGAGTCCTATTTCCCGAGGGATTATCTTGGGCACCTTCTCCTTGGTCGATCTTGGTGGTGAAAAATGTGAACTCTACTATGACCAAGAAGAGTGAAACAAGTATAAGCTGGCTTGCACAAATAGAAAGATACACTTCAGAAATAACCAGAATGTTGAGCCTATGCCTCCAACCCCTCCAAATTACTTTCCAAAGTCAAGGGCATATTTTGACAGGCAGAGATTGAAGAGACAGTGCAAGCAGAACTAATAGTAGAGGCAGAGCAAGCAGAACTAATAGTCACATATTATATTTTGAGTGTTGTGGGTTGCGCCCCCCCCCCCCCCCCCCCGACTATGAACTTTCTTGATATATATGATTTCTATGTTGATTGGGAATGCGTGTTGTTTTTAATGTCATTTATCTTTTGAAGTCGTAATAGTTTATTATTTGTTATGTACAATTTGCATTAGCGTATAGGGTTCTGATTTCTTCAAATAGGGAGAGATTGTTGGGTACTGAATACACAATAACCTGGATTTGAAGAAGGGTCCTGTTAAGTTAAGATGAATTGTGACTGTATTTGATGTTGCTATTTGAGTTAAGTACTTGCAGGTTTTCCATTGCTAAGTACACACCAATGTCAGATTACAGTGGGTCAGAAAACACAGGACTATACAATGTAATCCTTCATTGTGCAGGCCAAGGTGTTGATTCATATATAATATCTCTATTGGGGTGTACTATCCCAAGTACAGGAGAAGGATCAAGGAAGGAACAAGGCTTGGAATTAGAAGGACAGGAATTTGTCTAAGTACAATTCGTCGAGTTTGGTTAGGAATACACGTCGAATTCGCGGAGTATACACGTTGATACTTGTTGAATTCGCCGTATATCCCTTCCAACACTCGTCGAACTCATCATTTGTACCTAGGAAAAATTCTTTGAGAATTGGAAAATCCTCCAAGTAAACTTCGCCGAGTATCATCGTGTATACTCGTCGAATTCGTCGAATGTATCTAACGATACTCGCCGAATTCGTCGAATATACTAGACGATACACGCCAAATTCATCGTGCCCATTCGACGCTACTTCTCTGGATTTTTTTAAGTCTCACTCGTCATATATCACTTGGTCAGGCGTTGAGTGCGTCGATTGAGCTAGTCGATACTCGACGAATTCGTCGAGTATACCAACTGATACTCGTCGAATTTGTCGTGTATGGTCTCCGCCTTGGCGTTGAGTGTTTTGTCAGCCTAAACTAATTTCACCAAGTCTTATTCGCCGTATATCAAGAACCATTTGGCGAGTATACTAGTGATACTCGATGATACTCGACGAATTTGACTTAGGTCATTTTTCTTACTTTTCAAAAAACTGGTTAGGGTTCGGTCGGCCATGTACAGTGATTTCTAGGTTTCGTTTTTGGAAAATTTCTCGATACCGTTGGCAAGGAGATCTCTATAAATACCTAGGGGATTTTTCCTTCCCATCTAATTATGTTTTTGCACTCAATTTGAAATCGCAAAACATTCCAAAATCAGAAATTCTTCTGTCGCTGACATGCAGTGCTTTCGCGACTTTTCCGATCGGCCACTGACGTATAGTGCACGATTCATCTTCTTCAACATACGCGACTGGATTGCTTTCTCTCTATAGATCTATACTTTTCCAGATCAAGTCAATCGAAGATTCAAGTCAAGATTCAAGGTCTTCAACGCTTTCATCTTTTGTGTTCTCCAAGCAATTTCAAGATCTACTATTCTAAAAGAACGATGGATTGAAGATTTCAAATCTTGTCTAAGTTTGATTGTAATATTATTGTAAAATATTCATTTACTTTTGTAGATGACTTTTTCCGAGTTGTAGATCCATTTGTGGATCGAGTGGTAGATCCGTTTGTGGATTGAGTGGTAGATCCATTTGTGGATCAAGTCGTAGATCCGGTTGTGGATCGAATGGTAGAAGCGTCGTCTCCAAGTTGTAGGAGTTATGGCTACGAGGTGTAAGACTTGAGGAAATCTGAGAAAGGTGAAGTAGCAGAATCTAGCCCTTCGTGGTAGATAGGTGTGGCGGGAAAGTGGACGTACCCAACTCGGGAAACCACAATAAATCTCGGTGTTTGTGTGCTTAATTTTTAAGTAATTTTGATTCTGTGAAAAGACATAGACATCACCTATTCACACCTCCCTAGGTGATTTAGGTAGACATTAGATACTTTCACTCTTTTTATTCGCAAAACCACTAAGGGGCTTTTGGTTCTTGTTGTCTATGTGGATGATATTCTCCTTATCAGTAATGATAAGGAAGGAATTGATCTAGCAAAGAAGCATCTTCGACAACATTTTATTACAAAGGATATGGGCTCTCCTAAGTACTTCCTTGGGATAAAAATCTTGTGCAAACACAGCTCTGTGGTTCTCTCACAACGGAAGTATACATTAGATCTGTTGAAAGAAACTGGTCTTCTTGGGGCAAAACTAGTTCGCTGTCCTACGGTCGTTGGTGATGACAATGGTTGGAGAAAAGATTCACCTCTTTTTTCTGATAGTACTATGTACAAACGACTTGTGGAAAAATTCATCTATCTGATTATTGTTGGGTCTATTGATCCCAATATCCCAGATTTGTAAGAAGTCAAACAGGTCAATGACATACACACATAATGTATTTGATGTGTGTCTTAGTTCTTGCATGCAGGTAGTACATGATTGGATAGGTGAAGAAATGAGTTAAGTTGTAAACTCAGAATTCGTCGAGCTCAGCTCGCAGTTCGTCAAGCTCAGCTCACAGATCGTCGAGCTCAGGTCGACATTCCTCAAGAGCTAAAGTCTGGTGCTCAGGATTCAAAGTTCGTCGATCTCAGCTCGCAATTCGTCGAACTCAACTCACTGGTCATCGAGCTCAGGTCAACATTCCTTAGAATAAGCTCAAGCACTAAGGATTTAAAGTTCGTCGAGCTCAGCATGAAATTCGTCGAGCTCAGGTTAACATTCCTTGGAATAAGCTCAAGCGCTCAGGATTTAAGTTCGTCGAGCTCAGCATAAAATTCGTCGAGCTCAGTTTAGAGATCGTCGAACTCATCTCAACACTTGTCAAGCTAAAAGCCAAAAAAATAATCTAAGGCAAAAAGCATTGAAACCGTTGAGAAGATCAGAGTTCATCGAGCTCAGCCAACAGATCGTCAAACACAGCTAAAGCCAGAAAAACTGACTAAGGCAAAAAGCACTGAGATAGCTGAGAAGAGGTCATTGAGACCGCTGAGACAACTAAGAAGAATGTATCAGTTGAGACAAAATCTTGCTGGATTTCTCTAAGTCCATAAGCGTTGAGTGAAGCAGGTTCACTCAACGCTTCTAATAAAGAAGGAAGCGCTGAGACCGTTAGAAGAAAAAATCGCTGAGACCGCTGTGAAGATACCGCTGAGACAGAAACTTATCTCAACTGTTAAGAAGAAAGCGTTGAGACAGAATCTTGTCTCAGCGGTTAATAAGAAACCGCTGAGACCGCTGAGACAGAACCGCTGAGATGAATTCAAAGAAAATTCACAAGTCCAGAAGCGCTGAGAGACAAGACAGATGACATTGAGTGACCCAACATCACTCAACATTTCATGAAGTTCTGGAATATTTTCTAAGTCCAGATGATGATGACCATTGTTTACGTCATCAAAGTCAACTTATATATAGCTGTTGCGAAAAAGCTGTAGTGACACAGAAAGCTGCTGTCCTTTTCTGATGGAGATGGCGCTCACCAATCCCTTGGTGGGCCCACATACATTTGTGTCGTTGATTCAAATTAATTCATATAAAAAGGAAAAAAGTAAAAGGATTAGGGCAACCAACAAAAATGAACGAAGAACAAGCGGAACAAATGCAGAAAATCCAAAAAGGAAAGCAGAGTAGGCTGGACATTTTTATCTCCATCAAGCTTGAAAGCTCAAGTCCAGCAGAGATAGCCCTAAAGGCAAATGAAGTTAGCTGGAGCTCTTCAAGCTCAGTAAGATAGTTCTTTCCAGAATAAAGAAGCTGATTCTTCCATTCAGCAAGGTGTTAGTTGTTCATCTGTGCATCAGAAAAGGAGTTAGTGGTAGAAGAGGACTAATTCCTTCTACAGCAAGTGTGCTAGAATGATATCTGCTCAGTCCAGCAAGGTTGACTCAGATATTATTCTCTGAGTCAGTTGTTTTATTTTCTTAAAACATTTTGTATTTTTCCTATAGGATTCAGTTTATCTAAATTTGAGTGTAGGGCACTTTGTTTCAGAGTTAGGTGACTAATTAGTCACTGGGGTAGGTGCCCTGTTGGGGTACTGAGGTAGGATCCAAGTTTGGATCTGAGCTGTAGGGCTTAATTGCCTGAGGTAGGAGAGTGTTGCTCTCTAAGGTAGGATCCAAGTATGGATCTGAGGTAGGGCTGTCCTCCTAGCCTGAGTATAGAGCCTTGTGCCTGAGGTAGGTGACTGAAGAGTCACTAAGCTGTAGGTGGTTTGCTGACCACTGAGTTGTAGGCCTTGGAGGAGGCTGAGCTGTAGGTACCTGGAAGGGTACTGGGTGTAGGAGTGCTGCAGCACTTTGGGAGTAGGGTTGTGTGCTTGAAGCTATAGTGCTAAAGAGCCTGAGTTGTAGGCCTTATAAATAAGGCTGAGGTAGCTGATCAGTGGATCATTGAGCTGTAGGAGCTCTACAGAGCTCTGAGGTAGGAACCCTTGTGGTTCTGAGTTTGGATTCTGTGAAGAATCTGTGTGTAAGGCTGATGGCCTAAGGTGTAAGCTCTGAGGAGCATATTGGTGGAGTTTGTGACTAGTCCAACTAATTAGTTGGATAGGTGGGAGGGAAAGTGGATGTACCCAATTGGGGAACCACTATAAATCATTCTGCGTTTCCTGTGTGCTTGTTTTCTTTCTTATTGCTGGACTTAAGGACAAGCTCTAGTTAAATTAACTTGAAATCAGCAAAAGAAGTAATAAATTTTCAAAGAACTATTCACCCCTCCTCCTCTACGTGACTAGCTAACCTTCAGTTAAACAACTTTCAACTATTACCAGACCGGATATTTGTTATGCAGTAGGGAAGGTCAGTCAGTATATGCAAGCCCCTAGAGAGTGTCATCTTCGTTCTGCCTTAAAAATTCTGGAGTATGTAAAAGGGTCTCCAGGGAAGGGATTATTGTTTCGAAAACATAACCATATGAAGATTGAATCCTATTCTGGTGCTAGTTATGCAGACAATAAAGAAGATAGGAAGTCCACCTCTGATTTTTGCACCTTTGTGGGAGGGAACTTTGTCAGCTGGAAGAGCAAGAAAGTCTGTTATGTCACGATCAAGTGTTGAAGCTAAGTACCCGAGCGTGGTATCAACTGCTTACGAGCTTAAATGGTTGTGTTCCCTTATGCTTGACCTATGAGAAGTATATGATCATCATTTACCTATGTTCTGTGACAACCAGGCTGCTATACATATATCAAAAAATCCAGTTTTTCATGAAAGGATAAAACACATTGAAGTTGACTGTCACTTCGTTAGAGAAAAATTTGAAGAATCAAATATGTACTCTGTTATCACTTCAGACAAGGAGATTGCAGACGTCTTTACAAAACTAATATCCGCTTCTCTTTCAGATTTCTGTGACAAGTTGGGCATCGTTGATATATATGCTCTAACTTGAGGGGGAGTGTTAGATTTTATGAAGCCTTGGCGGATTGACAGTTTGGTCGGGCGGCCTGACAGTTAGGCGGTCTACCGGTTAGTCTTAGTGGTCTGGTTCCTGTAATATTGCGCACTGTTAGAATTCATGGAGTCTTGGCAGACTGACAGTGTGGTCGGGCAGCCTAACAGTTAGGCGGTCTGCCGGTTAGTCTTGGCGGTTAGTCTTGGTGGTTAGTCTTTGCGGTTAGTCTTGGTGGTTAGTCTTGGTGGTCTGGTTCCTGCAATATTGCAGACTATACATAGCGGTCTGGTCAAGAGGCTAGCAGTCTTTGGTGGTCAGGTTCGTAGCTCAGTGGAGTGGACTTGGCGAACATGGTTGTAGTCACGGCAGATAGAGGCAGCTGAAGCTATGGTTTGGAGAGCAGCTAAAGCTGCAGGTACCGACAATTGTTGTGACTAAGTGCTGAAGCGAGCTGGTCTTGGGTCCGGTGTATACCAGTGTGAAGCGAGCTGTTCAGAGGCCGCAGACTGCCACTGGAGTCCGGCAGATACCTGTATGAAGCGGACGATTGATCTCGATCAGAGGCCGCAGATTGCTACTGGAGTCCGACAAATACCTGTATGAAACTGACCGTTGTTCTCGATCAGAGGCCGCAGGCTGCCACTTAAGTTCGGCAAATACCTTTGTGAAGTGGATTGCTTCTGTGTCTGCCGAATTCTAGCCAGAGCGGTCTGGGCCTAACCGCTTAGTTGTTTTGCGGTCTAAAATTTTTTATCCTCCCTGTCCGTGGGTAGTAGTTTAGTTCCACATCGGCTGTTGTATTTTTCTTCTTTCTTTTTTTCCCTATAAATAGAGGGTCATACTAATGTAAATTAACTTTTTGAGAAATGCAAAACTTGGTATTGAGATTTTTCACAACGAAGGCGCAGCCGCATGGTGGAGGTACGGTGGCAACAATGATGTTCGGATTACTACCTCACAGGCGGTTGTCAACACCCAACGAAGGTGCAACCGCATGGTGGAGGTACGGTGGCAAAAACCTTCCTCCTGCTCTTTAGTCATCGACGGCGATCTCCAACTCCTTTTGCCAATTTGTTTGGATTCGCAAAGAGCGTAAGGGTCTAAACAAGACTTCAGTGGATAAATAGATGGCAAGTATGCGTGTTTGTAATTAGAGACACATTTTCATTGGGTAGTGGTGATCCGTTTGGCCACCTTACATCTTTTAGTGGTGTCTCCGGGCTAGCCTTGGTTTGATCAAAACTCAAGAGAATGAGCTTTGTCAACCTTCCCATGGTCAGGTTTGACTATTTATGCTCAATTCTTGACAAAATTAGTGGCATGGCATCACCATAGGCCGATGTGAGTCATAGTAGGTCCAATTGAGTCTAGACACAACCCTAAGGTGTTAAACCAATCAAATTGATCTAGGTTAACCCATGTTGACCTTTTGATCATGTGTTGATCTATGATTGGCTAGGATATGGAGTGATTATCTTGATCATGGTCTGTGGTTAGCTAATTAAGGCTATGTGAACCCTTATGGTGTAACCAAATGCTCCTCACACACACATAAGCAGCCATGTGGGTCAGTCTAGTTAATTAGATTCAAGG